>VXBA01004823.1:316457-356457 GCA_013399895.1 Serilophus lunatus | reverse complement strand
TACTAAACAGCTGAAAATATTTTGTCAGAACAGCACAGAATGTGAGTCAGTGTAAACTTCTTTTCATTTTCTTGTTTTGGGTTTCACAACACACAGACTAAAGAGTTGTTTTACTGTCAGGAAAATGCTATAATTAAACTTTTACGCTTGCCTCTCTTTCACAGTGCAGCCTTGAAAATATAGAGCTGCTCACTAGGTTTACCAACACTCGAGGAAAAAAGCCACACTTCTGAGTATTTTAATTTACTTTAGAGCTGCCCATCTAAACCGCAAAGGTGTTCTCACCGCTGCCAGACCTATGGACCACGACAGTGTTCCTGTCCAAAAACGCACTTAAACACGTGGCTCAGCTGCAGGGGCACTGAGCCAAAGGAATTCAAGTCCTGCCTTCATTGCTGTCCTGCCTTAGCACAAGAGTCCACAAAACAGCCTGCACTAATTTCTCCCCAGTGCCATCAATACCAATGACCTTTTATCTGTTCATCTGTAGAGGCAAGCACAGGGCCACCTGCAGTCACCATGGAAACGGTGGGATTTGCTGACTATATTCTTTTCCTTGATGCATGTTAAAGACTATTGGCAAGCGGAGGGACACCTGAGCCAAGGTGAGCTGATTAGAGGGTCTTGAACTAGTTGTGATAACTCTTAAATTTTAATCAGCACACTTTTTTATTTGCTGCCAAAAAGAATTTAGATGACGAAAAAATGCAAGTTTCATGCATGCAAGGCTGTAATTCAGGCATGGCCACAAACTTTGGCAGTGCTACATGCAGCAGAAAAAAACTATTACCTTTAGTATGTCACAATAAGCATGGTTTTCTCATGCTAGAATCTCATTTGAGCTGAGCTGAAAGGTTAGAAAAGATATCAAAAGGAAATTAATGCCTACTGGTAGGTACCAAGGCAAAGATGATCTCACCAATGTAACACAAAATGTCACCAGAGACACTGGGCGAACCTGATTTGCCTTTTGCTTCTTGAACCACTGTATTTGGAAGCTGATGGAGATGCCTCTGTGACCAATTACCAGCAGAGCCTTTCCAAAGGGCAAGGCGATGGGGAGGCTCTGCCCCTTCCCTTGGACCTTGATCCAACCTGGGGGCTGATGTGGCTGTGCAGGGGCACAAACTCTCGGACAGTTCTGGCACACAGAAAGAGCTGTTTGACAAGCTCAATGTGCTCTGCCAGGGGTTATTCTGCTACATAAAACAGTCCTCTTTTAGTTATGTTTAGTGTTTCTGTACTTTCCTGTGTTAAGACAGTACAAAACTGTCGTATGGGGTCATCTAGAGCCCAGAGGTCAGAGCTCAGGGGCTCAAAAACCAAAATGTTAGAGCAGGTTTTTGGCATAAGCACTTAGTAACCAACAAACCAACATCAAAACCTCTCCAGTCTGGGTTTTGGTCCTCTTCTGATGCACCAATCCATAAGAATTCCCTGCTGTACAGTGCTACAATTGTAAAAAGTCAAGACATAGGATAGTAGATAAAAGCGAAGGCAAACCAACACTTATGACAGAAAACAAATCTACAATGCATTAGCCTAGTGAAAACATACATTTTGGGTGGGTGTTGCATTTTTCTAGTGAACAGTAGAACAGCAAAAATGCAGTCTGCAGGTGAAGAAAATTAGTTACCTGATCAGATGACTTTGGACAGAGGAACTCCAGGTGCGTAAAATAGGAAAAGATATAGAAGAATATTTTATCTTTGTTTTGACATTGCTGTTTCAAAACGACTTAGTATTTGTAATTATCCCTCAGCCTATACAGACCTCTATAGATATGCAGATATCATTCCTATGCATGCATCCGAACAAGCTGAGCAACAGCTCAATGCTTCTCCACGAGGTGAGAAAGAGGCGGGTGCAAAGCACCTGGGGCAGAGCTGTGAGTAGCTCCAGGAGCCTCAGCCTGAATACCTCATGAGATGACCCCAGACAGGGCCAGGAGCACCAGTGGGGTATCACCCATTGTGGCCTCTCTCCCTCCAGCTCCCCAGGCATGCTGGGCAGGCCATCGCTCAAGCCTGTGTCTAAGAATGATGATAAGGAGGAGGATGAAGAGGAGGAGGGGTGGGGAAGAGATGTAACATGTCCAGCCGAGAGATTAAATTTGGGGCAAGCTTCAGCCCTGACCTCCTAATTCTATATCCTGTCTTTCGTTGCACCTCGTTATTCACTGGGCTGTCAAAGCTGGACTCCAGCCTGCTAGATTAAGGACTTCAAGTTTATTTAAAAGGAAACAAAATAAAAACACGCCAGTTTTGCTCATTACTGTCAGCCATCAGGATGGCTTTCTCTGCAGGACCACACAGAGAGCAGAGGCGGCGGCTTGCTGACAATTAGCTCTCCCATCAGCGCAGGCTGGGAGCACTGCAGAGCATTTTCCCGTGCTAACAAGGAGCTGAGCTATCTTTGCTGAGGCATAGTTTTCTAGTGTGCCACTGTGTCCCAAAGCCCCCCAGGGTCACGCCCTGTTCCCAGGTCGCTATCTGCCTGAGGGCTCTGGAGGAGAGGAGATGGTGCACGTGGGTGCCTGCTGGTACCTGCTGCACACCTGCACCATGCTGGGAGTGGTCATCCATTGCACGGCGCCTCTGGGTCCAGTCAGGGTACAAGAGAGGCCCAGGCACCTCAGTGCAGTGGATGATGCTGCTCGGAGACATGGGGACGAGGAACTGGCCATGTGGGCTATGGCTGAGGGTCTTGGTGTGGGATGGGATAGAATTTTATTTTCCTTCTGCTTCATTGCAAGGCACAAACAGGCTCTTTTAGGGGTGTCTGGCTGCATTTTGCATTCTTTTTTTCCAGGCTTGTGTTGATGGGTACTGCCCGGAAGAACAATTATCTCCAGAACAAAATTGGGGAAATTCTTATGCGTAAAATGCAGCTCAACTGTGACCCGTAAAAGACCTCACGCTGCTGATACTATGTCAGGTAATCGAGTCACAGAATTCTACTGTACAAAAATAACAGATGCAGTTAGTTTAACTCACTAAAAATGTTTAAACCTGTGAAGGGACATAGAACGTTTAGCGTCATCTTTGATTTGTGAAAAATCTTGTTCTGGCATGGAAATATTTGAACTCATTCAAAACCTCTGCAATCTCACATATGCAGTAGTGGGACTGTATGATGAATCGTTTGCAGGTACATGGACACAAAACCACGAGGATGGAAAGGCACACATTCAGGTTTCATTGTGGAATCCTGGACATAAGTAAAATCCTTGTTTCTTACAAGGTGTTAGCCCTAGACAGTGCTGCCCAGGAGGCAGAAAGGCAAGTGCACATCAGCCAATCTCTGTTCTGGTGATCAGCCTCACAGGTGCCCACTCGAATAAGCTGCTCTCCCTCAATAAGAATTCCTCACATACCAGCTGCCAGGGACTTTAGAAATGCCCCTCTGCCTGGTTGCCCACTGAAGATGAAAGCACTGAGCAGATTCAGGGTGAGTCATGTGACTATTTGGATGCATGATCTTGTTGCACTGTGAGAGTTTAAAACTCACACTAAGTTCCTGTATCTTATTTTGTGACTGCCTAGTCAATGTCGTGTCATTGATGGGAAGAAGGTTTTATTATTTAACTATCTCTGCTTATAACTTTAACTGTGGACAACTCCAACCTACACTCAGGAGTAAGGTCCTCAAGGTGTACAAACTTGTACAGACAGTACAAAACTAAGCAAAGATTTGCGCACACGCACACACACACACACACACACACACACACACGCACATTCCTGTGTATAAATGTATGTTAAAAAAGTGTCTTGACACACAGCTAAACTTGTATGCAAGGACCAGGCAGATCTAGACACCTACCACTGTTTGATACCAAACAGAAAATATGGTTCTACACGTGCACAGAAATCAAAGTGTAATTTTTCTCAGGGAAGTCTCATGTCTTTTCCCCCTCATGTGGTTCAAACCCAGCTCACTGACTGGCTGGGCTGCTGCTACAGATGCTCAGGCTCTTGCATGCCTTCAGGCGTTCATTCCAAGAGCACTTCTGGTGCCAGAGGGTTTTGGCAACAGTTATTATGTGAATGATTATTTCCAGTGAGGAAACCATTGGTGATAACAGTGATATAAAGGTGTATGTGGTGTAAACCACAGCTTGCTGAGGGCATTAGACCATGGGGTATGCAAGGACAGGCTCTAAGTGCTGCCAGGGAGGAAGATGCTCTGCAAATGAAATAATGGCATGTTAGTAGGAAAGTGACTATGCTAAACAGAGTTTAACCCCCAAGCTGCCCTGTGAATAAAATGTTTCCAGATTTGGCCTGAGCTAGGTGTTCATTGACCTTAGGAAAACACTATACCCCTCTGTCTAACCAACCTGATATATTCACCAAGCATCGCTATGAAAAGAGACACATGTTTTGGCCAATTCTGTTGCCAAGTTGCTTAATACCAATGTGGACATGATAAGTCCAAGAAGTATTTAAGTTGCTGTGATCTTAAATTTTATTTTCTTATCCAGCTGCCCAAGCCAGTTTACATGCTGATCAGTATCTGCTGCAGCCTGGGAATAATCTGGCCCCAGCTCCTTGGGCAGGGAAGTAAATCCTTACTGACATCAATGAACTGAAAAATTCTGAGGCCTGGCAGTGACAAAGAGAATAGTGAATGAAAGCAGTATTTCCTTATATTGATCTGCCTTTCCTGCTCATCTACTAATAATGTTGGCTATTTACTCTCTGTAATAAGGTGTGATAGGTGCTTACATTAGCACTAGCTTTCCAGTTCTCCCAGTATGCAACAAAAAAGGAATTCCCAAATACAGGAGTTGGATAGAACCACATAAAATTAAGTTTATTGATATTTTAAAATTTGCAATTCAGTCACTGGTCTGACATATTTAGATCTCAAATTTATGTCCAAGAATTTCTCCACATGATACTTAAAGAGCCTTCAACCCGATTTACCAGCCACAGGAAGGGATCCTTCCTACAGCCCCATTATGGAGATTCCTCTATATGGGGAATCTGAGGAGACATCTGCGCTTTTTTTTTCAGCTCTGTATTCATTACCACTTGAAGGGCATTAGATTTCAATCTGTTTTTTGTATTTCCACTTTTATTGGTATTTCTGGACTTGTAGCGTGTATCATTGAGGCTAGTAGTGTGTGCCCATTTTATCCCAAAAGTAAGTGCTGTTTGTCAAGTTACCAGCAGAAATTTGGTGCATTTTAAAGATATGGGACTGCTTCTGAGGAACACCTACATACAAGATGATTCCACAGCCTGGAGATAGTGCAGCTGATGAAAAGTGAGTACAACAAAGGTTTCTAAGTTCAAAAATGTAATGGAAATAATTATTTGGAACAAGAACTTAAGAACTCAATGCATATTCACATAATGCATAGTGAAACTAGAATTCAATGCCCACAATGATGTTGTGGATATCAAAAGTGTACATGGCCTTAAAATCTGATTATGCAAAGTAATGGATGGGGAAGGGGGGAATATCTATTAACAACTATAAAAAGTAATCAGGATGCCATCTCTGATTCAGGTAATTGGAGCTGCTGGATGGAGAAAGCTGCAAGGTTTTGCTATGAAAACAGGAGCATCTAAACGTCCTTTTCTTAAATGTCTGCTGCTGGTAGAGAAGGAACGATGTTCCCTACACAGGACATTTGCTCTGGTCCTTCTACAGCTGTTCCCATGTATGATGTAGCTAAGATGCAGCTAAAAAAATCCAATGAAACAACCCAGAAAAACTTATTAACAGCTTCTGTCCCTGCTCTTCCGACAAGCGAAGATGTGTGTCCATCATGAGTGAGAAGGTGATGTTAAGCACACCTTGAAAGGGAGCTGTATTATGGTGTTTAGCATGAGATCCTTCCTCAGGGACCCTTAATGCTTATAACAAGACAAGTTGGTCTTTGGTGAAGGAGAAACCAACCCAACAAGTTCAGGACGTTTTCTTCGGAAGATTCTAAGTTTTAATTTCTTTCAATTTGATGCAAAATAGAAAAGAAATAGTTCTACATTAGGACTACATCTTTAGCCATTGCAGGCTCCATCCTCTCCTTGCAGTTCAGAAGCTGCAGTGCCTTGGCCATGGGCCCCTGTTCAGGTTTGGTGGAGCTGGACAGCTTAAAGTGGTGTTTTAAATACCCTCAAGAAGAACAAATGGACCTGGCTCCTCAGATTCCACAGGTGACTGGTTGAGTTCATTTAAATGAGTCTTACTTATATTAATTTTTGAGTTTTTGCAAACTGGTCACGGATACGCAAATTTATGAATAGAAGTCCATTAAACCCAGTAGTGAAATACAGAGCCCAGACAGCCAAAACAAGAGGTCACCAGTTAAAACCTACACCCCCATGCTCATATTTTACCTTTTTGCAGTTTGCTGATGTGTTAGGAGGGTCCTATGAGAAAGTGAGAATATTGTTTCCTTCCTTTTCATACATGGGGCAAGGCCTTGGTTAATGAATGTTAATAAGAAAAAAGTATTTCATCTAGACTACTTTCTTATGGTGCTGAGGTTTGGGTTTGAGTTTCTGAGGACAGAAAGGCTAAATACATTTAAATCTGAGGTAGAATGGGAGATTGAAAATAGTATAGATGTATGCCAAGAACATAGCTAGCAAAGACAGGATAAAACAAAAGCATTTGAGATAATTTTCAAGGATAGGGCTACCAAGAAAAATATACACATTAGTGAAAGCTGAGATTTAGGTGAATCTGAAGAAACTGCCTTCAATTTATTACAATTGCCATTCCAGTAGTTCATTGGGCTTTTGCCCCATAGTAGTTTCCCATGTTTATTTTGGCACTTGTGGAGAAAACGTCAATGAGAGAACTACTGTTAGTGTGCCCTGCTGTGTGACGTTGAGTTATTCCAGCACCACGGCAGCTATTTTTCAACAGATTAAAATTTCAGATACTGGGGGAGTTCATTCAGTTTATATAAATGTGCATAGAAATTTTATGAACTTATAACTTTTTTTATTTGGTGGGCCACCTACAGAATGAAAACAGATTGCTTACATCCTTGAAAGATAGAAGAAAAATCTTTTCAAAGCCGATAAAAATATATGCTTTTCTGAAAAGCTGAAAGTTCTTTTCACTTACTCTGAAACAGTAGCACTGGGTTTTCCAGCTCTTTTTTGAAAAAAACTCAACCTCCAAAACAGACAAACATGCAAAACCCCACAACTTAATTGTCTCCTTACTGTATAATTTTTTCCATTTTTGTTTGGAGAGAAATATGGTTTTTAAAAAAAAAAAAAGTTGGGTGCAAAATTAAGGCACAAGATCGGCACTAAGGAGATCTGGTTTGGGTTCCTGGCTCTGTGAAGCATTTCCTGTGTGACCTTGTAAATGTCACTTTTGAGCATGTAAAACCATCTGGCCTGATCTAGTGAAACTTGTATTTAATTTTAAGATGCCAGTAGTTCCACTTACATCTCACACGTTTAAATTTAAAGACATGTTTACATGCTTTTCTGGTTGGGAGCCACCATGCTCAGCCACTTCCAGGGAGAAGCATTCCCCCAGTGTCTCCAGCATCCCAGCTGCAGATAGAGGGTAAGGAATAGTTGGTCTCTTTGACTCTAAGTTCTCTGAAGCAGAGCCAGTGGCTCCCCTTGCATGTGCAGCAGTAGCACAGTGAGGGTTCCATTCTGAGTGCAGGCGTAATGGTTTCAACTAGTATGGAGAAAAGCTGCAAATTCAGATTTCTTCATTGTAAATGAAAATCTGCATTTAGGCACTGAAATACTGGTCTGTTTTTTCAGTTGCTGAACCAATGCTCTCATCAAGCTAAGAACCCACAAACGCTTTGCGGTTCAGAAAATGAGGTCAGTTATTTGGTGGCTAAAAATAGATTTTGAACCCCATTTTCAAGACTTGAAACTTTGCCTTTATGTCTTAAGTGTACTCTGATAATGTATCTTGTCCCTTGCCATTATAGCTAGCCAGACTCAAGCACTATAGAAAACTCAGATTCAGAAGTAAAAATTGCCCTCTTAACCATTTCAATGTTTACTGAATGTAATTAAAAAGAGAATTCCACTGAGACATTTTAAATAATGTATATAATATACATATGTGTATACATGTGTTTTTAATGAGTACAGCATATACAATGTTATTTTATGGCATAGCAGATGTTTTTTAATTCCCTGACACCATGCACTGAAGTAAGATTATGCCAGCCTACTTTATTATGAATAATGTGTTTGCTCCGTCATTAAGTGGGTTATTAAAGACATAAACAAAGTTTTATGCCCTGCTTTTCAACAGCTGTTGGTGGTCTACAAAGTGATAATCCTGCTTTCAGCAAATATTCTTAGGCTTAAAACTAAAATAAATAGATTTCATAGGCAACCAATTGACTCATGAGTGGGCAGATGGTAACTCTGTGACATCTCCAGTGCCATAGAAGCAGCAGTGGCATTACTTCTAAGGAAAGCCCTTAGATTGCAGGCTGGGAACGAGATGGCTGCTCCATGCATCATTTCTTCCTCCAACCAAAGAATAACAACTATACTAAGCAAACAAGCCTGACTGGCATTTATTTCAGCAGCAACAGCAGGGGAGGAAAAATTTAAAAGCAAATGATTATTTTAAATAAACAAATAAACATATCCCCTCATCCTCTGGAAAAATAAAAAAATAAAAAAAAAAAAAAGGAAAGAAAAGCCCAGTACATGTGACAATAGCTGGTTTTCCCCCTCCTAATGAATTATGTGGCAAAGTCACAGTTGCAAATCCTGTAACCCTAGCTTTGAAGAAAATCATCCGAGTAGGTTGGATAACTTCAAACAAAAGGGTAGAGGGTGCAGCAAAGGTTAGGTGTCCATGTTCCGCCACGGGCGCGATGGCTATTAATTTAAACGGATGTGACCCCTACATGACAAAGCTCCAAAGGTGTACGGGGAAGAGGTTTTATTCTTATAAATAGGACTGATGCCAGGTCAACCAGCCCCCCTTGTTTTGGACTTCCTAAAGAAAACAGCTTTGGACAGCTGAGCAGAAGAGTTATGGAGAGTGCTGAGATAGGAAATATCTACAGTTCCTGATACATTATGATTGGCCTCGGGAATGAGGAAGCCGAGAGCTGAAGGTACTCCTAAAGGGTGCTAAACTGTACTGTGCTAATGTACACAACAACATCCTCATACAAGCAGATGTTTTTGAAAAAAGGGGGGGGGAGATGGAAATTGTATTTAGACCACGTTTCACTTGCCCTAGGGAGGAAAACCAAAAAAAAAGAGAGAATGTGGAACCAATTTTCAAGCTTGAGCAACTGAAAGTCTATTAAATGATTCTGTCATCAACATGCGATGACAAAAAAAGTAATAATTTATACAACAAATTGGGTAATTGTAGCTGCATGGACAAATGATATTTCTTCCCTGATAACTGAATAAACATTGTTACAAGAGGAAGGTTATAAGGAAATAGCCACTTTAGTGAACTACAAGCCCCAGGTCTCCTGCTTCTGTTCATATCAAATGAAAGGCATCAAGGACTGAAGGGCATATATGCTCTTGATCACAAATATTTTGATATACTTTTTTCTCTTTTCTAGGAAGCACATTTGACTTGCTAAAGATGGGCTTAGCTTTATGTAACTAGAAGCAATCTCAACCTGATTAATGCATCATGCCAAACTCAAATCAATTTTTTTTTAAGAGATAGCAATATGAACTGGAGGAACTACAGGAAGGCTATAGAAACCATACAACTTATCTGTTTATTGGCTATTGTTTTCTTAATTATAAACTGCATAGAAAGTAACAAAACAAATAACAGGAACTTGTAGTAGATATATCGAGAAAATAAATAGTACGAACACAGTGAAAGCAACAGCAAATTAGGGTAATATGGAGTGTAAGGCAATAGCTTGTGGGGCACCAGGTTACTTAATATTGGAATAATGCAGCGGTCAGCCAGGGTCAGTGGAAGGCCCTAGAGAGCAAACTCAAAACACACTGAAAATCCAGTGGCCAGAGCACATATGGGAATGCACAGATAGAATGGTTAAATTCCTAAGTTTCGGGACCTTCACATTTTTATTTTCTTTTCTGTCACAGACTTCCTGTGGGATGCTGAGCAAGTCACTTAACAGCTTCTATGCCTTTGTATTGTTCTGCTCAAAATTATACAGGATTTTGCCTGTGGAGACTGGGCCCTTAGTGCCAGAAACCTTTCTAAAAGGGTCACTGTTGGACTAAAATGTCTTTTAAAACTTACTTAACCTAGGAATTTGCAACATGCAGTACTGACATCAAAACTCATTGCTCTTCAAATTAGGATGACACTGTACAGATTTACTCGGCAGGACTCTTCTAAAGCACAAGCTTTAGAAGCTGAGAGCTCACCTTCCATGGTGAAAACAGAAAAATTCAGTTCTGCGGCGAGGGGATGAATCAACTATGCAACGGTGCACTGCCCATGTGTGAGAGAGAAGAGTGTAAAATGAAACTGAGTCAAAGGCTTGTGTGAGCTGTGAGGTGTTAAATCATGCGGCCGTCACCAGGACCATGTGTGTGCTCACAGATCAGCATGTGCCGAAGGCTGTGCTGGTGAAATGCTCAGCTCCCTGCGATCAAGGTTGACTTTGAGAGGCTGAAACGAGAGGAGATAGAAAGCAAAAAGGATTTTTGCTAGGGTCAAATATTCTGTCTATATGTATGCTTCCACCATCCATTCAAATACATGCATATGTGTAAACAGAGCCAGTCCCCATCCACCTCCCCCACCCCCGTCTGAAGTGAAAAATAATAAAAATATATTTACAAAGCTTCAACATTAGGCTATTAAAAAGCTATAGTTGGTATAACAGAGGGGAAAAAATTACAAAGAATGATTTGCATGGCAAACACATTTCACAGTTGTTTTGGACAAATGCCCTTGGTAAATATGTTTAAAGTCATGTACAACAAGCATATTTTATCACAAGTAACCATGTTTTAATAAACACTTAGTCTTTTTGTATTTCATTCTTTCTCATCATAATAATAGAAATATAACACCATATATCACTGCAAAACACATTTCCACATAAATGCTGATAAGCACAAAATATTTTTCATCATTTACATTTTAACTGTAATAATATATGGCAGGATTAAAGCTGCATCCATCATGTGTCTAACTAACCTTGCTGTAATGAATTTTTAAATGTAATGGTTTCTGTCACAAAGTAAAATCATACATAATATCTTTTGACACAGTATGCTGGTATAGCCAAGGTTTTAAAATGTAAATGCAACTTCATTTTTAATTAGATTTATAAACTAAAAGCACTGTTTTCTTTACTATAAACCAAGGAGGAAGGAAAAAGTGTAGGTCTGTGTCGAGGCTGCAAGTTTTTTCAAGTTGCTTGCTCACAGGAAACGTGCACATCCAGCGTATAGAAAAGCACTAGAAACAAAGGATTATCAAAATCATAGGGAACTAAAGCTCTCTAGGCTGCCTGAAGGGATTTGTCTGGTATCCTGGGTGCCCGCTCAGTGGTGGCACTGGGGACATTGCTATGGCTGGGTGCTGGGGAGAGCGAGTGGAGGACAGGCATGGCCCCCTACAGCCCCTTTCCTGGCCCTGCTTGAAATAACAAATTATCCAGCTCACAAGAGGAGAATCATTAAAAATAATTTGCAGGAGCTTTCTGTTCCGCGAGGCCTTTTTTTGATACAATATTTCCTTCAGTGATTATCGCTGTGGACATGTTCCTGCCATATGGATGGGAGCCGGGCGAGGAGGCGGCTCAATACCTGAGTGGTTAATTAAGAGCTGTTGCTGGGCCACAAGAAGCAGGTTTGAAATCCCTCTTCACTCACCGACAATGAGTAGCTTTTTTAGCAGCAGAAGTCACCAGGGACAGCCAGAAGCGCAGGGTAATTATTTGAGATAACATAGAGCTGAAGAGCGGGCGCGTGTGTGTGCGGGTGCACGCGGGGGTGCGCGGCTGCGGGGGGGCGCCTCCGAAAGGAGGGCAACAGCGCAGAAAAGTCTATAATAAAAAGGTCAACATCTCCTATTTTTCTGTACAGTGTCAGCAGTCTGTAATGCCTTTTTAGAATGAATGACAACGGATTCGGTCTTTTTTTTTCCTCTTCCATTTTTTTCCCTTCCTTTTTTAAAACAAATCTAATTCTGTATTCCGACTTTGCAATGGTGAGTGCAGGTCCTGGAGGCCAATCTGGATGAGCTGTTCTCACTTTATCAGCACAGATGCTGAAATGACTTTGATTGCGTTGTTGCAAAATAGCAGTAATTTCAACATTAACTTGTGTAACCCTGTGCTCTCAAGAACAAAGAAAAATCAGTGAACTGAAAGCCATGAATGAAATGAGGAAAGCTCATAACTTTTTAGAAATTGAGGACTAAATTCTCAGCAGGGTAAATCGGCATATTGCCACAAGAACAGGGAAGAGTAGTTTGCCTGAAAACGAGCAGCTCATCCGAACAAGCTGCAGATCTGGTCTTTGGCCATAACATTGCTTGTGGGTAGGGGACTCGAAGTTATTATTTAAGCCATTTAACGCATAAACATAAACCAAGGTTCAAAGGGGCAATGATTTCAGCAATGATCTTGATGCAGTGCGTCCCGTTCACTATTTTTCTCAAAAGTGTAAAGAATGCAAACTTCAAAAGGCTATATTTATGAAGCCAAGTTGCCATTCAGTTCTAACACTGCCCAGTATCTTATACAGATTGTAGGACCTGGTGAAAACGGAAGACAAGCTGTGTAGTAATCCACTGGAGTGCTATGTTTCTTTTCTCAGATCTGAAGAAAAGAAAATGAACATTCACTTTCTCAGTTATCCAAGCCCAGTCTATCTACATTGTGAGCTCAAAAAACTATTTCCTCCTTTCCCTGTTTGTTTGGTTGGTTGGTTGATTGGTTGGTTTGGGGTTTTTTTTAAGCAAACCTTTCTGGTTTATTACTGAGCAAATGATGAAACCTCCATCACATGTTTTTTTGGCATTTTCAGAAAATCCCACGTGTGATCTCTAACTCAGAAGGCTTAAATCTCCATCCAAATATAAGCTCTGTGAAGCTCACATGAGCACTTAGCTTTGTGCTGTGGGGTAAAAATAAATTCAAGAAAGTGAAAAGACCCACAGCCTCCTCTCCACACACACTTTTTCATGTCTTCTCAAACGCTAGAAGATATTTTGCCTGAGGAAGCGGAGATTTGAACACACATGACAGGCTCTTCAAGCACACCAAAGGTTTTCCAGTTATTAGGTGTGGGCTGAACCCCCCAAAACTTCCTGTTTTTGGTGTGGAGACCACGCTGTACCTGTTCTCTGTTTTAGAAAGGCATATCTTTCAAGCCTTTGATGTTTCTAGAGTGCAAACAATACTGCTCCAGCAGCAGCACTTTTGCCAGTATAACTGTCTCAGCTTTGTTTAGAAACTGCCCAATATGTTAATTATCTTCTTTACCTCTGTGGCATTATACTGTCAAACTGTACAACAGTCTTTAGAAAATAAAAGCTAACACCCTAAGCTGCTGTACCCAGCTCCCATAATATCTATTCACTGACAATGCCTGAGCTGTCAGATCAGAAGAAGCTTCATTCGAATAAAGGTGGGCAGATGTGTGATAATGAGACAGAAGCATACAGATGCTAATATAACTGTTCAGCAGAGCAGGCTCGTCTTCGTTAGGCAGACCCAGGTAGCAGCTGCAGACTGTCAGACGCTGGAATGCTGCTTTCTCTTGATTCTCATTTAAGATCAGCTTCGTTCGCTGTCTGTCAGTGAACTTTTCCCTCACAGGAGCCTGGACCCCTAGGTGATCAGTCACATTTCGACATAACTAGATGTCAAAAGAAGTTTAAGTTGTATGACGAACTGTGATGCATTCCCTGTGCTGGCTGGCAGTCTCAGCCCTCCAAGGCGTCTTGCTAATGATTCACCTGGAAACTCTAGAGTATTTTCTGTATTTTGTTTTCTTATTAAAATACTGGCTAAGCCTTTGTCAATATCCATGTCAGCAACTGTAAGCTCAAGACAATATTATCACAAGCATAATTTGATTTAAAAATGGAACGGCAGACCTGTGCTGACCAAGCAGCCAGAGACGCTCATGGAGCGAGCAGGATGCTAGCTTTGTGTTGCTCTAATTTTTCCTTATCAATTAAAACACAATATTTATGATCTTCTTGGGGGCAGGGGCAGGGTGTTATGAGGCAGGTGAAATAAATTTTACAAAGTTTTCTTATGAAACATGTCTGGAGCCAGGCAGCGCCACTCAGCTGATGAAAACAACCAGGAATAAGACGATGGAGAGCCTCCATAGACGAACAAACAATTCAAATATACAGGAGCTCGGAAACACAAATAATCTGAGATTGTCATTTCACATGCTGTTGAAACCTTTGAACTGGGAATCTGAACTTCGTCAGCCTTTCATCTGTTGCTATGGGCTGTTTACCCACTCACACTCCCCGTTTCAGAGAGGAGACAGACAGAGGCTATTTTACATAAAATACATGTGTGCACACACAATGCAGCAAGCCTTCTCCTACAATATTTGTGTGACAAGATTTAATATTATTTGGTGCTTAATCATGTCAAGCCACTTTTTACTGTCAATCTTGACTCCCTTCTTAATGTTTGAATTGCAACATTTCAAGCCTTCCTAAAATATCAAACTTAACATGATCAGGTACAATTAACCGGTTTCTTACGCTGTTAAAATTCTGAATTAAAAGATCACAATAGAAGAGATTCAAAGATTTATCAAGTGTTTCCACTTCTTGTTTGGGGTGGGAGAATTTCAAGACATGTATCGCCCAACAACAATTATTAAACTACTAGAATTGATCAAAAGTCTAAGGCAACTTGCTACCTGATGGATGTTAAAAGGAAATCTCAACAGGAAGCTCCATCCACATTCAGACTGAGGTATCCAGCAACTCTCCCAAGGCTACGGATAGGGTTGCTGGGAGGGTCAGGGTACCATATCATATCTCCCTTGGTTTGAGAGGGCTGCTTTTGTTTGTTTCTTTTCCTGCACAGACAAATCCAGCTTTTAACAGTGATGAACAGTAGATTCGGTAATCTGTTTCTCTGCTTTCCCCGTATCAATATAATTCCTAATTAAACACTTCTTATGGGCAGTTTATACTCACTAATACTTTCTAATATAAAACAAGATGTCTCCCCCTAGATTCTGGTATTTAGTAGCCTGAAGCTCATTAGTGCATGTGTTCTCACCCAGGAGTTTTAAATATTTAACTAGCTAGGATTCCTTAAAGAGGTCTTAACCTTATAATTTGTAATAACTTAGGGATCTCATATCTGGAGTGTAAGTTATTAAAAATGTTTCTTCCTTTCACCCTGCATTGATTTCCTACTTCCAGCAATCAAACTAAGAGCTATTAGGCCAAACAACTGCAGCTGCCTATTTATTTCATTGTAGTAAAACATAAGTGATGATAATAGATTTCCTAATAGAGATTGATCTTCCAACAAAAGCTAAAACGAAAGCATGAACGGCCTGGGTAGACAGTGTATTATGCATTATGCACCACCTGGTTAAAATTGTCCAGCTATAGAATAATATAGGAAGGTCCACAGAAAATGAGTGTACTGACTGATTTATCTTTGCGCAGAAGTGTTTTACTTCTCTTGCTTGTAGTTGTCTGAGCATGTGATACAAGTAAATTTTGTCTAAAAATTATCTAAGGACCACCTAATGTGCTCTGATGCTACTGAATGTCAAAAATGTCAGCAGCTTCCAGTAATGACTCTCTGACATAAACAGTAAGGGAGAAATATTACAGTTACTGAAGGAGTTGCGAGGACAAGCATGCATTTTCATGAGAGGTCTCTTTGAATGGCAGCAGTACTCAAGCAGGCAGCTTTCCCTGCCCGTTAAGCTGGCCAAAGAAAGTGCTCTTCCCCTGAAAGACAATTAAAATGAGTTAAATGAATTAAAACGGCCCTGCACAGTTAAAACATGGTCAGAGGTTAGAAACAGTAGTACCTGTATTTATGAAAATCATGTGGCTGCCAAGCCTCAGAAATTGTGTGTAACAAGGGAGCCATTCAAGTAGTAACACAAACAGCTTTGTAAAATTGAAGGCAATATACATAATTCTTAATTTCTAAGAGATGGTTTTGTCAGCAGTTTTGCCATCTTAGGACTTAGGTAACATACTAATTTTAAAAATTTGATTCCTATCAAGCTTCTTTCCTAGGGACAAAGAGTGTTTAAAAATGTATTAATAAACTAGGAAGAGCAGATAAATGAGATGCACTTAAATTTGTTTTATTTTTATAGTAAAAGCGGTGTCATTAGCTGGTTACATATGCTCATCATTCCTATTTTTTTCAGAAGCACCAAATTGTAGTAAAGAGAGAGAGACATATATTGCACCTAAACATGAAAATGTAAAAGCCCTTCCTTTAGCTCCTTTGTGCAAGAAGATATTCACCTGCAATTGGTTACTGAGTTTGGCTGGTTTTGCAGGAGCAAAAGGTCTGCAGTAATTACATTCAGATATTTCAGTATTAATCTTGCACCAGAAATCCCAGAACACTACAGTATGCTTTTTTACCCATTACATACACAAAGTCTATCAGAAAGCATTTGTCTCCCCACTCTTTATTCACTTTCAAAGGGTTAAACAGCCTATTTACAGGGCTGTCAGCAATCTGTATCCCAAATCATGAAAAAGTCTGGCCTAGTTTTGTTCAGCATGGAGACTTGTCTTCTTGGCCTGTTGTTGTTACCATCATGTAATATCCATGACAATCGTGTTGTGCTTTTTAGGGGCTCTGTAGTGCTAAATCTGAGGGGCCATTTTAAGCCAGTAAAGGGCTTTATTTATGTGGATTTGAAAGAGTCTTGTGAAGGGCCTTCCACTCAAAATCCTCTTCAGCAGGTCATCCTGGTTTCAAAAGGATTTAGATGCAGAGGCAGTGATCAGTACTTCTATCACGTTCTAATAGACTGACATGAGCATTTGTGCCTGAAAGACAGGGGGAAAAAAGTGATGCAGATTTGCCCTAAATTGGACTGATGCACAAAGCAGGGAGTGCAATTGACTGACGAGGTAACCCCTCGCACCCTTCTTTTACACTTCTAACCGGTGCCGCACAAAGAGAGAGCCGTGGGAAGCTGCACGGGAGCAAAGCATATCCATTTTCATGGACCATATGGAAATTTTGTTTTGTGTACAGAGAAAGTGTCTGATAACAGTGACCTTAACTGCCATATGTGTATGGTGAATAGTAAACAGAGCAAACCACTCAGCTCTCTGACCCTTAGCATATGGACATCTCTACCAAAGGAGAGTTTTCACAGCACATCCACTTTCACTGTCATCTCACTGGTAACCCAGGGGATTTCACTAGATTTGTTAATGAATTGCTCTATTGACTTATATCTGAGCTTGCCTCATTAGAGTAGAAGAACAAAATTTTTATCTATGTTTTCGTGAAGGGGACCAGAATGCCCCTCCTTTGTTAAGAGGTGGGTAATCTGTAGGGCTGTCATCTGTTTTGAACTAATTTATTGTGTCAGTTTAAGAAGGCTCTTCAGTGTTCATTGATGCTCAAGCTCCACTCCAAGCCTCTTTAAATCAATTTTTTCCTTGTGAGTGGAATGTTTTTTAGGCCCCTGCTTGGTTTACAAATAGCTGAACATGTTGTTACCCTGGTGCTGCCTAGCTTTAGAGTGCCAAATACAAGCAAACTCAGTGAGCCTCCATAGCACCACCTGTCATGAAATGGCTTTCAAAGCGGCTACAAGCCTTGTACAACCTTGTACCATTCACCTTCCCCACCCACCATCACTCAAACAACAGCTCTTCATAAACTCGCCTGTACTAAACCCAGGCGCGAGTGGTTCAGAAACCGAGGATGGGCATAGATCATAAACATTCATATTTCTAGCGCACTGCCATTAGTGATGGACCATTGCTTTAGGATTTCCAGCATCTGAAATGCCGACTGGGCCCCAATTCTTCTGCTGTGGTAGCCATCAATTAGCATGTTATTAAATAGTATACCGATAGGGAACATATTATGCCTAATGGCCAATGAGGAATCAGGAGGAATTAGCAAAATAGGGTTCAATAAAATGCAAACCATAAAGATAAGCAGCTGAAGATTGGATCTGACTTTTGTCTCTTTGTTCAAGAAGATAAATGGCCACTGCAGTAAACTTCTTTCTGCCCCTCCTCTTGCTGCCCTGAATGGACACCATGCCACAGGATGCTGGCAGGATTGGGCACTAGGGCTGAGAGTGCTCAAGTGTGGCACTCGGAGACAAAACAAAACATAAACATCATATGATTTTTAATATCCATGCAGAACACACAGTTTTAGGATCTTGATGAATCAGAGAAGGCCTACATGTCCATAACTGATTTGATGCATAAGAGAGTGATATTTCTGCAGTAAAAGATGCTCTGTCATGCTTTTCTTTGCTCTCTGGCAGTGTGGAGGTGAAAACATGTTTTCACACAATAGGAGCCCAGATCTACAGTCTTCATTTGGGCAAAGTTCCTGTTGAGCTTCCAACAGGTTCTTCCCCTCAATTTCACTACCAGCAGTCCCCTTTGTGATATTGCTACCAAAGTAGAAGGTGGGCCAGAGCAAAGCAGCCTCTTCATTCCAGCTCCTGCAGAAAATTCATACCTGTATATTTACAATGCAGTTTAACTTTCAGAAGTGGTTTGCTCATGTTATTTTGCAGTTATGTGTGAGGCTCTGGCTATGCCAGACTTGGCCTGGAGCGCAGTGTGGTGCTCTGGGCAAATGGCACAGAAAGCCTCAATAAAGATCTTCAAAGCATCAAGGCCCTACCTGCATGTAAGAGACAATACCAGCTCATTTCTCTGCAGATGCTGTTCTCTGAGTTGCCATGGAGTCATTGGCTCACCCGGAATCAACTGTCTGCACAAATGACTCATCCTGCTACCAAAAATCTATGTGTAGAGATTGTTATTAAGAATCCAATATTAATCAAGCCATGGTATTGGAGTTGTCATAGTTATTTCCTACTCTAAGCACAGCAAATAACGATGTTCTATTATTTCAAATATCACAGTAAAAGAACTGTGGGTAAATAGTAATTTTTTCACAGGAAAAATTATGTTGCACGTTAATAATTACCAAGATGTGAGAAGCAGTCTGGGAGTATATAGGGAACTGAAAAAATCCACATTTTTTCAGGGTTCATTTCTTTGCTTATTGGCATGTCTGTCAAATGTCTGTACTGCTTTTACTGTATAAATTCTGCATCTTACAATGGTACAGGAGTACCCAAACATCTGACATACTGAGTATCATCTAGAGAGCCCTTTTTAGCTGCAAAGATTTATTACATTTTCTAAAACTAGAAAAACTAGAAATACATAAGCAAAATGCTTACATTACTTTCCAATGCATATTTTTCAAATCTTGTTTTATATGGGAATTAGTTTAAAGCCATTTGGATTGTTTATGTTTATTTAATCTAAGAATCTCTAGGCTAAATGTATCAAAGGAAATTAAAGTAAGTCCCAGTTGCCAGTGCACGAAGAGATGATGCTATCAGTATGCACAAATAAATGACAGTCACTTCTTACAGTGAAACTGGTGGGCTCTAGGTTGATAATTCTAAGCCTGCAACTTTAAGAGATTCAGAAAACCGCACAGTCAATTTTGGCAGCATTTCTGTGCTGCTTCCCTATCCTGGAGTTTTTTGCTTTTAAAAAATTGCTAACCAAGTCTGCTAATTTTTACTTTTTTTTTCTTTTTTTTTTTTTTTTCTTTAAACCAGGCTTTCTTAAAAGCCAAAACCCCCCACCAGATAGCCCCAACCCTGAGGCACCTCAGTTACATTTTCAGACTGGAGTTCACAGTTGATTTTAGCTGTAAATAAAAATAAATGTATTGCATTCTCTCTTCATTCACATGACAAATCAATCCTGCCGATTAGATTGGCATGAGAAATTCCCATCTTAAAAGATACCCTAGACTGAAAAAATCAGGATGATTTGATCGTTCAAACTTTAACACAGGTGTGTGGGAAATCTTACAGAGAAGTTGCCCTCAGCACACTTGACTCGAGGTAATGCTGTTTGCCCCTCACTTTCCTGAGGGTCATATTTACAGGCTAAGAGTAAAATACACAAATAAAGAAAAAGAAAACAAGGATAGAAACATTGGAACATTTGACACCATACCAGAAAAACCCCTTGCAACATAAATAATAACATAAATAACAAATATGTAACTTTGGAAATTCATTACTTATGTATTGTCCTTGTAGAGCAAGCAGGTACAACAAAGCTCAAAGAAGCTGGGGTAAGAAAGAAATATGTAACGTGTTTCAATGGGCTAATTGCATATTAATTAAAAAATACAAATTTGGCTTTTTAAAGTACAGATGTCTGGGACACTTGATAGCTACCAGAGAAATTGCTATAATAATTACATGAAATTATGACTAATTACTAGTATGTACAGGGTGCTTCACCTTATCAGATGGTATATTCACACACCCAGGAACAGATAATAAAACCTGGAGTAGATACAGGAATCAAGATTCCAAGCCACACATTCCTTTTCCTGTTGCCTCGTATGGATCTGAGGAATGGATCTAAAGGGATCCTTTAATTAATACCAATAATTGATTAGCAGATCAGAAACAATGGCAACTGCTTAACTGCATTTTGTAAAACTTTTGGAGAAGTTCTGTTGTTTGTTTTTGTTTCCCACTGGAATGATAACACAGCCTATTAAAACTTAATCTTGCAAAAATAATTTCAAGTGGTTGGGCTGGGATGGAAAGTGCCAGATTTTGAGATATTTGCTGTTCCAGGACAGCAATGTCATTCTAGAGAGGCAACATTCAACACATGCATCAAATTTACTGCTCAGAACTCCATCAAATCTATTTTTTTAAAATGAAAGTAAGGGTAAAAAAAAATAAAATATTTCCCTCTGTCTGGCTCCCCTTTGAAAATATTCTAAGTGTCTCACTAGCAAAGGAATTGGAAAAGAAGGAGTGAAATAAAACTTTTTAATCAACTTTGTTGCTATAAATAGAAGCAAAGGTCCATTGAAAAAAGCAGTTGTCGTATTTTCACACTGAACCCTAAGCCCTCCAAGACAGCATGTGGAGATGCAAGCAAGCAGAGGACTTCTCATGGGTTCTTTGCCTCGTGATGTTATTTCCATAAGAAAAAGCTGGAAGTTGAAAATGTGACAACTTGCACTGACCCATGGGAATGCAAACATCCATCTCCTGATAACATGTCGAGATAATGCACGTCACCACCACGGGCAGCATGAGGACACTTGTCTTCACTCGTTTTATATCCACTCTATCACATTCCTGGCCACACTTCCCTATCTGTCCTTTCAACACACTCCATACATTCCTCCAGTGAAGTGCACAACTCGCTTGTTCAAACAGAACTGGGTAACACAATTACACTTTCCATACAGCAGCTGAACAAAACCCAAAAGCTACTTAAAATGGCTGTTCTAGAAGGTCAGTATTTCACACCCTATTGTGGGAGCAGCCTTTTTTCTTTTCATAAGGAGTTTGGCTGTGGCCTCAAGCTAGTCTTTACTCCCACAAAACAGAAACAGCGTGTTACAGTCTGTGAAATCTGGAAACCACACAGAGAAAAGCACACATGCAAGACTTCTTGTTTGCTATCCATTATTCTTTTGATAACTTCTGTATTGTGCTGAAACCATAAGCTTAGATTGCATCCTATTTGCCAAATTAGCCCATTTCCTAACATCAAAATTAGTAATAAAACTCTAATTTTTAAGAATTCCTTGACCTTTTTTTATGAATAGAGCCCCACTGCAAAAATATTCCATTAATGTTTTGAGTGGTATTGTAGGGGAGATGGGAAAAATGCTGAACAAAAGCAAGAAATCTGAAAAATAAAAATCGTGTTTTGTCTTCTGCCTATTCCAAAGATGGAGAATGGGAACAGAGTAGAGAGAAGGGGGAAAACTAAAACTGAAAATATTTTATTTTTCATATATTTTTGTCATTTCTGTAACTGACAAAAATACCTGAATTGACAATCATGTAATTTTCAGAAAACATCTGATAGGTTCCAATTGCACTTAATTATTTAAAATCAAATCGTGTTAGATCAGATTTAATGCTGAGATAAATTTATTGTGGTTTATATTGGTTGCATTCAGTATTGAAATCGTAGTCATCGAGACTGCATTACCTTTCAAGTATTTGCTACTTGGCCAAGGCAACTGATATTACCTGTTGGCCTCTAGTGCAGTACACGGGGAGCTTCTCCTGTGTTTGATGTTACCCAAAGTGAATAGAGAGTAATTTGTCTCTGTTTCCATCTCAGATGGTTTTTTTCCCCTTCCATTGAGATGACACATTGAGTTAAACCATTTTTCTGATGATTAAGAATCCAACTGCTGGATTCATGAGTGTGGATTTCAATGGGTGTCAGATGTGACCTGGATTTCTCCACTGAGGCCACAGACTTCTTGCTTTGGGCTGCTGATTTTGTCTCTTCCTCAGGGTCTGCTTACCAATGAATTTCCAGTGGGGATAGATCACACACTTGATAATGATGTCACTAATCTTACGTCTGTTTTTTATAACTTTTCTTTGAAGAACTTCCCTTTGCTGCCAACCTACTGTTACTTATCACTTTTGTTGTGGTTTCTAGGTAGTGTTGTACATAGCACAGTGAATTCAACTGATACTCATCTTGAAAGGCAAATAGAATGCTTTTAAACCTACCTGGTGCTAGAATGGATGAAGACCATAAGACATAGGATTTACATTTTAACTAAAAAAGAATTTAAGATTTAAATTTAGAAAAAAAATTTTCATCTAAACCTTTACAAGGTGTGGCATTACGGCACATGCAAAATTCCTGGGAAAGCAAGGAAAACAACCCCTGAAATTTAATACTAGTCACAGGATAGAGCATCTTAGAAGATCTGAATGTTTGGATTTTGTTTTTAAAAAATTATTTTTATATTATAGGGAGAAAGTTGTGGGTGCTGTTCAAAAGTCCATGTTTTTTATATAGAGTTGAATACAGTGGCAAATTTTCACAGTACAAATGACTACCAATTTACTGCTGCTATTCTAAATAAAAGTTATTTTCTTCACACACCACTGTAGAAGTTCAGTCACTTAAATTACCAGATTGATCTGTCCGTGGTGGAAATTACAATTTAAGCTTTATTTATCTAAGAGTGTACTATGCACCTGTTCTAACCTCTCAACAAATTACCACATAATCCAGTGTCTGCCAATAAGGTATTTACAGTCTCTAAAATTGAAAATATAACACTTTTTGCCTAAAATACTTCAGAGCTGTCAACCCTTAGAAACTAGTCCCAGGGAATAGCTCTGTTATATAACTCAAAGATCAGCAAGCTGAAGGAAGAACATACAGTGAGTTTTGAGAGCAGCAAAAGAAGAGAGACCTTTAAATAAATAATAACAAATGAAGAATACTAGCTGATTCAAGCTAAAAATTTCATTTTTATTTGTACCTGGAAGTGCCCAGGCAGTGGTTGCACAGTTTGAGAACCTTGAGAGCAGTCTGCAAGTAATGCAAATCCTGAAGAGACCAAGTGAGAAACAGCTTTGTGATCCAAATTCCCAGATATTCTTCAGCCATTGCCTTAGGTACAATGTAACTTAGTAATTCAGCTCAGAAGTTAACAAACCCATAAATAATTTTATAATGACTCAAATACAAATTCAAAACACTGCAAAACCCAAGGGTGATCACTTTTGCTAGCATAGCTTTTGGTAAGATTACTCAGTGTAGGGGGAATGGGAATTTTTCTAACTCCCATTTCTCTAACTCCCATCAGTTGCCTCTACCAAGTTAGCTTGCTGGAAAACTCTTATTTTAAGTCTCAGGTTGAAACACAGCAAGGGGAAGCATACCATCTGTGCTCAGCTGCAATACCCCTCTTCCCAAAACACAAGCTGGACACATACAGTAAGTACACACATTTTCAGAATATGAGACCTCCTGGCCTTGAGGCCATGGTCAGCAGGAGGGGTTACAAAGCAGAAGCCTGTGGTGCATGACAGCAGTCAGGGCAAATTAACCATTGCCCGCTCTATTCACAAAGAGAAAAGAATGGAGCCATTCAAGAGCAAATCCATCTGTCCCTGTGAGGGTTCACAAGAGTGTCAGAGAAACCTCATGGTCAACAGTCTCTAAGTGCTGGCACACAGGAATCCAGCAGAATCAGCATGGAAACTTGATGCTTTATCCACTGTCAGAAGCTACAATGTCAAGGTACCATTTTCACAGCCCGTGTGCTTTCAGGCTGAGCAGGACTGGAACCTACCGGAAGGCTGATTGTCTGCACAGTGCTACCTTTGCCAAAGACCAAGGGGGGAAAACAGATGCAAAACAAGACTCTTGCCACTTTCATCATGAAGTGTGGGTTTCTTGGACATCAAGAAAACAACTGCTAATTTAACAAACAATTACCATGCTTCCACAGAAAATGTACTGAGACCAGTTTTATAAGGGACCTAACCAGTGCCTTAAGTCTTTAGATGAACGTGCCTCTGTTCACAGATTGTCTAAACAAGTCTATTAATTAGACACTTAAACATAAGCCAGCTTAATACACCCTATGTCTGCTTTAGTTATGATCACTGGACAACTCTCAAAATAAGTCTGCCCATATTTACAGAATGTGGACAGACTTCTTGAGCTTGATTTACCTCGTGCATCTCAACAGACATTAAGTCACATGCTAGAGACAATATATGAACTAAATCACATCCTAGAGAAAATATATCAAGTGTCAACATTGTTGAGTCACTGCTCATCAATGCATAGAAGAGAAGAGGACTAGATTATGATTATCTGTACAGTTACTAGAAGCATTGCTCTCATTTTAGCACCTCTAAGTTTTGAGACCATATTTTTTCCTTCTTTTCCCCTCTTCTTTCCAAGCTTAGGTAAAAGCACATCTGAAAAGCCTAGGAGAACGCAGCAGTCCTCTTTTGGCAGGAGTAATTTTCAAAGGGTCTGGGAGGATTTATGCCATTCCCTGAGTGGAAGCTAGCAGGCTCACTTTATAGCCTCTATGTATATTCACCCTTGAGTGAAGTCCGAGCCTATGAAATTCTAGGCATCTACCATCGCAGCTTCAACAACTGCACAGCCTATGTGAGAGTTCTATCTCATCCATGCAACCTGAAGGACTGTGACATTGTGTTCTGTACCAATTTTAAGCAATTCTTTCTCCAAAGCAGATTTAATATTACTGTTAAAAAACCCTTTTTTAACCGCTATAACTCCCCTTCTTGTCCATAAGAAAAAGCAATCATACTGTGAGCACAATGCTGATGCAACAGTAACCTGTTAGCTAGTAGAAATGCCTAAAACTTGCTAACTTCCACAAAGGATGAGGTTTCAGATCAGATGGAATAAAGATTGCCAAGGAAATTAAATGCCAGCTGCTTACTCCAGACTGGCCACTTTACACTGGCTCTTGAGTATGCCTCATGTTTTTCACCACTAAATGAAAAGAGGTAATAAAAAAATATGAAATAATCAGAACATAAAGGTATATAATGATCATAAAATAATACATTTTTCTTAATGTTTCAGCTGTGTGAAGAATAGTTTTCTGGTGTAAAACAGATAACTATATATCTTCTGATTTTATTGGCCGCAGATTACACTAATTATCATAAAAAATTACTACCACTAATAAAAATTCTATTATAAGTTACTTATAGTAATCTCTAGGGTACTATACTTAGCTTAGAAAAGATCGCAATTACGCTGCATTACAGGGAGAATTTGTTTCCTGAAGCAGCTTTAACACTGTCTGTTTCTTTTAACACTTTAAAGTTGTTAGGGTTTTTTTTTCCTCTTTTCCTTTTCAGGTCAAATGTTGCCTGTTATTTTCACTGTGCAGGATGTGATTTTATCCCAGAATAATGATCCATCTCTGTTGCAAGTGACGCAAATGAAGTTTTAAAATCACAAATATCTGGGTGGGTTTCACCTCCCGAGGGGCTTAGCATGTCTCAATGGAAGGATACATAAAAGGGAAGACCTAACACTCTCCGCCCAAAGGGAAACAGATTCTGTATAAAATTGCTGGAAGCTAGTGGGTGTTCACAAAAAATACAATGTTCGGATTTTATTTGACAAGACAACAATTGTTGTTTTCCCTTTTAGATACTTTGCATTTTACCATCTGTGAGGTTGATGACTCTTAAATGACCTTAAATCATACTGCTGTTAACGGCAGTGGTTACAGGCAAATGTGGAATTCTGTGCACTACCTGCCTTGGACTGAACATCAAATTAAATAGCTTTATTTCGATAGCTGACACTGTAGTAAATAACCTCAAAGTCCAAGTAATTAAAATAAAATTGAAACAGTGGCCATTTCTTTTAGAAAGGGTTTCAATGCTTCAATAGCAGGGCTAATCAACATCTTAATTAACAGTCATATAAAATGAAATAGCCCATTTGAGCTGCTTTAAAATAGACAACTTATTTATGCAAAGACTAGTGGCATATTAATTGCTAACACCAAGAAAAAATACGCCTTTAAGCTTTACAGCTTCCTTTGCAGCAAAGTATTTGAGAACTAAATTGTGGAAAAAGCATATTACAGTAGTTAATTTTATGACAGACATGAACCAGAGGCACAAGCAAATGTGAGAAAGTTTTGTGGTGCGTTTTGGTTTTCTAATTGGGTTGGTTTTTTTTTCACAAATGAGATTAATTAATCAAAGTAGCCTCCTAATATTCCTATTCTATTTAAAGTTAGTCATTCAGGATTTAGTCCTGGGAGACACTGACCAAACTGGCTGTGATCCAATAAAACAGTTAACTCTAAGCACAGGCATCTTCCCACTGGGACCAGCTGGCCGGCTCTGGAGCCTTTCAGTTCTGGAGATGTCTGCTCAGGACCCTGCAGGACTGACCCTTCTCCCTGATCCTGAAGCAGGCACATGCACTCAACATTGACCCAGGCGAACAATCAAAGGGCTACTCATTTGAGTAAGCATTTCCAGGATCAGGTCCCAAATGACTCATCTCCAATTAGTCTACGCCAGGTTGTATCTTTAAATAGCTTTCATTTACTAATGTGTGCGAGGGAGGAGCAGCAGGGAGGAATTACATTTCCTTTCCTAATTACTTTACTTTTGTTGACATCTTGGAATAAGTTTTTACTTTCTGAGGAGAAGAGTTGATTTACACTACAGAAAGAGAGCAGCAAGCATGAGAAAATTATTTGCCCTTCCTCCTGCCAGGCATCCATTTCCTTTTCACTGTTGCTAACAATGCGCTAACTATTTATGCATTTGTCAAAGGATCCCAACATAAGAAAACTATATTTAAATCACCTCACTATAAAGTGAAAACACGAGGTAATGGTTCAGGCTCTATTTAAGTAATAATAATATTTGTACAGACTGCCTGGTGAGCATGCTAGTAGGTGGCAGGAGCTCAGTGCAGTCCTAAAGGGTCAGCAGCAACAAGAAATCTGAAATAGCATTTAATTTTCTTCTTTAAAAAATAGGTTTTAATTTAAGATCCTGAAATATGTACCATAATGTGTCTTCCCGATTAAAGCCTGATTTCACTGCATTTTTCAATGAAGCTTAAAATGAGAGAAGTTTCTTTGCAGAAAGAGATTTGGAGGCCCCTGCATGTACCCAAAACAAAATTTGATTTGTCTGCATGAATGAGTTTCTTTGCTTATTTTGCAGGTTTCCCCCCTCAATCATCAGCTAGAACCACCTGGAACCCATGCTGCCCTACCCAGCCCAGACTCCAAGGAGAGGAGGATGTGGGAAACAAACTGGGACTCTCAGTGTTGAGAATGTGTTGAGCCTGAAGCACGTTGACAAGGTAATAAGGCAACTTGCTGTACGTGTGCCACAAAGGAGATCGATCCGTCTGCTGTCAGCCTGGCTCTTCTCGTAAGCTACCTAAGTGCATAACCTCATATTCAAAATTTAGAAATCAAATTCAGAGCCCAAACATTATCACAATTTATTTAAAGCCAGTCATATAATGAAAAAGAATGCTGCAAAACATTTTGCCTTTCACTGAACTCCTGGACACAACAAAAACAAATGGACAAAACCGCCAATAGCTCATGTGCCCTTCATTTTGGCCACCAAACAAAACATTTTGTTTTAAGGACAGATTTGAAAACTGTTAAGGAACAAATGTATTTATGCATACTATACTCACCTTTTATTTACAAACTGGGTAACTACAAAGAGTCTGTAGTATCTGTTGTACACCCAGATTGTCTGAGAGTCTGACTTTCTGAAATCCAGATTTATTTTTTTGCAGCAGACGACAACTGCAGATAAAAATACAAACTTGATATCGTTCTAAGATTCTCAGAATTTGACCACATTACAAATTAAAAGTGACAAACATAATTTTATCACAAAATTCACATTAATTTCTAATTCTGTCAGGGAGGAGACAGAAGCTGCTAAATGGCTGCATACTTTCTTCCCTTCTACCCAGCTTGGCCTGTGCTTGCACATTGCATGACATAGTAAAATAATCCTGACAGAGTAGGGTTCCACTTTGGCCCTGGGATATTGCAACTGGGCAACATAGAACTGAAAATTCAGCTGCTGAAGATCCCACTTTGCAATACGGTGCCTGGTAGCCATGAGAGAGGGGAAATGAGATTTAATTCCAAGTACATGTGATATTGGATGAGAAGTTGGTTGGCTCGCTAAGAGAACATGGATACTGGCAGCTTGATAAATTTTGTCCATCTTAGAGGAAACAGAGAGAACCAGAAAAATTCAGAAATCATCTTACCAAAAACTATAAAACTAACAAAACAAACAGATTACTGAGAAAAATTTAGTCAACCACACCCTAATGACAGTACTAACAATATTAGCAGAGTGCCACTTTGTTAGCATCTGTTTGTATCCCCGATTCAATTTCTTTTTTTTTTTTCTGTTTTCTTTGTTGCAGTTTAATTATCTTTTTCCATGTTCCTTGTGAACTTTGATTTTCCTTCTCAACTTCCGTAAGGTACAAGAGACTCAAGACACTAAAACTGTTCAGCTAAATAATAGCAAAATGGTAATGCAGGTGGGCAAGACATGTAACAGAACTCAGAATAGCTTTATTAGCTGCCAAATCTGAGTTTGAGAATGAATTAATATTTTTCTTTTCTTGGTACAAACACTCAAAGCCTTAAGTATCTTTTGGGGTTTAAACAATAACTGGAAGACTATGAACTAACAGCTATTCTATTAAAGCTTTGCCCCAAAGGAAAATTAAGACTTATTCTCTTCCTTCTCTAGGGGAACAGAACACTTCAATACTATGTATGTTTTTCATTTAATGCATATGTCAATATGCTTTAAAAAGCATGATTTCTAGCATCAAAAGCTGTGCCCAGGCAAGAACGTTCTGATTAGGTACATACCTGGCTTATCTGAAAGCTTTTAACCCTGCTACATACCTGGATACCGGTAGGAAAGTTACATTCTCCTGACCAAAGGGAGGCAGCAAATGAAACATATAGATGGTTCAAAACACTGTTCATTTTCCAGTGAATCAAATGCAACATGACCTAATGCAATGCTCTGCAATAAACAATCTAATTTCAAAGAAGTGGTGAGAAGTAGCTTTCCTGTTCTCTTGGGAAAAAAAAGACCTCACATATATCAAAATCCAAAATTGCTAAAAATATCTTATTGAGGCATGTACCCACTCTTTGATGGAATATTCCTTTAACTTAGGTTAGTTTCCTCTAAGCATTTTGCAGCTAGCAGTACAATGCTACTCACATCATGTGAAAACTCATCCTGTTTCAGAAAAACTACACAAGGATTTTACATCACCATTTTTTTTTACCTGCAGTAAATCAACACAGTGATATAAACACAAAAGACAAAAAGAAATTCCTACCCTCCAACACAATGCTTTTTCTAACTTCAATCTAGCTGTGACATGAAACCATTGTGCACCATATTTCTAAATTTTCAAATGTGAATTTCCTCAAATCATAACCTTATGAATCAGGGGAAGAGAGCTACAGGAGAGGTTTTCCTCTAGAGCAGCCCCTGGTTCCCAGGTAAGTGCTTGTAGGTCTCGTACAGTGTGCTGGGGAGCGAAGCTGCAGTTGCAGGCTTTGAACTCCTGCAGAACATTTCGTATCGCTCATGTATCATTTGGATGCAATTTCGTTAACTTCAGAACAAACCTGTAGCAATCTAGCTAATCTTGCAATACTAACAGGGCCTTTGTTTTGGTTGCTGATTAAAAGATATTATATCTTATTCCAATGCGAATGAGGAAATCTTTTTTAAGTGATTCTCTGCAGTACATGGTAATGCAAGGCAAGTGGGACCCTTCCCAACTTTGATGGGGCTGAGATCCTCCCAGCTGTTTTCTACGTAATGCAAAACAAATACATTAACTTCTAAGAAGTGGAATGTTTCCCAGGGCCTCTTTTCCATAGTGCTGATTAACTGAAAACTCATTAGTTTCAAGGGGCTTCCTCTGTAAATTGAGAGTAGCATCCCCAATCTGTCACATCGTGCTGAATGCCCCCCAGTGTTACTGTGTCCATGTGCCACTTGCCTTCCAACAACGGTCTTAATGTGTAACTTGGGTTTAGTTCAAGTCTTGCACCCTTCAGCTTTGTTCACTTCTAACCAATTCTTGTATTAAATGGCCAAAGCAAAGATCTCAAACTTTATTTACCATGTAACCTGTCACTGTGATAAAAAAACTAAAGCCTTTTTCAACTTTCAAGGAAGAGACAAGACTTGTTTAGTTTTCCCTGGCAGTTACTTCTGCTTTGCAAACCCCATTCAAATGCAGACAGTTACTTTTGAACAGTGAGAGAAGGTGTTAAATTGAGATTATGGTAAACAGCAGATTTCTTTAGTTGGTGAAGAAATTATTTCATGAAAACACAAGAGAATTAAACAGAGTTTCATGTCACTTACTGTATGCACTGATCAGAGAGTGAATGATGAGTTTCTTGCTCTGGACAGCTGCTCTGTGGAATACTGTGCAGACTTCAGGTAGAAGAAAAAGAAATTCATGCTTTAAAATGAAAAACCCAAACCCCAAACAACTTCTTAGCCCTTTTGTGTGAAAAATAAGCAGATCTTACTTTCCAGATTTATTATTCTATTTACATGTTCTCTGAACATGTATTTTGAATTTTTTTTTTCTGTATCTCATTTCACTGTTACTGTGACAGCTTGCTTCTGTCAAAGAGAAAAGACCGTCTTTCCCTTTGTTATATCCACCAATGCTAAGATCTAGGATTTTCTTAGTCTGAAGGGAATGCCACTTTGGTTGATGAGGTCTGTATCATTTCAGCTATGTTGGATACTGAGTTATGAGTATGCACAAGAGAATTTAAACATCACTACTGTGCTGTGAAAGAGAAAGCAAGCACGTGTTTCCCACAAAGTAGGTTTCATTTAATAATTCTAACTAGATAGCTATTATAGCTTCTATATGTTACATGGTAGTTATGCTTAGTAGACAAAAAGGTAAATGCTACAGATCACATCTTCCCTATAAACATAAACAATGCTAGAAGGGCCAAACTTTTCTCAAAACAGCTGACATTCTGGTGAGGACCACGTCCTCCTGCTGAGCTGGAACCAAACATCTATCAGGTAGGCAACCTCTAGCTTGGAAGAAAAGGAGCACATGGCCTCCAAGCAATGCCTAGGGACTAAGGAGAAACAGGCTGAAACCTCTAACCATAAGTGCAAAGCTGTCCATTTTTCTTTTCTCCATAGCAGGGGTTGAATGGCCAGTGCTTTGCTGCCATTGACTCCCTCTGTTGGCAGTATCCATGTCCTCCAGCTCCTGGCTTTCAGATGGCATGCACATATGCTATTCAGAGCAGCACAGACTGTCATCTCCTTATCTAGTGTATTATGTGACTAGTGAAGTGCCACATGGTTGAACACCGTGAAACATATTGCTTGCTTTCACTATCAATGACCTAGAGGGAAGAATATGCGAGAGAGGAAATTTGCAGCGTGATAAACTGGGGCTGGGGCTGGGAAGCAGGTCTAAACAATGGCAGAGCTTGACAGAAAAAGTGGCTACTAACTTCAAAGGTGAAATGCTTGACCTATACAAAATGGAGTGCTGCTTATTTAATATGAACAATATATAAATAGATAGGGCTAGTGCAGCAATGCGATGCAGAGCAGAATACGAAGTTTTAACTTGGAGTGAATGACTTTCTATTTGTCAAAAACTTTTAGCAAAGCCTGTGCTTTCTCCTATACTTTCTGCAGCATAATGCAGATGATTGAATCTCTAATATTGAAGTACAAGGCATTTTCCATTCCTAGGCATGCAGTACACATGTAGAGCACTAAATTCTACAGGACTGTATATCCTCATTGCAAGATGGTAAATCCAGCATGACTTCAGCCTCAGTTTCATGATGTAGGAAACAGCTCTTGGCATATACCATCCGTCTTCAGGTATAGGTGCAATGCAAAATCCCAAAGGAAAGAACTAATCCTGTGCCCTGATTTACTAATTTAAATGCAGCCATTGCATCTGGGCTGTCTAAGACTCCACCACCACAGTGACATTGCTAAATATAATAAGTTAATTTGATCAAATAATATTAATGTTGGGACCTAAATTAACATTATTGTAGAACTCTTGTATTTCTATTTTTCATGGAGCTACTTGCATTAAGGAGTAAATTACACTGAATTTCAGGTATTCAGAGAGAGAATATTTCAACCCCAAATTATCCAAAAATTATCCAATCTGTGCAGCTACTTGAACTATTATTGTCTGTTAAGCAGTTAATTGAGTAGACACATTATTATATATCTATGACCTTAAAAACATTTGACGGACTTGTTGTAAAACTTGGATCCCATTAGAAGATAAGGTTAGGTTACCTGAGAATACATCATTGTATTCAGTTTATTCTCTGTAGTCAAGATTCAGAACAGAGGCTTAATTTGAAGTGGAATCAAATTATCCCATATTCAAAACTAAATGCTCTCTGACAGTGAACTGGATTTAAACCATGTTTCAATGCTGTTCTGAATTGTTTTAAGAAGTCGAGTTAAAGACTGTTCAGATTTCATAGAAACAAGTTAAGTCTATTTTCAAGAATTTTTCTTGCTACTGAAATTCCTTATTGTATATAAAATATTAGTGCTCCAGTTATTTCCTTATCCTGAAAAAAAATAAGTAAAGGTGATGTAAAACAAAGGAAGATAAGTGTCTTCCTTTGCCAGTGATGTGGTTTCCGTTGTCCCAAAGTACCTTCCTTCTTCTTTGTTAAAATGGTATCTTCTAGACATGCATTGTGGCATATTAATAAAAAATAAATTTGAGGCTGAGGCTGATTAAAACTGAAAGTAAGCCTTGATCTGACATGTTATTTTGATTGGGTTTTCAAAGTTCACATAGTCCTAGTTCTAATTTATGTTACGTGTGGTATATATCTTCTTGGTTGAACAATTACATTATTCTAAACAATTATATTGCTATGATACACATAATGCGTGGCTCCTGAGCATAAAGTTCTTTAATGATGGCAGACTGTAAAGTGGTACAGTTCACTTTTAAAAGGTCATGCATCTTTTTTCAGTAGATTAACATTTTATCTTTTAATGGTGTTAAGAAAAGGTCAAAGATTCTAACAGATGGAATATGGAAAGCTTCTATTGAAGAAGATCAATGTGTTAAGCATCAATCTAAGTCCAAAAACATAGCCATTTAATGACTGTTGTTCTTGTTTTATTTTAAATTACCACTGTCTTGACTGTTTGAATGCTAAAATTACATTTTCATATTTAAAAGAAATGGACTATCACCATTTGACACAGATATCTATGTTTGTGTTGTATTTTCAAAAGTGCTTCTTCATTGTACAAACCAAGAAAAGTTCCTTAAATAATTAGCTTACCCTTAGGCTAATGGCCTGTCACTTTGACATCCAAATAAGCGCAGCAGAATGATCCCCCAACAGCAACATGGAAGATAATTTTATATTACTTCGACTGAGTAAATTTGCAATAATTTAAATGGATGTATGCTCTCAAGTCTCTACTGTGTAACATGATGTTGAACTTTTAATATAGGTGAAATTGTAAACTTATGATGATACTTTTCAAGGACATATTTAGGTACTAGATCTTTTCAAGAATATTCTGTTATCATTTTTAGACTCAGATTCTGTTAAAAGAATAAAGTCTAAGCAGTTCAGTTGTCCCAATAACTTCAGACCTCAAGCGAAAAAAGTGCAGGAGACCGTAAGCTCTTCTGAGCTGCTACATGCCTCTGTCTACTTTTATAAAATAACTGGTATGACAGTGTAACATGATTGGGTTTTCTGTGTGATAAAGTAAATACAAATATAAAAAAATAACAGTAGGAGGTCAAGCTGCTTTGTAGAAAGTTATCAGACAGCTTCTAAAGATTGTCAAGCTCATGTGTCTGTAGTGTATATGTGCATTTTTCAAATTTACTTGTATTTCAAGTTCCTATTATTCCCTTGAGCCAGGCTTGCTCACTACAAAAGGGTTTCAAGAAGGTAAAACACTAGTGGAATTAAGGATTCTCTTCAGGGTCCTTGGACATAGCTGCCATTAACAAGCAGAAAGTGAATTTGCACTCAAGTCTCCATCTTGGCTTATGTGTTCATACATTTTAGGAGCAAACACAGCCTACAGATATATGATTCTTCAATTGCTACACATGAGAACAAAATGGTGAGTGCTGGGAGTCACCCTGCTTTTGCTGGCAGTATTCTTCCTTCTAATCGAAATACATAACTATATTTTGATAAACTACTGATCAAGCTAAATTAGACTCAAGAGTTTAAAACGATAGCTATATTTTCAGAAAAATTACTAAGCGATATTAACTGGATGTATTTAAGCACAATCTATCCACACACACAAATCAATAAAAATATTTGTTGCTCAGGCTACAATAGCTAAAGGATTATTTAAAAGACAACTTCAAAGAATAATCCGATATTTTGTAGGTTTTGCCTCTTGTTAGAAAGAAGTTTTAAAACTTTTAGTTTCTCTCCTAAGACAAGCCAAGTACCACTTTTCCCCCTCCCTCCCCAAGGAATTTTGTAAATCTCATACTGCATAGAGTTAGTCAGCGTCTAAGTGCTCAGACCTAGCAGGCAAGTTACCCTTTACTCATACATAACCTTCATGTAGTTGCCTCTTACACATCTTTTTCACTCTGTGTAGGTTGGACAGAGAGCTCTTACCCTTCTAGTATCAGGAAATTACCCCATTTCTAACAACTTATTGGAGAAACTCCTCAGAAGATATAGTACATTCAAAATGGAATGTGCAAATCATAGGGATGAGATTTTGCTTTAATTTATAGATACTTACTTTAGAATTGAACTGCATATACCGAAGGTTGTAAGTGCTATCAGCTTCAGCACTAGGTAAGACTCTACTCTATTAAAGCATAACCTAGTTCTGGTTCCCAAGTGAAGACTAGGCATACCACGAGGCCAATACAAGTTAATGTTTTGGACTACTGTGGCCAGAAAAATACAAAGCTGACAAGAGAAGCTGCTCCTTTTCTCCCTAGTACTAGGGAAGTTTCAGCAGAGGGACCAGTGTTTATTTCAAATACCACAGCATGGTTTGTTGATATCCACTGCCTTTTGGTTAGGACAGTCTCTGGGAATTCAGTAGCCATAAATTCTGTTTAAACTTTTATTACTTCAAAGACCTTCAAAGGTACTGGACTAATTAAGTAAGCTGCCATATTCCCACTGATTTTAGTTCTATTGGATTTAAAATATAGCCCCACAAACAGCTTCAAAAAGGTGAAAATTTCGCTGCAAAAGACAATGAAAGTAAAAATCTGGTCATCTAGTAGCAATTAACAATTTAAGACGAAGGCTAAAAATTCTTCTTTAAGTAGTTGAAATATTTAAGCAAATCATCTTGCTCCTTTGCTTGCTCTAATCACTGCCTTTTTGTGATGGAACAGAAGTCCAAGTCATTCTCATGCAAGCTTCATTGCCACTTTAAAACAGAGAGAGAGAGACAACTTTTCTCCCGGGATTAGACAAGCTAAAGCAATAAAGGCAGACACTGTGAACATGCTAAAACCAACGCTCGGTCCACAATTCCTGGTGAACCCCCTTCCTAATTTCACGTATGGACTGTGTAAGACAGCCAAAGAAGGAAGCTTATACCAAACCTCGGAGTGGCTCAGTGGGGACAGGCCAGAGTCTATCTCTGTTCTCAGTTCTATGTGCTAACAGTCCATGACATTGAGGCAGAAAATAGCTCCAAATGTATGATAGCTAGCTGGACAGTACAAAGAAATTATCCCTCCACTTCATTCTAAAAGAAATGGTAGCTAAAGGCAAAACAATAATATTTTCCCACTATCTTTGAATAGTCAGAGATTATGTTAATTTAATAGACAGGTTTACAAAACTAGAATGTCACAGAATAATCTCATGAAGCCACAAACTCTGCAAGTCACTACAGGTAAATACAGTATAGAATGGTATAAGTATTGATCAACTCAGTTTCAAATTATGGGGTTTTTTTGTCTGTTGTGTTTCCACATGCGCTCTAGGATCTGAGAGACTAAGATGTTTCCTTTCTATGGCTACTCAACAGCAGTAGAGGCCAAATCATACTCCTATAAATAGCTCTGGGATACTATAATTCTTAATTTGCACAGGGCTAAACACACAGAAGCTTGGAAAGGAGTATTAACGTATACAAATTAAATGGGCCCTAACCCACTTTCTCTCCTCTGTCTTTGCTCTGCAGAGCTGGCAAGAGCACTAGCAGTAAATACTTATGTTTTGTCACTTGAGTCAGCACATATAATTCTTCATACATGCAGGAACTAGCTCTGCTGCAGAAGAAAATACCATTTTTACAATAACTTTTCACAGTGGAACTGTGCCTTAAATCAAACAAGCAAGTACTGAGTCAGCTCAGTGGCAGAGCAACAACAATTTGATCTGCTACGTGGCAAGGTTTGGTTTGGAGATACTAAACAATTCTTCATCCTGGGCCCCAGGCTTGTAAATATGATTGAAGATGATGCAATACGTTCAGACTCTGGGGAGAAAAGGAACAGTCATACGACTCTTGAGAAACCCTTTGTGCAGAAAAATTTATTGTGTGCCCCCAGGTGCAAAGGCTATGGATGAAATGCAACTCAATAAAGACAAGTCAAGGTGTTTCAAGAGAGCTAACGAACATTTCAGTATTTGCACTTAGTCAGATAAAGCAGTTTTCCAATTGAGTAAGGAGACAGCAATCATGTGAGTATGATTTCTATGTGATAACAAATGCTCCCAGAGGTTTTTTTTAAGACTCATGTTTTGTTTTTGTCTGGTACAAAGATGATCTTATTAATGAAATCTAATCAGCTCTTTACCTTCTTGGTTCCCTTTCCTTTTATAATGTCCTTTTTGAGAGGAGCTGTTTTTGTTTATGAGGGTGGCCTGTCTTTTAAGCAGAGCAGTATAGCATTTTCTACATATACAGAGGATTTTTTTACTTCCCATTCTATAAAATTTTAAGAAAGTCCATTGAAAAGTACAAAGGTTTTATAATTTATGTGTTCTCTTTGATTTCCATGCTCAAGTGCAGCTAAATGGGACATATAAAAGAAATGCTTAACATCTTATTGCCCACAGATAGAATATCAACATGAGCACTAGGAATTCATAACACCTATGGAAAGAAGTGTTGCATATATGCCATGAGATATGAAAGAATATTTTCAAGGAATGCCCATCACAGCAACCAGTCAAGCTTCTGAAAGGATTATTCATAAGCCATGCTGGCTTGATAGTGAATTCTGATAGAGAACATGATGTTAATTCAGCTATTCCCCTCTTACTCTTGGATTTAATAAAAAGAAAAAAAAGTATTTTTTTAGCCTCTAAGTACTTCTGTGATCTGATTTCTTACACCCTGCAGGGGACAGCATTGGGTAAAGAAAAGTAGGAATCATATGATAAAGAAGCATTTGCTTTCAATTATCAAATTATATTTTATTAATTGAGATACAAAAAAGTATTTCTTTTTTAGGTAGGTTGGCACAAATCTTCTCTATCTCTTCACTCTTAAACTCTTCTGAATTATTAATCAAAGTCATTTTGGTTACACAGTTCATTTTGCTATCACTAGTGAGAAAGATTCCCAACAATTTGTAGTCACACCACCATTACTAATGAAGAAGAAATGCTACATAGTGTTGCTATAACTTAGGGCTTTCTTCTTATGATGGGCTGTGTAAAACTGTTTTTCAGCAGCTATGCTGAATCCCCTCTATGGTGTCAACATAGGTATCGGTTTGCAGGGGAAAAAATTGCTTTCATACTATCATCTTTCATTAAAATATTTATGTGTACAGATGTGGACGCACACACACTCAATGTATTTTTGCCTGTAAATGTGCATGCAAATGCAAGCCAAAATGTTTGCTTTTATTTCCCTCAGCCATTGTTGAAAAAATAAAGGTGTTTTCTCCCCCACAAATAATCCTGTATTTAAAAGTGATATAGCAAAAGGTATATGGTAGCCTTGTTTATTTTGGACAGATGCAGAGAAGTATCTCTGAACTTCTGCCAGTGATCAAAGGAACTGATGATGTAGAACAGATTCATGGGCCATGTCCTATCAGCCTGCACTTTACCCGTCATCCATCATCCAAACCCTAAGCCTTTTTCTGAGTGATGATTGCACCCTAAACACATAAAATTAATCACCACTCTAGCCTGGCCAGGTGTCTTGCCTCCAGAAATTATCTCATTGCAGCAAAAGAACTGCTAGAATCTGATATCTGTACTGTAATTTAATTTAAAAAGTACTGCACGTTAACACTAAGATTAATTTACATATCTGAAAAGTTTCTAGTTTCACAAAGACAATATAAATTCTTGGAGAAATATGTAATTGGAAAAAATCGGTTGATCATAAAATCAGGGCATCTGAATATTTATTAGCTTCTGGAATTTTCAGTTGATACTTTCTACTATGATCATAGCTTAACATAGGTTTTAAAATGTAGTTTGTAAAACTAGAAAGGCCAGGTATTTGAATCAGAATAAATTCAGTGTTGGACTTCTGTCTAGGCAAAACAGTAGCTCCAGGACACTGAACTTTAAATAAATAGAATCTACTTTGTTTTTCTGAGAGCTTTTTTATGTAAAACATTTCTGTTTATGTATTTTTTTCCCTCTTCAGAAAATAGAAATAAAACAGCAGAAAATTAAACTGTTGTATGTATCTGTATTTTTGAAAAAAAACAAAGAGAAATTGTGGCTGATGAATTAGGACAAATGCATATCGTATTTGTGAAATGCAGAATTGATCATTCGTAGGCCCTGATGTACTTCAACTGTTCTTGCACTCTCACCTTTTCCCATACAGAATGCACACAGCATGCCTGTGTTTTACATAACTAGGAACAATTATAAATACAAATGTGAAAATAATCTCTAGCTAATGGTAAATGGAAATAACCAGCTACTTTCAATATGCATATTAATGAGAAGAGAGGAGTTGTTTTTTCACTATAAATATGTGGCCTAACTTGCAGGCAAGTTCTGCTAATGTTCTGCTTCATCTCTGGATTAACTGGAAATCCTAATAATTTGCTTTTAATTGGTAGCTTAGCTCCTATATTAAATTAATATAGGAAAGCAAATGTGCCCAAAAAGTGTATTATTAAAATAAAAATAACACAATATTCTAGTTTAAAAAATTTCTCTTGCTGTGAAACTGATAGGAAAAAAGCACTGAAAAATAAAGCTTAATAAACAAGAAAAAAAATTTAATGGGTCATTAAATTACCTTAATTCAAACAACAATATTACTATCGCTTTAGCTGTGATGATTCCCCATAATGTGACTGCCCTTGACTAAGGCCTCTGCATATTTGTGGTATATTTTTTTTGCTCTAGACTTTATTATAAATGTGTATGTCTCACTATCTTGTTGACTGTAATAACTACCAG
>VXBA01004823.1:278957-311457 GCA_013399895.1 Serilophus lunatus | reverse complement strand
TGCAATAATGCCTTCAGCCCTTTTCATCAGATCAAACCAATGAGATGCTTGAAGAAAAGGATGGGAAAATTAATGACTACAATGAAATATTTGCATTTTTTCCAGGCCTGGAAAAAACAATGAACAAGAGATGTGACAACCTCAATTATTTGGTGATGCTAAGAGCTCCAAGACAGCTCCTGCTGGAAAGAGCTGTTGGGAAGCCTGGGGGTGTCAAGTCGGCTAGAAAAATGGCAGGTGACAAGGACAACCCTTTTTTTTTTTTTTTTTTTTTTTAATGCTATCCAGGCCCACATAGCTTAGTTAAAAAGACAAATTGCAGTGGGAATAAGTCAGCTTTGAAACACAACCTTCTTTGAGTGTGGTGCTAGAGTAAAAATTATATTAGTAAAGGTTTTCTCCTCCAGAGACAACATAAACACATATGATTCAATGGTGTTAATACTCTTTAAAGGGAAGAAAAACAGCACAGTCAATAGTCACATGTGGTATAGTCAGTGATGGAAATAAATGTCTATATATGTATTTGTATAAAATATATACAAATAAATATGTATGCAAAAAAATTTTTAAAGTAGATGTGCATGTGTGTGTGCATGTGTTTATGAAAATTATCCAACACATGGATACACATATTAAGCATGACACTCTGAACTATCCTGCGGTATGAGGATAATTTTACACATATACGCACTGCCTGCAGAGCAACCAAAATGCCCTTCATCCTGAAAGAAGAAAAAGGGGAGCGAAAACCCCAAAACCTGAAAATGAGGTGTACATGTGATTATAATTTCTATATTCATAAGAGCTGCAGTGCTGCTGCATTTCCAAGTCCTTGGAACAAAAAAGTAAATTAAAAAGGAAACAATTACTGGTTCATTACAACATTTTGCTTTTTCAAGACCATACCAACAGTATTCTTAAATTAATAATAATAAGGCATATATTAGAGGAGTTCAGCAAACAAGAGAGAGCTGAATAATAGCCAGGATGAAGGGCTGGAAGCCACTGACTGCTCCTGCTTCTCCCCGATCCTGAAAACAAACAAACTTCAGCTGCCTCATGTATTAAAGAAGTAAAAAGAAAATATAAAAAAATTGTATGGTAATAATGCTTACCTATCTCATCAGACTGTTACAATGCTTAATTAACACTAGCAATGTGTTTTGAGCATCTTGTGTGTCACAAGAGCATCAATTATGATTCTTCCACAGCTTCTGGTGAGCTGTGACTGCCATCCATGCCTGAGATGTCATCCCTGTGGACAGGGTGTCTTCCCCAGGGTAGCTCCTGGGAGCTTCTGGCTGCCCATAGAGCTGTGAGACCCTTCAAAGAGTGGGCACCAAAAAGAGGGGTGCAGCATCAAGAAGCAATGGCTAGTGCAGCTGCCAAGAGGATGTACAGGAGCAAACTAACTTTCCTTGAAGATCAAGTTATGATGTTTCATCATGTTAGCGGGCAAAATGTCTCTTTAAAATGCTAAAACATTCCACTAATTGGTAAGTGTACTGCATCTTCCTTGCTCTGTGCGTGGCCTGTGATATGACAGTTGCCATGGTAACTGTTTATTTCTATCGAATTACAAAATAAACACAGTCAAATAAAACCAATTTTTTTTCTTCCCTAAGAACTTACAGAGTCCCTTATCCCTTTATTTTGCATTTTTTCTTTTAACATATCCATAAGTAAGCATTAGTTCCTCTGTGGGTTATTAGTTATACTAATACCCAGGCAATCAAACATATACTGTGTGTTACAACAAATCCATAAAATGACTTCTTACAATGTAGTTTAGAAGCAGAAGACGTATTTCTGTGAGACAATGCACTGCACAGGTTGAGCAAAGTGTTAGGAAGAGGATGGTGGCTGGTCTTACCACCTTTAAATGGGAGGTAAAAGCCCAGTCATGGCCCACAGGAGGCCTGGACACTGAAGATGGATTTGGGACACTCAACACAATAAGCTGCCCATGTCCAGTAATCCTTAACTTTGGTTTCACTGTTGCTACATCCTACAACAAATGAGATTTAGGTGTATCCAGTTTTTTTAGAGAAAATGTCTAAATCAAACAGATTAAATGCCATGGCATTAGTTCTAAGGTAGGATTTTGTGTTCAACTCCTGGCATTTCAAGTCCTAAAATTTTTAGTGCATTAACCTGGTTGTAAAAGGTGTTTAGAGCTAGTATTTGTGACTTCCAGGCAGTCTTTCAGTGCAAAATTAAGATTGTTATCTGCACTGAGCCTAAGCTCTCTTAGTCTGATAGAATTTGTTACTTTTGCACACACATTTAATTTTACAGTCAAGAAGACTCATTCAGCAGAATGCACAAGGTGCATAACAGAAATACCATAAATATCTGCTGGATTATGCCTTGTCTTTATTAATGTGCAACCAGTGTAAGCTGAGTTCTGGCAATAAATCTGTATATAAATTGACCCCTGTAGCTCAGCTTGACTTCAATATCTTCTAATCCCTCTTCACAAAACAAATTGCATCAACCATGCCTACATTTAGCCAACTACAGTTTTCATTGTTTTTGTTCCTCCTCATAAGTTCTTCCTACAGATTAAATGCTGATGCACTGAACTGACTGCTCTTGGCTGAGGTGGGCAGGTGTAATTTGATTAGTATAGATTCTGGAATTGGTAAGTACTGTATCAGTATCCTCCCTAGAAAATAGGTGACATGTCATGGGATATTAAGTATGGCCATTTAATGTAAAAACTCAGATAATACATGAGTTAAATGGACAAAATGAGAGAAAGCTTTTAAGCATTCTCCCAAGACAGATTGCAGAATAATATTACTGTACACGCAAGTAGTGCTGATTGACACAGTCAGAAGGCCATTATACTAGTACGGTATAAAATCATTATAGCAAAAAGCATTTCAGAGCTGCAGAGTGATAGTAGCAACATATAATGAATTATCAATAAAGAAGTGGTGATTCAGTTACATTACATATGAATAGAAAGCTTCCTGTTATATAATTTAAACCTGACAGCCTGACAAGTGACTTGAATATTCAATTCCTTCTCTAGGTGTATGAATCATCCTTTTAACTTTACTGAAGACTGCAATTTGGTAGGGCAGGCCAGCAACTGAGCTACCGTTGATGCCTAAAAACAAAGGAAGAATAACTTCCCAACAAAATTAATAAAGGTAAAAGAAAAGTGCACGTTCTTCAATGGAAATTTCCAGATCCGAAGATGCACACAAACGGCTTTCATCATCCCACATTTATGACATACATCTTTTCTTCCACCATCCAAACAGTTTCTTTTCACCCCTGCCACATCCCTAGAAATGCCCCCTCCAAGAGCCTTCTAAAACGTCTTTGCTATAGCCAGTTTATCTTAGAAGAAATGTTAAACACAGCTTCACAAATCATGGGGAAGGTCTAACAAGAAAGCTTGCGAGTGAAACCATACAGCCAAACCAAAATCCCAGAAATAATGTGAAAAAAACAACCAAACCACCACCAAGGCATCACTGTAAGCAGTGTTTTTGAACAAAATTGGGTTGAGCAGATTTCAACACAGTAGCCTCTGCTGAGATGCTGTTTGAACTCTCAAGGAAATAGCATTAGTCTTTGAGACGATAGTACTAAGTAAATACTTCTTTTTATTTATGACAAATACATAAAGGACAGTCTTTTAGCAAGTCAATAACAGCAATATTTAATGATTTTAATTTTGTCTTACCATAAAGTCCTCGAAGTTCATATTGTCATGAGGACTATTAGTGACAAAGCCCTGACAAACAAAAAGAAACCCCAAAACACAAAACAAACAAAACAAAGAAATAGCCATCATACCAACCCCTTGCCCAACCAGATCCCTGTATTTTGAAGTCTGTGCTCCTAAAGGAGGATTGACTTGGACCTTGCTCCTGCACAAATCTCCTCTGAACCCAACTACAGCATGTTGGTTAAATGTTGCAACGTGATCCCATGGGAAGATTAGGACCTTTGGGAAAATTACAGTCCTTTTAAATGATTATTTAGTATCTGTAGTGTTAACATAATACCTAAGTCAAAGATAACTGCACTGGAAGCTTAAGAGTAATTAACTTTAAAGTTCAGGGAAACGGGAGGATTCAGTTTGAATGCCCTCAGTGCAAGAACCAAAGTTACAATCAACAAACAAGAAAGACTGAGGAGCTGAAAATGATCCAGCTGCAATAAATATGGGTATAATATTATCCACTCCACATTCTGAAAATAAATACATTCAAAACACTGTCAAACACAGGAATTTTAAATTTTTAAAATTTGAGTAGTTCTAACTTATCTTCCAGCATTATTAAGCTCTTGCATGTCTAAGACACATTTTCATATTGTTTTCTTTTTAATAAATGGAAACTGAGTCTTACTGAGCATGTGATTTCATAGATATATTATATTACATTACAGTATTGGAATGTAATGCTACACAGATATCTATCTACAGCAATAAACACAGGCATTAATATATCCCAGTGTTACAAGAACTCCAAGAAAATTGATAAAACTGTTCCAGTAAGCTTTTCCTCAAGTTATTGTCAGAATAAACTGATTTTAAAAAGGCTTTCTACTCAGCATGTTTGCCTAAATGTAGGGGGATTCTATTTCAGAATTTCTCAGCATATAGTACCTCCCATTTCAGATATCTCTCCTGTTTACTGTCTTTCCTTTCTCTTCTCTATTAAGGATGGTACATTTACAAATGACAGAGGAAACATCTTCTTTTCCCTTTTCCTAACCTGTTAGAAACCCACAGCTGAAGACATTTCCTTTTACTATGCTGAACACTCTTGGGACTAAAGGCAGCTCAGAAATTTAATCACAGGCCAAGAACTAGTAGTTAGATTGGAGCTTGAAAAGGCCTTAAAGGAAGAAATGGGAACATGGATTACTGCCTCACAAACACTAATTAGTAATGAAATGTCAAGAAAAGAACTGATGAACATTTATGTGAATTTTTGCTGCCTCCAAAGATCAGTGGTGTAGAGGAATTTCATTTTTCAAGTGGAAGTGTTCAAAAGCAAAGCTTGCTTTACACAGCCAGGATTCTGTTGATCACAGGGCCAACTTGTGCTATTTTAAGGCTCTGTTCTTTTCTGTTTTAAAGATGAATAAACTGTTGAGGCTATTTATATGGTTTAGAGGAAAGAAAGATTTATGAGTGCATGACATGGCAGTCAGAAACAACCAAATACTCGCTTTGGCTCTAAAACTGTCTCCTGTGCAAATCACAGTAATTTTGGGCAAACCACCCAACTTCCCTGCCTCAGCATTGCTGACTTTCAGGCAGAGATACAGCTTGTTGCTCACCATAAGAATGTTGTAAAAATTAATTAGGAAAATGGCTATAAAGCACTGAGGATGAAAAACGTGCTAAAAGCTAAGCATTATAATTAGTGTTATTTAATGCATCTTTAAAAATCAAATTATATTTTTTCTTTTCCTTTAATAATGAAATTACTCAATGACTTTAAGAAATGACAAAGTAATTTGAAGTAAATGACTGCCCTGTAAAATTGAAACACACCCTAAAATGTGGTTATTATAGAATAACCACACACCCTGATAGTTAGCACTGCTTGAGCTGTGTGTAACCTTAACTTAGTAGTGCATTATTAAGTGCAGGAGGATCAGCAATTATAAAAGGGAGAGTGAGTGCTGATGCATGTTAAATACACGTTACCTCTTTGGCATCAGCAGATTTGGTGCATCCATTCCTGGCAATGAAAAGCATGCTGGGCAAATTAGACTTGTGGCACAAAAGGATTAATTAGGGCTAATACAAGCAATGTTTAGACATGAATCAAGAAATTTAGGACATGGGGCTTATGGTGTGCTGAATAATTGGCAACACCGTAAAAGAAAGAAAAGACGTGAACTAATTTCACATTTACGAGAAGCAGAAAGTTCTACCCCAGCTTCTGTATAGTGAAGAATTACACACGGCAGGTTTCTTTTGAAATACTTCATATTACCACACAAAATGTTTTCTTGTGTTTATGCTAGTCCTCTCTCATTGTACCTAAATGTGAATATCTTCAGGATAAAAGGAGCTATTTAAGGCTAAATACAACAGGTATCTACTCCTTCACATAGAACAGACTGGGTAAAACAAGACAGGAGACAAATAAGAGAGCTGGGAAGTTAGGAGGCTACTGTGGATGCAGAAACTGTAACTTAAATATAGCTGACGACAGCAGAAATGCAGGCACACCACACAGTACAGAGCTGTAGCAAGGGATCGAAGCTGGCTTGCTCAGCATCATAAGCTGGAAAGCACTGATAGCAAAATTCTCCTGGCCTTCACCTTGCTTGGTTAATTTATCCTGCTTTTTCTGAAAGAAGAAAAGGTAGAATGGGTGTCTTCTTCCCTGCAGTGGCACATGAATACAGTCTTCCTTTTATTTGTCTGAGTTTCTGATCTTTAAGTGACTCTGAATCCCTACTCTTCAGGGAAGCTGCTGGAAAAAGAGTTACGTTCTTCATCTTTACTCTGAAACAATAAAAACATTTCCTAAAACATTCACAGAAGTGCTAAGAGCAAAAGTGTTCAGTTTTGTAACAGCAGCAGAATGAAGATAGCTATAAGGACAGCCACTAGCATTTGTTCAGTGGTGACCCCTGAGCTCAGCACAGCCAGCAGAATCCATGTAAAACCCACAAAGAGCCTCCTGTGTCCATTAGGTCTACAAAAAACCAAATATTCTATTTTTAAGGTATTTAATACTTTGCTTAAATATATCTTGTGGAAAAAATGTTTCAAACATTTCATGTGAAAATTTCCATTAAGTTGATCAAAGATGCAAATAAGATGCACTCTAAAATTATTTTGTATATTTTATATATTTCTTCTATCCATCTCTCATAAAAACTGGAGGCCAGGAAAAGAAAAGAAAGAAAAAAAAAAAAAAAGAGTACCCTAAACTAAAGAATTAAAAGAATAATATAAAAATAGAAAAGTAACCAATTTTAAGTAACCAATCTTTAACCAAATGCTTTCTCAATTCAATAGCAGTGATTGTATTTCCTATTCAGGAATCAAATTCCTTGTTCTTCCTGGGAAAATGGAAGTCTTGCTTGCTGTCACACACCCTGTAATGTTTTTCCAGTCTTGTACAGCTCAGCAGATGCAGCAGTGGATGTATCCTACATTCACATCCAGCCCACCAGCCCTCCAAGGGCTATGACAATTGCAGAGCATCTGAGTTCCCCTTCCATGCAAGGATCTCCAAATCACTGGATTTACATGTGAATTTTCTCATCTTTAGCTGTGATTTATTTTCAGGGAAATTAAATCTTATATTCAAATATTTGTTTTCATTAAATCCCTTTAAATTATATTTAAATAATTCTCAATCTCTTCTTTAATTAAATATAATAAGGACCAATTTCCATCTTTTATTCAGGAAGTTTGACTTTGCCAAGTTCCTAAGACCTGTAACACAGTAGGACTGAGAGTCTTCTGTTATTCTGATTTCTTTTTCAAGTTTTGCTTACAAGCCCTACTTTCTGAAGAAATGAAAAATCAGCTGCTACAAGGCCTCATACTTTTTATCACCTCAGGTTAACATGACACCCTAATGAGCAATCTCCCTTTCCTCTCCATCCCACAATTTGCTCCACTCCACCTGCCAATTCATGGCTCTTAGAGGATCACCCATTGACCTTCACTCTCACATTACCTCTACGTCCTCTCCTCATTTTGAAAGTAGCATTAATTTTGTTAGTAACAGAATCGAAATTTTCTGAATACGCTAAGTACATATAATGTATTTATTGCTCTTTGTTGATTCTCACCCAGTTCAACTTGTGTCTTCAAAGTTTCCATTTAATTAAGCGTAATATGCTTTTAAAGGCTCGTTCTATTAGTTCTGTTTTTGTTGCACTTAAATTGCAATAACCAATAAAAGTGAAAAAGAGTCACTACAGAGCTGTCAGAACCATGTTTCAGTAATACAATTGTTCAAAAACATAGCCTAGGAATGACCCAGGCTATTAATAAAACTGCATCCATTTAGCAAACAACTTTTTTTTTTTTTGACTGGTCAGTTCTAAAGATCAGTTTATTAGTTTTAAAAAATTGACCCGAAGTTGAAAAGATGAAAGTTTAGAAAAGAGAAATTAAATAAAATAATCCCCAACTATTTCATGATGAGCTGACATCTCACGCATAATTTCTGTGCTGCTTCTGCTCTTTCACACAGATTCAGTGTGAAAACTGGGTTTACTGGTCAAGGGTGAATCTGACACAGCACGTTCCCACTTTCACAGAAATCCTTTGGTTTCTCTCCTGTTCAGCTTCCGCTAATCTGATGAAATCAGAATTGTAGCTCCATTTCCTGCACTGTTTCTTCCTCGTTTCAGCTCCCTGCTGTTTGTTTCTAGGATATTCTCATCCCTGCTGAGTGTATATTTTACTCTATTTAAGAAGAGCCCTGATCATGTTTCTTTTTCTCACACTATCTGTTACTGACGCTTGCTATGGGAATGGCCCAGCCGGCAGTGAGACCCCAGTGCTTAGAGCATCTGGGCAGTTATCGTGAACTAATATAATCACTTCAGCAGCTCATGTTAACAGTGGTTAACAATTGGTTGGTTATACTCCTTCACACTTTCTTGGACCTTAAAAAAGAATGGGATTGAAAAGAAGTATTTTGTGCATGTAAGATGGACTAAATTTAGCAGTGGTGTAAACAAGGAAGAATCTCCTAAACTAACAAAAAAAAAAAAAAACACAACAAAAAACCCCCCAAAAAATTTATCTTTCAAATATATCTTTGTTTACTGTCCAGGCTAAATGGTTTGTGTCAAGAGGGTCTAGTTCTGTTTCCTCAGATGGGGAGCCTCATATGAACATGCAACTATGAAAATACGATTTATTTATTTTTGCAATTATGTAAAACTGACGAAGTGGGTGTCTCATCCCATTGTCAGGTTAGGGGTGGACCCACTGTCTTCTCCTGCCCTCTGCCAACCAAGGTGTCACAGCCTGGAGAGGCCTGTACCTGGAATTTCTGCCCCAGGGCTTGTCCAGCTGCCACCACACACTTCTCCAAAATACAAATGAAGTCTGTAACCAGCCTAACCATTGCTGGCAGTGGAGGCTTGAAAAAGAGGAGGCTGCTATGCTTCTGACTAAGTGCATTTATTATTTATTAGATTGTAGGAATGGACAAACTAACTTTACAAATGTGGGAGGGCAAACAAAACCAAAAGAGATTGGTGGGATAAGAATGAAGAATACAACAGCTTTCTCTGTAGTTGTGGGAACAATGCTCCTTATTGCCAAATGACTGCTAAGCTGCACAGCCAGATGCTTCCCAGAGTAGTTATTACTAAATCCTACCTCAATCTCATTAACTAATTTTTGATCTCCACCCAAAAAAACCCTTTTTTCTCTTGTGGTCCAACACACAAGAGAGGCTGTCTCTAAATCGGCTGTTCTGCTAAGTCCTGCAAGAATGTTGTCATAGAGTCACAGGTGACCATCCAACCAAGAGAAAAGATGCTTTAGTTAAATATATATTACTCCTGCCATTCTGAATCAACATCCCTTGAGGGGATAGAGGTTTCAGTTCTTACCCCATTCTGCCACCTAGTTGGGCAGCTCACACCTTTTTTATGGCTCAGCTGGGGCAATACTTAACTTCATGGTCACCAGGCCCCTCTCAACCTCAACACAAGAGTCTGGTCCCCAGCAGTGCCAATCAAACACTCATGAAGCCACCGTGCATGTGAGACCTGACATTAACTGAAGACCTTTCTTTGCTAGGGAACGCCTGATATGTTACTTGTTCTGGAAAACTCCCTCAGGCAGCTACATGCCTGTGAAATAGTCGAGTTGCCTCTGGGGCAATGTGCTTCTAGGGCCTGGATCTGTCTGCAAGCGTGCTTTGGAGGAGGAAGAAAGGCTTGTCACTGATCCCAGCGCGGCTGGCAGGGCTGCAGCTGAGCTGCGAACGAGCTACAAATTAGTCAAACATTTAAATGCTCACTTCTAAAGAAAAAAGCCAACTAAGCCTCACACAGTAGCTTTTCCTAAGGAATGGGAAGTGTCTCTAAGAATAACCATAGCTGCTGTGGAGCAGTCGGGGTTCATGAGAGCTGCCTGACATCACGCCAGGAAGCGTCATGCTGCAATGCGATACTTTTAGAAAAGACTTCATTGCCTTACTGGTCCATTACCAAACATCACAGCATCATCCTCACAGACAGAGCCCTTTATAACTCATATGTGTGGAGCCAGGTCTGCTTGCTTCCTAAAGACATTAAGATGCCATCTGAAGCTTAAGCTACGTGAGCACTTTCTGCTTTAACCTCAGTAGAGCAACTTAGAAAAGTGGTGCTGCAGCTGTTCTACCCCAAAACCAATGGGCAGCATTCAGGGCACTTGAGTTTTAGCAGAACAGGACAAAATGACCAGAAACATCTCATAAGGAAGAAACAAAATGAGAGCATAATCCATATAATCTAGTTCTCATGTGGCTGTGATTGTTAACTGCCTTTTTTTAGAGAAACTGCAAGACCAAACTTAAATAGAACATATTGACAGGAGGCTGAAGTTCATCACTGTAATAAACACAGGATGTAGACAACCCTCTTGTACAGATGTATGCCTTATTCCTCATACGTTTCCCCGCTGTGTATTAATGTATGTGAATAACATATCTGTGCTTTCAGCAAAAAAGACCCAAATGAAAAAAACCAACAAACCCATAGAAATTCAAGTAATGTTTAAAGTATATGGATTATATGCCTGAAAATATTTGGTTTGACTTTCTCTTACTGAGACAAAAATTAAAACTTCTAAGAACATTTCATGAATTCTTGCCACACTGAATAACGTGTTCCAACTCAAGATGTACCTCTAAAATAGTCCTTTCAGTATAAACAAAATGATGTCATACTGACGGAGGGAAGAGCAAAGCTTGGCTCTTTAATTTGGAAGATTGCTAAAAGTGATACATTTACCTCTTCTTGTCTAACAATGAAATGTTTTTATAGTTCACAATACCTAACACCCTTGTTCTCATAAAACAAGTCATCCCGAGTTCCTGTTGAACTAATACACATCCTATTCTTTTTCTGTGTATATTGCAACATTAGGAAAGAAAAATAAATATGTATCAAAATAAAATCCCATTTTCATCCAACTGCATCAAATGTATTTAACATTTTAAAGCATTTAAAGAAGCAGATTAGAAATCTACACAGAATACTTATGAAGAATACAAATGTTTCAGGTATCCTCTAGCTGTATCATGGACATCTCCAGACAATACAGTTTTATCTCCAGTATTATTTATGGTGCACAGGCTGCTCCTTCTACTGTTTTCATTTTGCATCTTACTTCCCTTTCCCCTGTATTTTCCCTTCTCTATTTCTCTTTTTCTTCTCTTCTGTTGTTTTTGGCTTTACTGGTTTTTCCCCTTAATTTTCTGTCTCTCTAATACCATCATCTGCTCCCTTTGTATGGCTCATTGTTGTACTCAAGGTCCCTTATCTTTCCTTTCTCAATGGTTTACTTACACTCCTGAAGAATGATGGGTATGTACAAAGCCCAGCTCCTGTCTGGGGCTTCCATGCACAACACACCCTCTTACCCACATAGTATAGTTCACTACATTAAAAAATATGTTGACCTTTTGAAATGGGAACACTGTTGATAAGAGAAACCATTCTTATAGATTGTCCCCTCCAAAACATCAGATAAGCTATGAGAGCTCTCCATGGCAGCACCTCATGGGGCTGATCAGGTGTGCAGCATGTGGAAATAGGGATACAGAAGCAGAAGAACTATGATGGAAAGCCAAGCCAAATACTTACTGTTATGCATATCTGTAAGAGCAGTTACCACCTTCTAAAATGAGAAGATCTAGAATGAAAGAAAAAGGACACACACACATTTGAAACCAATGAAAGCATATAGTAAAAGTTTATAATTTAAAAACATTAACTGTCTAGCCTATTAAAGTAACAATTTTCATAAAAATCTGCTTCATCAATATGGATTAAATTTGCAAAATGTTGACCTTTAAACCAAATCAAACCAAGCCAGTACTAAATACTAGAAACAAGATTTAAGAAATGTAGTTACTGGTTAATATTCTCATATTTCAACAATGAGTTCCCCTAAACATGTCCATAGCCAGCAACAAGTATGAGAACACCAGAAGTTCAAGTTTAGTAGACTTCCTCACCATTGTACTCCATGTCTTTCTAGCCATGCCCAGAAGGATCTGTTTGAAGGAGGAAGAGTAGTTCAGTTCTTAAGGCTTATTCAATCATTTCCCTTTTCATTGCCATTGTAAACTTCAGCTTTTTCCTGAGACTGCAAACATCAACAGGAAGCCCATAGTACTCACGCAGTACCAAAGGGCTGCAGGATAATACTAAATCTTCACTAGATACAAGAGAGGACCACAGTCTTAGTTTAAACAGGCTAACCAACTAATTTTGGGATGATTAAAAACTGGGATGTTTAGCAATAAAAGTTTTATTAAGTAGAGATAATGAATATTTTGGTTAGAAACATGCAGATCCTTTTTTCAAAAGGCTATAGAAGTAGGAACTTTTTCAGCTGTTTTACACTTCTGCCAATTCTTTATTGAGGGAACTTCATTGTCTTCGTGTTGGACAAGCAAAATGGTATGCTGACCAAGGGCTTGGCATGGCTCTTCTGATAATAGCACCTGCTGGGATATTACCAACTTGAAGATAACTGGTGCTCTGAGAAACTAAGTGTATAGGTAGAAGATTCAATTGAAGACCACAAATGTAAAGAACAGCCAACTGAAAAGATGCCAGAAATAAATCACCACTTGCAGTACAAAGAACTAAAGTGAGTACTTGAGCACTACTGAGAAACTGCACAAGGTTTGTGTCACACTTTCATTCAATAAGGCAATCAAGATGATTAGGGGGTATAGGAAACGTTCATTAATGGCAATAGCAGACATTGAGTCAGCCTCTCATTTATAACCAGTGCATCTGGACAATTTTCATGCTTTTGATTTTTAATTTAAAAGAGTGAAATTTTTGTGGACAGACAATACAACAATGTATTGTACAACTTGTTCTTGCTTAAAAGCTGCCACTAGCTCTATTGAAGTCAGTGGTACTGGCAAAAAAAAAAAATAATAAAAAAGGGGGCTTCACAGTTCACATGCTTTTTTTTTTTTTTTAGTTAGCTCCTTTATTTTAGGTCTTAATAACAGGGTAAGAATTTATGTAGAGATTTTATTCTTAAGATGCTGAATAGAACACCAAAACTTTAACTGATGACAATACTCAGGAATATGTCTTTAACTCCAAAGACAGAGAAATTTTGCATATTAATCATTGGAATTCTGAAAGAAGTAGAGTTCTAGAAAGCAAAGATGAGAACAATGATGAAAGTGCACCTGATTGGTAACAACTGTGTCTGAGGTTGTGAAACATCAGCCTTTCAGCGAGAACAAGGAGTGTGATTTGGTATTCTATTTTAACCAAACAATAACAGTTATCACAGTTATCATTAAGTGAGGAATCCTATTCCCATCTTCCTAAACCCTGCAACACATATGTAAACTGAAAACAGGGTATTTCTTATTTCATTACACATAGAATTTTCGCTGTATGCACACACACCTAGGTATGCCCAAGCATTTCATTCTGTTCTGTAACTTAAACGTAGGCAACACAGTCTTAACAGCAACAGAAGCATTGCACAATACTGGGGCCATGTAACAGAACAGCATAGATAATATTTACTCTATAAATGACATTTGTATGACCACAGAATTTCCACAAAGTGGAGATAAAAAAATTAAGTTGAAATCCTGGACACACACAACAAAGGTTTTCCTGGCCATGACTCAGTAAATACTCAGTAAATAGAAAAGATTTCTCTACAAAGATTGACCAAAAAGAACCCCCACAAGCCCATAGTGATGCAACACTTAGAATTTTAACTTCTGTATTTGAATACACTACTTGTAAGAAAATGAAAGCTAAATGAACAACAAAGGGCCAAAAAACCCATCTCAACAGATATGCCTCCTTGAAAAGAAAAGTGTGATGTTCAGGTCCTCGGTACTGCCAAGCAATTGTCCTGTCATTTGAACTGGGGTTTTCCTGAAAAGATTCCTTCATCTTGTGGCAACTACCCTTGCCTGACTATTTCACAGCTTAACAATTTCAGTTTTCCAAGTTTTAGAATTTGGATCTATGCTAGAACTAGCCAGACAACAGATCTCCAGGAAGTTTCTCCTGCCAAGGAAAGATACACAGCACTCAGCTGTCTTCATGCCATAGAGGAAGAGTGTAGGAACAGCCGACTCATCCCCAGTGCCACAGCTGGACAGCAGCCATCAGCCATCAGTGATGGCTGTGACATACCAATGCCATCAAACAGGAAAAGCATGGCTGGAGGTGGGCAAGTCTCCCCATTCTTGTGTCTCTGAGCACAACAATGCTTTTCTTGAGCTCTCTGGACTGAATCAAACAGAGGATCATTTACAGACTTCTGGCTGAAGGTTGCCCATTATGGGTCAGGGTATGAGCTGGTATCACAGGAGAAGACTAAGACTGGAGGGACTCCTGCTGAGTGGGGTACATTCTGGATCTCACCGTGGACAGAGGCTGAGCAGGAGTTTATTTCGTTATTGCTCAGACCTGTCATAGACCCATCAGATTCTGTAATTTGTCAGTGGGAGGAAAGAGGAGTAAAGGACCATAAAGATCTGTACAGCACAAGTGGAAGAACAATATATTACAGGAGCTTTCCCTCCCCCTGGTAGCTCAGTATCTCCTCATGGTGGAATGGGAGTGTTTTATTTTTGTTTTTCTTTCCATTAGAGGATGACCTTTGCCACAGCTAGGTTGCAGAGCCAGCTTCCAGGGCTTGTGCTTCCCCAACAGCAGCAGATACTTTCTGACACTCCGGTCTCCTTATTTAATAATGCCTGCATAAATCAAAAGCAACCAAAACTGATTTAACAAATATTTGGATGAGAACTCAGAAAAACTGAAGAGACACCAAGACTGAGTAATTGCCTGATGCAGTTTCAAACAGTTCAACTGTAAACACAGTTGAGCTTATTGTTGTCTTAACACCAAGGCCCCCCCCCCGCAAAAAAAGAAAACAAACTACAAAAAGATTTTTAATTGCAAGTACATTGCTGTGAAACCGTCACTAAATGCCAAATAAAAGATGTACAGAGAAGTGTATTTCTTTTGGAAATTGACCAAATGAACATCTGGTCATTGAGTCTTCTGGAAAAATCCATCAGATGATAATAACAGCACCATTAGATGCACCACCATAATTAATACTACATTTCAATGGGTTTAAACATGAAAAGTGCTGAATGCTGCTATGAGACATGTTCTCAGATCACACCTAATTCAGTGAAGAGTGAACCACTGATGATAGGAAAGATATACCAGGGAAAGGATGACGCACTGCTTCTACACTGATAAGTACTCACTGACAGCTAGAGTCAAATAGAAGGACACAACAGAAGGACATCTGCTCTGATCCCTTATGGTATTCATTACATTTCAAAATGTTTTAAAATTATCAGTAATGAATTTTAAAGCTAAACTCTGATGATAAACACCAGAAATAAGACAGAATTTCAGGTTTCTCATGCTGCAGAAAGAGTAGAAACCACTCTATTGTACTTTCAGAGGTTGTTTTGTTTTGCTTAATAAGGCTCATAAGATGTTCATAATGAAAGAGTACTTCCAAATATATATATTCATAAAGGATTTTAATGGTGGTTTTCAACCAGAAACAGGACTTTTAATAGTTAGGATGATCCCTATCTTGTGGTAACTGTGATTATTACACAATATATGGCTTTTGTATTAGATTCACAGAGTTTATTTTGCAGCTGAGTTATGGTCCCAGTGCAAAATCACTGAAATCCCACCAAAAAAATTCACCCACAAAAACTCCTCACCTGCAGTGCAAATCCCACATGAATAAATTACTTGGATACCTCTGCAATGTCGGGACAGACTAACACAATCACAGAAATATTAATAAGAGGGAACTCTAAAGTTTCTGCTTTCCTCCAGAACTGTCATGAACAATAAATGAGCCATGACTATGTCATACTAGTTCTTGAAAAGTGTCTCTGGCCAAACTCTTTCAGTATTGCCATGCCTTCCTGAATCTTCCCAAGGCACGTTGCGTGGTTGTTGCTCCTTGCTGGACTGTCACTGAACAGTTTGGCTCAAACCTTTCCTAACTACCCTTCTTGCTCTTTTCCACATAGAAGAGATAGAAAGGCAAGAAATGACACAAGCAAAATCCTTCAAGACACAGTATCACTAAACAACTCTTCATCCATGATACAATTTAAAAACTTTGAAGAAATAAGACTTTTCTACTCCCATTTGTATTCTATACTTATTTTTTCCTATGCCAAAATCTCCTCTAAAACACATCTGAAAAATATTCCCATAAATAATGAAAATAAGTCATAATGAAAATAAATCAGCTCAACAAAAGCAATACTAAGCACATTTAAACAGGGCTTTAGTTATATATTTTTACCTGGAGTGGTATCTGAAGATCTATTTTACAATTGCTAAAAATATGATTTTAGATCACTATATCAAATAAAAAGCACTGTGGTCACAAGATTCAAAGAGACATTATGAGAAAGCCTCGGTCTGCCATTTTATTTTTATGGTTAATTAAAAAAAAAATGTGTCAGCAGCCTTTATGCCAGATTAAACAGTGTTTGTCCTACCACAGCCAGCACAAACTGCATATTGTAAGCTAACCCAAGTATTCTTTATCCAGATCAAATTTACACCCTGAATGCTTTGATAGCACATAGATTGGATATTAACGATGATGAAACCACAGCCCACATTGTCAGACAACCACATAATGCAGCCGGGTGATCTTATAGATACTTGATTGCACCTGCATGAAACCTCCAACATGTGTGGAATGTGCCTTACAAATATGCTGAATCCTGTAATTCAGGAAGACATGCATCTCTTTTACCATTCACTTTCAGAACAGATTTTTGATAGTATTAAAGTTGTGAATAGCTTCTCATGGTGCCGAATATGGCTTAGTTTATCAAATGAAATGTTCTTAAATATTTAGGATAGCTTATAGACTGCTATCTTCTCATATTTAAAAATTAAAATGGCTTATTTCATTATGCAGAAATCAACTGAACATGCAGTTGTGTCATACAGCAAGTAACTCAAAAGAATTATAGCTAAGTAGTTTGGGCAGTCTATATTTAGTGATTCTTACTTTCAGATACTTAGACTAGATCTGTCCTTAAAGTATTCTTAAAGGGATTGGCAAGTATGTCTACGTGTAAAATATGATAATCCTATGTTAATTCTCCTCCTTACGACTCTGTGGATGCCTGGAAACAAACCATTGTAAGAATTAAGCTAGCTTGAGTTTGCACTGCATTTGTATTCATTAACCCGCCTATTAGTGAGAGCATTTTAGAATTCTATGACTTTTCGACTTTTCAGATGGCTGCGGACGTACATTCACTGGCTGTATTATTTATTTGTGTGAGTGTGGATCTACCCACCCATCCGTCTCCACTCCTGCATGCATACAGATCAATATGTGTCCCTGTATATTTACGTCTTTCACCATTCTCAAGACATTCAGTCTACTTCTCTGGCACCAGCTCTGGGAAACTACTGCTTTAGCTAATGCCCTTCTGACTGAAAACAGAGCTCCATGCATTGTTGACAGGAACCAAGGCAAAAAAGCAGAACAAACAGATGGAGGGGTAAAAAAAGGGAAGTATTTATGCTAAATTCGAGAAAAATAAAGGGATTAAGGGGATGTCACAGACTAGATGATTTAAGAAAGGGATTTTTTCTGAAGAGGGAATATTTTTCTTGTAAAATAGAAATCTATCATGTATTCTAACCAGGGTAATTCTAACATCTAGAACAAATCTAAATCTTAAAACCAAGATTAAGAGTTGGCTAGTGGTGTCTATTGTAGCTGCCAATGGTTTTCAAACCAGGGAGAAGATATTTTATGTTTGGATTCAGCCAATACAATAACATTTATAGGCTGCCTCAGGAGCAATAATAATTTTACATGTTTTTCAGTACTCAACAGAGTATTTACAGTGATTTGAATTATTGTAACATGTTCAGATTGTTTTTTCCATCCTCTTCCAGAGATCCTGGATTCAGGAGCCAGTCTCCCTTCTCCTCTCTGTCACTCTACATTTGTAGGTGCTAACCCTAACCTAGCAGCTGTGCATTTGCAGGGCTATCATAAGCAGTGAAGCAATTCTTTCTCTAAATCTGAGCTAATCGTGTTGCCTGCTTCATATTTTCACTCAGTTGAGGACATTCTGGTCTTTTTATGGAGGCATGGGTACAAGGCCAACTTGGATGGGGCTCTGAACAATCTGGTCTAGTGAAAGGTGTCTCTGACCATGGCAGGAAGGTTGGAATTAGGTGGCCTTTAAGGCCCATTCCAAACCGAGCAATTTAATGATTTTATGACATTCATGGTCTAGACCTCACATCTGATCATTATATTGGTCTAATGCAAGCCTGCTGTCCCCAGTGCTTTTATCTCCAAGGGGTCTGACCTCTTGTGAATACCTCTAACTTTTTTCCAAACTAAACCAGAGCACAAAGATTTGACAAAGAAAGCCCCGTGGCCATGGTGATAGCCATATCTGCCTTAAGTTTAAGCCACTGATCAAGCTCCTTTTCTAATGTGCCAAGTATTTCAGAGAGATAATGGCTAGTGTGTCCAAGGAACTCCTGCTCTGCTACTACTCTGTCCCTCAGGCATGAATAGCATGGGGTTTACATGCAGACTCAAAAGTTATACCAATATCCATGCAAAAAGAACCATATTGTTACATGATAGCTTTTAATCTGATCCCATGCTTAACACATCCATGTAAATCCCTAGTGCTACTAGGATAAACATCTCAGAAAGCAGAAGTTATTCATTATTAAGTAAATAATTCTTTCTTCTCCACCTGTCAAGTAAAAGTGAATGACAGAAGCTGAACAGCACATGCTGAATAAGATGATTTGGGGTGCATTGTCAAACTCACCACCAACTTCTTGTATGATTTGGAAGAGGCCAGTCAATTCTGAGGTATTACCTGCATACAGAAATCCCCAGATGGCATTTTAATGTGAGGAATGCTGGTTTTGCTATAAATTTTTGCTCTGAAATTACAGAGGAAGAGTGAGATTTGCTTAGGCTGTAGCTGTATTTGCTATAGGGTATTGCACATCTAATTTCTGTAAGGTAAGAAAAGCAGAGAGAAGCTATAAAACTACAGCCAACTGAGTGAAATGATAACAACTCTGGTGATGTTAGAAAGAAAGCAGCAGCATTACTATCTACCTAGCACAAATGCAATGGGGGAATCTAGAGTATTTACAGCTGTTCATCAAACGTAAAGCCTCGTTGCACTCCAGTTGGCAGAAAAACAATTCCATTCGCATTTCTCATGATTCTTTTATCATTGACTTGGATTTAGTAGAGTATACTAACACTTCATCCCTGATGAAGGCACGAGACTGGGAACATTGGCATATTTTGTGAGTATAATTCATTTTTTTGTTCTGGTTGGAATGCAGCGCAGTGCAACGTTACTGCTGGGTGAACACCTGTAGTTAGAAAACACTGGTTTGCTTAGAGGGCCCTAAGCATGCCAAACTGTTCCCTGGAAAGAGATTTGAAAAATGAGCATTTAAAAAAAAATAAATTAATCCTCCTGTGCACAAAAAGGAATAGAAAAGCAGGCATGAAACTATTCTTTCAGTGCCAGATGTCAAAATGACAAAATCAAGAATTTGAGTCTCTGGGGGATGAATTTCAGCTTTGTCTATAGGACAAACTGAGGCTTATCTCAAACATTGTAGGATCCAGTTCCTCAAAGCACCAAAATACATGCTCATACCAGTTACTCAAAGTACTAAATTGTGAAAAAGTCAACAAGAACAGTGCAAGGAATGACATTGAAACCCTTTTCTTTGAGATGGATTAATTTCACTTTAATGGAAGAGTGCCATTTAGAAATGAAAAGATTTTATTTCAAACTGTCAAAACATTCCATTTCATTTGCAAATATCAAAATATGATTTGGCTGCAAATATTTTATCCAGTTTTGATTTACAGAAATGGGGCACGTCTTTTTAAAACATATTCTGAAAATTTGATGTAAATTACAGAGAACCTCCAACCAGCATAAAACTCTTTTTTTTTTTTTTTTTTTTTTTTTTTCAGAGAATATATGTTCCTTGAGAAAAAGGCTCAAGGACTTGATTTTCATGCCAGCATATTAATTTCAGCTTTCCTATATAAAAATGGGCTCACTGCCACTTTACTTGTCACAAAATAAATAAACAAATTCTAAACCCAACACATTTTATTTTTGTCTTCTCCTATTTTTTCTTCTACTATTGAAGCCCAGCAGATACATTAATGGGAATGAAACTCATTCAAATTAATTTTGTTTGCACAATCTGCTTTTCCTTGTCTTGTTACGTGTTCTTGAGAATTTCCAAGTTTCTTTTCATTTATTCTACTGCCTGGATGATGTTATCTGCCATTTATTTACTCCAAATTTTCCTCTCCTCTTTTACATATCACAGTTTGACAGTCTGATACTGATGTTCTAGATGATTCCCCATCTTTCTCTCCTATCACTGCTCTACCACACAGTTTGCCCTCCAGGCATTTTACTGTTCTGTCCTACTGATGCTTCTTTCCTGCATTACCTTTGACACCTCACCTTTTCAGTGGCTCTTCTTCCACATCTTTTTCCATGCTGTGATTAAACAACACCAGCTACAGCAAAAAGGGAAAGAATATATAACTTCATTTGATCACTTCAGCTTAATTTCCTTTTCATAAGGAAAATAAATAAAAAGATAGATAGATAGATAGATAGATAGATAGATAGATAGATAGATAGATAGATAGATAGATAGATAGATAGATAGATAGATAGATTAAGCAGTTATTTTAAGTATCATAGTCTAACTGTGACAAAACTAGATCTATACAAATATTTTGCAGTCTCAGAAAAGCCTAACATGTACAATTATTTTGTGCTCTAGGAACATTCATTTGACAAAGTCCCTGAAAAGCCTCGGCTGTGCAGTGGGGATGTCTGATGTGGCTGATGTCTCCCAGAAGGAGCTGCTTACAGAACCACAGTTTTTGAAACAGGTTCTCATATGTCAGTCACTGTCCTAATGTGTTCCTTTATATTTAACTACATTTTCAGATAAGCAATATGTTCATTTAAAAGATGAAATTTATTGTAGATCAGTAAAGCAGTAATGGCTCAACAGGATCAATGGTGATAGATATCTTTCTGAGACAGGGTTGACTTACATACATCTGAATTCAAAATTAGGCCCTCTATGTACTCACCCATTATTCTGACATATTCTTTCAGTAAATTTCTTATTGCAGGTTTACAGCAAATAGAAAACAACTCTAAAAATCAAAGCATTCGCCAAATGTTTCATGGCCCAAAATAATGCTGTTAGTTAACACTGAAACATGAAGTGTCTAGAGGAAGACTCAGTGGAACTCTTACAGGGTAACTCTTAATGGTAGCAGATGCTACTATTAAATCTTAATAAAGCATTCCTCTGTGAAAGCTCTCAGGCACAACCCATAGTATTTTTATCAATGTTTTGCTATCTGAAATTATTGTTTAGATTTAACTATATAAGAAATATGCTGGCTTTTTTACTCATCTATTGCAGTAAGATTCTTGGTATAAGAATCACCTCATTAACGCTTCAGAACACAGCATAAATACTCATTTCAGGAAGAAATCATAAAGAATAAACCAATCAATAATGCTGTACAGGACTAGTCTAATGTACATTGTGATTATCTAAATGCAATGATAAAAGAGTAGATTATTTCCCCCCTCATTTTTTACAATAATATTATGTAGTTTAAATTATCTACATCTATCAAATCCACACACTGGCCAAGGCTGAAACAGTGTTGACCAGAGCCACAGAAGTCAATTAGTTATGCCAATTTGCTCCAGCTGAGAATCGATTCTCAGTTGTCTTGATGCTTCCTATAGAATATCCTGTAGGAAGCATTGCTTTAATGAAGCTTGGTCAGCGTGTATGGGAAACGTCAACATGAAATTCCTTCTCACCAGCTTTTGGACTTTGTAAAATAGGCAGTTTAAAAAAAAATCCAGTCCACGTAGAAAACCATAGGTTTTCATTGAAATAGCAGACAAGTTTATAATCACTCTAAAGGAAGGGGCTTCCACAGCATCGATCTAGGAAAACTATTATCCTTCTTCTCCTTCGGCAGGTTTTCCTAAATTTGCAATTAAATTATTAAAACCACACTTACCCAGATGCTGTTGATGAGAAATAATCACAAGAAACAAAGCAAACAAAAGAAAGATCATAAAATACATTAACTTTTTGTAGTCCTGATACTGTGCATTAGCATTTTTAATAATGACCTCATTACCATTTAGTTGAACAAGCAAACAAAACCTGTTTATTTGATAATTTATTTATTCTAAAGTAACGCTACCTTTTTTATGTGTCCTTGTTATGAGCTCACCAATGTTAAAGGCACCGCTACAATCAGTTAAGTAATTATCATAGGATAAAAGCTTTTACCGTGAAAAAGTTTTGTTTGAAAAAGCATGAACTGCAATTCTCATTGATAGCTTTCACCAAGTGCAGGATTCAGTACATTGTAGCACAAAGGCCTAGATTATCTCCCTCTGTTAAAGGCTTAAAATTCTACAACCAGACCATGCCAGTTACCAGTATCAGATTATGATAACAAGATCATGTTCAGTTATAAAAACAAGTGTCTAAACTTTTCTCATGTCACTTTCTATCTAAGTCCCATTGCCAGTTGTGAAAGGACCCATCTGAATGTGTGTAGAAGCTCATTTTAAAGCTAGCTCTTTGAACTGGATTCATGGGGTATTTGCATAAGAAGATTTGGGTAAAAAGAATGGGCTGGTGCTGCATCTGCCCATTAATATGCCTGCTAATTCAGCACATTGTAAGCCTATTGATGTATCACAAAAGGCTCAAATTCAAGGACAGTTATCCTATTGCCATTGTTAGGGTTTGAATTCAAGTAATATGTTCACTATAGGAATACAGTTGTTACAATTAGATATTTTTCTATAATGGTATAAAGAACCAACGACAATCAGAATTACAATAACACTGATAAAACTTTAGAATTAATGAATTCTATTATTTTCAAAGATGCAGGTGCTGATTAATTTTGCTTTGCATAATACTTGGATCTTGAGTGCTGTAATATTTCAAGAGTGGCAGCAGATTGTGGCAATATAACCTATCCAAACTGGCAGTCTCCCTTTAGTGCCAATGCGTATTTATCTTGCTTACAAGAGTTTTAATAAAAATTTAAAATACTAAACTGAGTTTCAGCAGAACGAAAGAGACCTACATCATGAGCGCAAGGAACGGGTATTTTAATCCTTATGAAAAATGCAAAAGCAGCACTTGTGCTATCAGGGGATATCCTACATAGAACATTTTTGTGATGAATATGAATTGTTTGAAAACACTGTATACTTACAAATGGAAAAAAGAGCAGAATCAGTGACTCATGCGGGAAGCACAGAGCAGCCACTGCACCGGCTCCACGGTGGCTTCCGAGCAGACACTGAGGCACTCAGGGAAATAAAAAGCCGCTAACTGAAGTGCTGTAAAGAGATCTTAGAGCACGCAACAGAGGAAATACTAAAGAACAGGCTAAAAGGAAACAAATGCAGAAACCAGCAAATTAAGTCTAGTTAAACTTAGTGGTTCAAGGTCGCAAGTTTGTGTGTGGTTTGAGACCACGGCGCATGGCTCATAGCGGGGCAATGAGGAATAAAGGTGTGCGGTGGGCAGGGGCTCCGCGGGGCGGGCGGGGCGCTCCGTGCGCTCCGTGCCCCTCTGCCCGGCCGGGACCCGCGGCTCCCCGCGCTCCCACACCGCCGCATTGTCCGGCCGCTGCGCGCGGGGGCTCGGCTGCATTTTTCTCACTCCCCATCCCTCAGAGAAGACATCAAAGACCGGAGAGATGTGCTCTTTGTGTTGTTTGGTCTCTGACTCTCAACATGTGGTTTCGCAGGCCCAAACATCGGCACCTTTTAACCTATTCTGTTCAGCTTAGGCCTCAGCTCCATTTGAGCATTAGGGAAACTATAGTAACCGATAATCTGCCTGTTCCTGAATAGAAACTATGTACCTTGTCACACAAGAGCCTGAGGATCACCATTCGGGACAAGTTCCTTTACAGGCCCTCGGCTTTCTTCACTGGGGCCCGGCCTGTCCTGCTGAAAAGGTGTCAAAACCCTTCGCCTTTCTGCGACGGGGGATCTGTGTTAATGTTAATTTATATTTAACAAATGGGATATTGTCCCTCAGAATGTATCAGTATTCGATGATCTATTACAAATGTTTTCATCAAGCCATAAATGCGGGCCCTTGACAAAAGGCAAAAGGTCTCTGAAGATTGCAGGATGGTGGCAGGGAAGGCGGGGACCTGTTGCAGTGTGTTCGTGCGTGTTTTTTGGTGCATGCCCAGCCCCACGCAGGTGGTGACAGCAGATCACCAACCCACCTCAACGTCCTGTGCTGGGCACTAAGTCCAAGCGATGTGTCGAAGCTGAGCAGTGGAGTGGCAAAGCCCCTTCCCATGCCCGTGTTTGCTGAATCAAATGCTTTCTCCATCAGCGAGTTGCAGAGAGAACTTTGTTCATTGTGGGGTTTATTCATCTATGTATTTTGTAGTGATCTGATCTGCTGCTTAATGAGCCTCCCCCCAGGCTCAGGGAAAATCTTATCAACAGTCCCATTTTTCACTCACTCAATCACTAATCCGGCACCGCACTGTCTTGTTATTAGCAGGAAAAACAACAACAACAACTATGTATATCATGTAGATCAGAGCCAGGAAAGGAAGGAACAAATGTCAAGGGTTTGAAGAAGCAATTCCAACCCAGATTCATTTCATCTCTGTCACTCTCTCCTGACTGTCACACAACAGCCGCCTGCTAACACATTTCTCTCCACTAAAAATGACATTTCTGCTTTATTTATAATAGTTTAATATTAATAGGGAGGGGAGCTAAATTGTTGACACTGCAACCAAAATACTGTGCTGCAAACTGAAGTATTTGGTATGAAACTCAAGATCTTCTGCATTAAGCTCTCTCACAGTGACCTGACATAAACTGGCAACTGGCAGCCGTCTGCTTTTGGCAGCTTGGCATATTTGGTCATTTATTGGGTGCATGTGAAGATCAAATGGGTTAAGATTCTTCTCCTTAAACAGCAGGGAAAAGAACATCAAAAAGGTGTAAATTTCATTTCCCCAGTTTTGATTAAGTCAAGCATGAAATGAAATGTAATACTCTCAAGTGGCAAGGGTTTATACTATTGATGTTGTTACTTCTGCTTCACAAAGCCCAATCAGCCGACAGTGAGTTGAACAAGCTAACAGAGTTTCAGGGTGGCCAGATGGAGGGTTTTTACTATGGTTGAAAAGACAGCTTAGTGCTTGCCTCTTCAAGCCAAGTCAATGCCAACTGTGTGAAATCCTGGCCATTCTACCCTTCTTTTTTATTTTTTATTTCCCTTTCCTTGTCTCAGTGGTGGTGGCTTGCACCATAAAGGCCTGATAAAAACCAAACCCTTAAGTAAAACAATACAATGAATGATTTTTTTTTTTTGTCAGAAGCATTGTTTGTCTTCCCCACAAAGTACAGAGATCTCGGAATTCCTCACACAGACCAATCTCATTACAGTATTTAAGTAAATGGGAAATACATGGCATTTAAATATTATGTGAAAGCAGGCCTTTGCAAGATTTTGGTAGTTTCTCTCAGATTGAACTCATAATGTTATTTGTTTTCAATAATGTGACAAAGCAAAAATCTACTCACGTGCTTTGAGAATAAATGAAGATTTAAGCCGCACCTTGTTCACCCATTAAGGGAAACTGTAGTTAATTCAGAACACTGTGAGATGCACATTGAAAAACTCTTTAGATCTAGATACAAAAGTAACAGGTCTTAAATTGAGTGTGGTCTTACTTCGTTAGGAAATTTGTCCTTTTTTTATAGGTGCTTTTTCAGGCCCCTTGTTCCCACTACATTCTCAAATTTAATGCTCTTGCCACTATACAGCTGGACTAGAATAGAGTGGCTTTAGTAAAGACTTAATAGAATCTTTAATGCTTCTAACAATCCACTCCCATTGAACTGCATTAAGTAGATATTATAGAAGGACAAAGAGCTAAATAGCTCAACATCAACCTCATTAGGCATGCAGGCAGGCCTTGAACCATTTTATGGGCAAGCCTATTGTGAGTACACTCACCAGGTTAGCTTTAAATTGCAAATGATACCCTGAAAGGGGAAGAGAAGTTTTGGAGAATGGCCTCACAGAAAGAAAATCATTTTAGGCTATAAGAAAATGAAAGGCATTGTTAAAATTGCTCTGACCGTAGCAAATGAAATACATCATGGACTTGAGAGGCTGAATGCTACACTTGAGGGGTTTTTGTTGGCTTTTTTTTTTTTTTATCTGTTTAGGAATGTGCTGTATAGCAGAATATAATTAATATACAGTCGGTAAGACTTAATAAGGGTGGCTCAATATACTTTTCTGAACTTAAATTATAAGAGCACAATAATTAAGCGGAAGGAGAAAGACAAAACACATCTGAATAAAACACATTTGAATAAAAGGCAAAATATGGACAATGTTATTTATAAAAACTTTCCAGCATTGCACTGTTTAATCAATAAAGATTCATTTAGTCTTGGCACTTCAGTGTTCAAAAATATTTATATTAAAAAAAAATGAAGTCTCTCAAGAATTGTTTGCAACTGCAGAGTGCTTTAACAACTGACATTATGATGCTGCAAGTCTAGGAACATATTCCCAAGCAGAGCCCTTCTCTGTCACCTTAGTGGATGAATAATTGTGCCTTTGCATATTCCTTGTCATAAATGGCAGGAATGAAGGGACCCTAAGGACCGCACTGGCAGGATTGGTGCTGTACAAGCAGAGTAAATTAAAACAAGGATTAGAGCAAGTATGATTGGGGATGACAAGCAGGGCAGTTGTCACCACACAATGTGCCTTTTTGCCCATATGGTCTGTACCAAGCTTACACAGCACAAACCCTCTAACATGGATGCTTATTAAAGCATTCCTTCTTGATCAGGACATAAAGTCCTTAAAGCTTCATGTCATAGGAGAAAAACAGTGTTTCTTTCACAACTCAGGCAGCAGCCTCAAGCACTATTATTTATGAAGTTCTACATGCCACTGCCCTATCTTTACCTTTCCTTAGATTAATATACAAGAAAACCCATAAACGTGAAAAATTGAAGTTACAATCTACAATCACAGTTATGCATTGTACAGGTTATTAAATGTGATAGTGAATTAACTGACAACTACATTTTAAATAAAAATCGGACATATGAGAACTTGAAAAACCACCTCACAAAGTACAGATTTGCAGTATACACAGATTATAGGTATTTTTTGACTATATTGAAAGTAGTTACCTGAGATTCATGCTAGAAAAATATTTGAGTGATCATATATATGCAATATTATGAGCAAAACAGAAGAGTAGAATGACTTTCTTACAGCTTATAAGAGGAGAATAGAGCAATTTTTTTCTAAACTCTTGCATTATCTCAGATGATACATGTCATTTTCTGTGCCTCAGTTCTCACATCTGTAAAACTGAGATAGTTACACCTTATAAGTACATTGCACTTAGAATTATACCAAAAGCATATACCTATTATTCTTTGGGTTTTGCTGCTCATTTCCTTTTCACTCAAAGATCACACCACTGGTCCTGATTTACAGAAAGATATCTAGATTACACAAATGCCTAGGAACAATTTTAAGTCCCTGAGAAAAGTTTTGCCTAGAGCAAGATACTACTACAATGATGCTTTCTCAGTCCTTCAATAAACTACTCAGATATTGATGAGAAAACAGAGGTGAAAGACCTTTTATTTAAATTTTGTTCCTCTGTTGTCCATAATACATCTCTATCTGACCTCGATGCAACATCAGATTTAAGACATTCCTTCCAGCTTGATCTTTTTCTCTGCCAGAACAGCCAGTTCTGCAGTAGTAATGAACTTCAGAAAGCTCCCACAAGGAGTAGCATGTGTAATATAGTATTAAACAGGAATCAGCAAAAACACTGGCAGTTAGAACACTACAGGGCACCTTCGGGAGTCATCCAAGAGTTCCTGCTAAACTGGGCAGAGGTTACTTTTGGTGGGAGTCTCATTATATGAAACAGAACCTAGTAAATTTTCCTTGATGATCATAGCTCCTCCCAAACTTGAGCCACTAACTCAGAAAACATTTACTAAAACATACATTACTTCTTGCTATCGCTCCTAGTTTTGTACCCTGGGATCTACCTCTGGAGTTCTGGGATTGTTTCTCAAAGGCAAGCCCTCCTTGGGCTTTGTAAATTCAATTAAAACTGTATGAAAACATTCAGTGTATTGTAAGAGCAAACATTCCCACTCACAAGTCAGCCTTGGCTGCTGCAGAACAGTCCAAGCTCCATGGATGCACTACAACTCTCTCCTTTAGCAAACAGGAAATTCTGAGCCTTCATAAACAAATACAGACCCAATGAGCCTATATTAATCAACAGTTCCTAGATCCTATATATACACATATTTTTAATGCAGAACTTTAAGCTGGCGAAGAAAAAGCTGAAAGAAGATATAGCTGGCAGCATCTAAGTGATGTAGGCTGCTCACCTCCTTTGTTGTTTTTAGTCCTTCCTATCTTTAACTTCTCTTAAAAGAATCCGCAGATTTTTTCTTCTCTGCACGGAGTTTCTCTTGGGATGTATTTGCTAGCAGAAGTGCTGAAGAGGATCACAATAACCTGTTAACTCTACTTGGCACCTAAAGATCATAGGCAGATGTGCTAAAAAACTTCTAAGATTAAGCAATGCTACTATATTTACCTCATCTTCTGTGTCCAAAAGCCTTTGAACTATTATCTTTCTTATTGTCAGAGCTGTCTGACTTTGACTACACTGTATCAATCACACATTGCATTCACAATTATTAGGGCTTGAAGGGAAAGCAGACAGTAAACTTGAACTTAACTACCCATTATTTGGATGGATGTATTCATATTCATTAGGATGGCCAGTGGCCTCTTGGTTCATGACTAAGTTTTGTTAGACACTGAAACAAATTAGAAAATACAAGGTACACCATTTTATGGGTACAAGGGACACTTGCATTACTGACCACGAACATATTTCATTTCTTTGTTTCAGCTACTCTTCAGTAATATTTGGGGCACTAGTCTGCAGGAGCATGGTTACAGAAGACAGTGGACCAAGGTATCAAGGTATTAAGGTATCAAGCCTAAGATTTGGGAAACCAAATTTAAATCCCTATTCTATGAAAATCTCATGATCATTGAGGTCAAGATACTCAAATGTCGTTAGAAATCACAATCCTTTTAAGCCCTGAACTGTCAATGAAAATAAGTAAGACTTCTAAACTTTTGTAAGAAATTTATTAACCACCTAAATATCTTTGAGGATCAGGTCTTGAGGCTCTCTGAGCTGCAGTTTCCTGTCTATCAAAGATGACTGTATCACCCTACTGGGCAGGGAAATTCTGAGTAACAACCTTACAGTCTTGGAAATGCTAAAGGCTGTAGATATATGGACAGGATAAAGACTGTAAATATTACAAATTTAAAGAAACATGGCTTAGTAGAATTTTATTTCTATATTAATATGGTTGAAAGGGAAACAGGCTCTTAAAAATGCTATGTTGAAGGCATATTTTTTCATGCTTAAGAGGTTTTTTGCAAGTCTGGACTTTTATTTCACGAACTCCATAAACAGTGATATGATCATTATTTTAAGCATGATTTTAAAAATTCCTTCTAATGGTCTTTAAATTCTTTTAGAAAGAACAGTAATAAACAGTTTTTAGCTGGAATATTTTAGACAGCTACTCAAGCTTTCAATATGTGTACCATTCCCTTTCTGTTCATATAAGGAATTATTGATAAGCCTGTGAAAAGCCATGAAAAGCGATTCAATGAAGTAAATGTGAAGGACTTTTTATTTCAGTATTCTCACTTAAATTCTAGATTGAGGCTACAAAATTAAATCAAAAGATTACACACTCGAGTATATTTTGTATGAAGTGACTTCTGCTTAGTCTGATCCAATCTACGTGAAATGTAAAACAATCAGTCTCTAAGAACTTTAAAGTATCACGAGCTTCATTGACTTCATATTACTTAACACTTTAAATGTATTTGAGCATAAGCCAAGAGAAATTCCGCGAAAAGAGGACATCAGGCTTAATGGCAAGGGGGTATCATAGTACAAAAATTTAAAATAATTATCATTGCTCTGATTTTAAAGGCAATTACCCCCTGCACTCTCTCCCTCATCCCTCAAGATTAAATAACATTTTTCAGTAGACTTCACATCATCTATGGTATATTTCAGACCTGTCCGGTTGATGTCCTGAAATTCTTAGACCTCTTGATGTCACACAGCTATGTATGACTAGACAAAGCAAAGCTATACTCCTGCAAAGGCATGCCTTGGTATGCAGTTAACTTGATGCACTGCAAATGGTCCCATAAATCTGAGCGTGCCTGTAAATATTTGCAGGCTTGGAGCCTAAATGAACATCCACCTACAACTTCCACTGCATTAGGATTGAGTTTAGGGTGGGTGACGACTGCCAACTGGCTTCCCCCGGGGTCTACCCAGAGACAGAGCACAGATTCCCAAGTATGTCTTTTTCATTTAATTAGTAAAGCTTTCATGTGATATTTTGACAGAATTGTTCCACCTGTCCTAGCAGTTACAAAACATGTATTTCCATCACTTTGCTTTTCAGCACTTCCACTGCCTTAAAACAAACCTTGAGCAATGATAAGCCTTAAGATAAGGGAAAAGACAGAAAACAACTTGAACTTTTTTTTGTGTGTGTATGTGTGGAAGAAGAGATAATTAACTTCAGTGTTCAATAATCTTTTCCAACATTAAACAAGGATAGGATAATTAAAAATTTTTACTGAAATTGCTATTTAAATTTTGTAAGTAAATTATGTATAACATAAACTATAAGTCAGCAGCTCATCTGTTTCAATGTGGACCAATTGAAACGGAAGTTTAATTTCTTAGTGGAAGTGAAGGTAGCTCCTATAATTATTAAAAGATAAACATGTAGGTACTGAGAAAACTAATTAAATTTTTTTTGAGTTATCAGGAAGTCCCTCATGAATATCCTCTGGGCTAGGCCCTAATGTGAAGAGATCTCAATTTTGTGGTTAAATAATTTGAAGAGATTAATTAGTAAAGTATAAGCATTAAGGACAATCATGAGAAGATAAAGGTAACATTTTTTTTTTCATTTACCAATTTTATAGTTCTACCTGATGAAAAAGCTTTAATTGCGTAAAGCTACTATTAACAAGATAGTTGTCTGAATTACTCGTAAGTATTTAATTTATTGGCCATACATTAAAAATAAAAAACATTCCGAGATGCAAACCGAACTTTAAACCAGATTTGCATAAAGGATTAAGCTCCTTCCAGTTCAGAACTACTTTTCACTCTCAAAGTGGGAGAACTGATCTTTATCCTGAATTTCTTTTTGTTCTTCTGCAAGTTTAGTTTAATCCAGCTTTCTTAATTTTCACCTTCTCCCTAAACCTTCTAGGCTTGTTACATGATAGCTAAGGATCATTATCCACCCAAGCTGAGGGGGTTTTCCCTTCATTAATTTCTATAAGAAGATTACCAGTGCTTGTTTGTTGTTGTTTAAGCAAATGATTTCCCTAAGCAATTTGTTTTTCCAACTAGTTTACACTTTAATGCCCTTGATTGAATTTCAAACAAGAGATCAACTTGACCAACCAACTCTGTTTGGGGGGAGTGAAAAAGGGGGGGAAGCACTTCATGTAAACTATTTAAGCAAGAAGAGTGCTTAAAAATGTACTCAACCATTTAGTCAAAGAGATGCATCATAATTAGCATCTCATTCAAGACTTCTTTAGTTTTTCAAGTCAAGGTGACTTTTCTTGAAGACAAATTCTCTAATTACAAATGAAGTGTGTGTCTCACACCTAATGGAGATATTTTCCGGATTTAATTCTACATATTTCCCCCCTCCATTCAAAAAGTGTCAGAATTTTTTGTTCATTTTGAAAGGGATGGGTGGAACAAACAACATGAAGATTGGGTATTTACTGTTTGCAGTTTGAATAACATTCTTACTCAAATGGTTATTTTTAAAGGAATGTAATCAAGGGAATTGACTGTGATTTAGTCTCACTTTTGCTTTTAGGCAACAAATGCAGTATTTAAGCACTCCGGGCCTCTCAACGAGCTTTGTATATATAAATCTGTACAAACAGACAAGCTGTG
>VXBA01004823.1:96706-273630 GCA_013399895.1 Serilophus lunatus | reverse complement strand
TTATCATGAATAACGAAACCTCTCGTTATATTCTCTCTCTCTCCTCTATAGCTGGGCAAGGGGGGAGTGAGAAGGTGGCTGTAGTGGGCCCCTGGCACTCAGCCCGGGTTAAACCACTACAGTGCTGGAAGAAAACCTGCTACCAAATAAAAAGTGTTGATCCGGTACAGCCCAAACTGCTCACAAAGATCTGTTTGATACTGGAAATGTTTGGTGTGTGCGTAGCCTATTCTGAATGGAAGTTTTGCTATCAAGCTGTTTGGATTTATAACTAATGAATCCCATGATCTCTGGTCAGTATTTCATTCTCAGAGAGGAAAATAAAGAAGCAACATATGGGATAGGCTCAGACTATGCTTTCCAGAGGACAGATAGACAAGGCAGAGCTGTGAGGACCGCCATGATGATAGTTGAAGTCCTCGCCCTAGGAAGCAGCAAACCAGACCTCAAATGCAGAAAAGTCAACTCCATTAGGATAAATCTGTGAAGGACCAGGCTGCACACAAAAAACAGCAGCAGCAAAGCAGCTCAGCTCATGGAATGTATGTTTCCATGGCAGACCAAGAGGTAACTGAAGCGTGTTTGGTTACACCAGAGACAGCTTCACACTTGCTGACCCAAGGGCAGCCGATGGTGAGCTGCAGCATACAGAACTCTGTGAAGCTTAACATTCCAGTGCTTCCCTCAGGTGAGTGCGTTTTGTAACTCACACCTCACACCAAAATAGCTGGGTTGCTACCAATCCTTGAGCTATCCATCCAAATACTACTCAGCCACATCTAAATAGGCTGTAGTCACTTTTTTACTTCATTGTGGACATAACAATTTTGGCAGAAAGCAAGCAGGAAAATATACAATAAAAATTATTACTAAAAGCACAACTGTCTTCAATGCCACAAAACAATAAAAAAATAAATGTGAGGAACAGATTCCAAAGGGCCAGCAGATGTATTTCCAGTGGGAATGGAGAAAAAATTGCCAGCACTTCTTACAAGAAACTCTAGCCATGATGATTAGTTGATGTCCATTAAATAAGTTCTGTTGACCAATTTTTGTTACCTCATCAATATTTTTCTTTATTAAAAAAATTAGGCTGGTTAAAATGCTATCAGTAGGACTAGCTATAACCTACTGAGATAATGGTTTTCTATGCTGATGCAGATGTGATCACTGTACGAGTTAAATGACCTCTGCCCCTCTTCCCATGTGTTGTGTAATGAAAGAATGCATTTAAGAGACACTTATTAGGTTAATTTCCTTACTTGAATGCAGGACATTGATGCGTTGCTCCTGTTATTAGACCTACCTCCAGGTAATAGTAATGCAAGTGAAATAAGAAAGTAGCTGATGGGCATTGCACTGGAAAACTTGAGCTGCTTATTATTAAGGGCAGAAAAGCCTGAGTATAAATAAAAAAAAAATAAAAAAAAATCATCAAGCAATACCATGTTATCAAAGAAGAATCTGTGGAAGAAGAATTCCAAAACAACAAATGAAGAATGTGAAACTAGTAGTGATATGTGGTAAGAAAACATTGCTTCTGGAAAACACATGCAGATTAAGTAGCTAATTGTCACTCTTACTGCAGCAGTCCCTGTGAGTTCGTTGTGCTGAGAAGTACACAGCCAGTTAGGAGATGATAAGCCTTTACACAGTTCACAATCTAAGGCAAAACTGCACTTGTTCCAGCTCCCAGAAGTATTCGTGTCACAGAAAGAACCACTCACCAAGAACATGAGTCCCAGCCATAAACCCATGTCTAACTCTTGATAGAAGAGGCTTCTCGAAAGAAGACCAATCTCATAAACAAGCAAAGCAATGCACAGAAAGAGAACTAGAGAAAGTGAAATGTTTAGTATGGTGTGGGGCTGCCTTTCATGGCCTACAACCACCATCAGAACTGGACAAAGGCTTACCTCCTGCCCCTAGTCCTTTGCACTACCTGACAGTAGAGGCTCCCCATGCTTGTACCTCTTCACTGCCAGCTGTCTGAGCATGTAAGCACAGGGTAGTCCCCTGAGCCACTCAAGCTATGCCTCATTACATGTGTCTACCTAAACCAATGCTTCTTTAAGGCACAGAAACCAGAGAATGTCCCCAGTTTACTGCTAGGGAGACATACTAATGGCATAATAGAATAAGCATAAGCCAAGTCCAGAAGCAACAGATGAAAATATTCCTGCTAGAAGAACCTCTTCATTCACCTATGCATCCTGTAGTCCATTTTCTCTATCACCTGTGCGTACAAGTAATTTCCTGTTTAAGAAAGGCAAGTAAAATGTAACTGCTTAAAACACCATACCCACATACACTTCCAGATCACTATAGTATTGCCACAAGGTTTCTAGCTGCTGTCACTATCTATTTATTGTCAGTGAAAAAGCAATGGATTGCTCCTGCTTTCTGCTGATGGCCTTCTAGCCCCCAAGGGAGAAAGCATAGACTAATCTGGAAGATTAGCAGGCTATGGACCAGGCAATCACAAACTTCCACCCTGTCTGTACTACACTTGAACCAACAGCTTGCCTGGCAGGGAATTCTGATCTCACTCATCTTCTGTCAGACCCTGAAAAGTCGAATCCCATGGAGGCAAAGATATTCACTTTTGTCATGGTGACAAGCAGCATACATCTCATCCTGAGCAATTTTACACTACTGGCTAGGTTAAAACAAATGGATGCAATTTTTCTCAAAGTGCACTCCCTCCCTTTCCCCTCCCCTCCAAAATCTCTAAGGCCATTCACTTTTATTCAATGCAAAAGCCATACTTGGTTCTGTAGTGCAGAGCACATTCTTCCGATAGGCGTATCTCCATTTTGCCCCAAGCATACAAGAAATACAGTGCTCTGCTGACACAGGAAGAGCAGTATAGCCCTGCTGACACTGCTCTCAAATCTGCCAGCAGCAATAAAAGTTCTATCTCCTCACCACAACAGCACTATTTTCAGAACCTTCAGCTGTAAAGGAGACTTAGTGAACTCTACTGGTAATGAAATGCTCTAATTGAATCAACAGGACATTCTGACTACTTGTAGCTGTTCCATATACTGGGAAGTTCAAGTTGCTTTATGAAGGAAGAACGTGCTTTAATGGTGCAACTAGTGGCCAGTGCATTGCTCTGCACTGAGAAGATGAAATTTGAACACGACTGTTTCTACTGTGCCAAGCTGCTGCTCTGTGCCCTTCAAAAGATCTCTCACCCCTTTATCTGCCTCAGATGTAAAGATGTTGTGTTTTTTTTTTTTAATCTTAAATTTTAACACCAACGATTGTTTCGGCACCTTTGGGATTCTCTCTTCACCCTACACCTTGCTCTGGTAAGAAATATTGAGTGCAGTCAAGATTCCATTTATGAATATGACAAAAATGTCTCATAATTTGAAATGCTCATTACCACTATCAAAAGAGAAAAAAGAAGCCACAATAAAAACTGATCTGTGTAAATTTGAAATCTGTCTCTAATAAACTCCACCAAAACATGTTCTCCTGCCTTCTAATAAGGCATGAAAATAGTTTCAAGAATTACTTCACAAAAACATCCCATAGTATTAATTTAGAATTTTTTTATTCTAAGCTATAAATATTATTTAAAGAAATTAATATAAAGATGCAAACTAATTTCACACTAGAATTATTAGACTTTTAATGCATGAGAAAAAGAACTTTTTAAACTGTATATTTGTGTCCTATATATAATTTTTTTTTGATCTACAAATTCTGAAAAGGCAAAAGAATGATGCAATGAATACTTAAACAAAAACTGAGTTTGCACAAAGGTTTTTTTTCCTTACTGTTTTAGCCCTTCAACAGGTATTAGTTTAAGTGGGTTTTACTGTCTATTTTACAGACATTCCAGCAGAAAATGAAACATTTAAATATGCAAGCTTTAGCTAATCCTCCAACACTCAGCCTATGGACTTGGTAGGATTATCCCTTATTATAACACCGTTAGAACTGATACAAAATTGCAGTTTGAGATTAAACACAAGAATTTCTAAAAATGCATCCCTCTGCCTTTTCCATTTTATCCTGTAAAAATATTTAACATTTTGATGCATTCCTATAAAAAACTAATTGGTGTAGAATCCTAACATTTATATAATCATGCAGCATTACTTTATACAGTTAGCACAGTAGCAAATATTTAAAGTTAGTACTTTTCATCTTAAACTAGTGTGGCATTCAAGGCATTAAGGAAAACAGTGGAATATTTGAATATATTTTGAGATTTGTTAGAGCAACCATCACATGTGACAATAGTGTTCTATTTTTTCATTTAAACAATTTTGAGCTGCTATATTATTAAAAGTCTCATCTTCCCTATCATTTACTGGTAAATTTCTTTTCAAATATAATACTGCTAGTTAGGGATCCACTCCACTGAGGGACCCGAGTTCATTTGCATCCATTGGCTATGCTAAATGCTCAGCCTAACAGATGGGAATCTAATTGCAGACCTGTTGTCTGGACATTGTTAACAAATGCAGAAGTAGTAATATACAGGGCTTTTTGGAACTGAATTTGGTCTGGCAGCAGGGGAACTCCAGTTAATTACCAACATCTGAATTTCTTGTTTAATGTAGGCAAATGCAAAAATAGGAGTACTCAGACCAAGGAGGACTGAAAACTTATCAGAAAAACCATACTCATTAGATCATGCAAAGCGGCTATTTTGGAAAATTGGAATGAGAGTTTCATGTCCACACAATACAAGACTCCATTTTTGTGAACTGGCTTCCATGTGAGAAAATGAGACAATTGTAAATACAACCACAGAAAGAATATTTAACTTGTGAACAAAGACAGTCTCTACAATGATACATAAACTGCAAACATCATAAATAGAGGTATTAGTATTAATCTTATCAGAGCTCTAATAGGCAAGATTGAGTTTATTCTGTGACTTTGCTTTGAGTCTCAGAAACATCAGGGAGATGAAATTGTCTGCAGAAAGTGTTGAAATCTGTAAATTTTTTTATATTTTCTTTGTTAAATGAAAAGGCACTTGCTCTTGTAGAAAATTATTGCTGCTGTTTTAATTCCAATTCCTCAAAATGCTGAAAGAGAAATGAAGACTATTGTGGCAATGTTTATAAACCAACAAATCCTCTCACATTTTGTTGTACTGAAAAGGGAGACCAGTCTTCTATGGCACTACTCTGTTCAAATTGCCCTCTTGAGCAATTACGAATGTATAAGACACTCAACCTTGTTTAATAATTTGATTTTTCTGCATTTTTTTAGTTTTGTTCTTGTTGTTTGGGAGTTTTGTTTGTTTGTTCAGGTTTTGTTTGGGGTGTTTTATTTCTTGGGGTGGGGTGTGGGTTTTTTGGAGTGTTTTTTGTTCTATTTTTTTGTGTGTTTGTCTTTTTGTTTTTCATTTATTTTGTTTGGGTTTGTTTTGAAGTCAGAGATCTTGAAACACACCAAGGTCTATATGCATCTCTTTTTCAGTGTTTACATGCTTTTATGTGAAAGTCCTATCAGGAACCTGGAAACCTGTATATTGTTGCAATATACAAGAATCACTTTTAATCAATTGAATATTTTTTTACTCTGTCAGATTATGTTTTGATGGGTGACAGGTAATAAAGCCTCATAGAAGAACAATACAGAGATGGCATTTAACAAATCCAACAGTCTAGTAATCATTTCTTTTTCTCAATGGTAATATCTGGAACTACAGAAGAAGAGAACCAGGTTGTATCCATGGAATTAGTAACTGGATACAAATATTTCACTGACTGACTTCTAGACAGCAGATGAAAGGCCTGATGCAGACATCACGATGGTAAATCCACCACTTGCTACCAGTTGACAGTAGCTGCAGTTGGTCTCTCAAGGACTCTGAAGGCCAATGATCTGCATATTAACTGACTCTGGATGGGATATTTAGAAAAATTCACTGCTTTCCTCCTCTTTTTGGAGTTGTTTTATCCTAATTAAATAGATTATAAAATTCTGTGTAAATATTTCTGGATCTGATTAGAGAGTAATTGCTGTTCAATATCAGCCATTGCTATTATATCACTTTTCAGCTATCTGTTGTAGAGAAAATGACAGATCCTTGTTTAAAGTATAGGAAAATGGTACCAATGACACGATGCTCCAGAAAATGCAGGTGTTTTTCATGAATAGGTTTCAGGCTTAGACACCATTTTGAACTGAATGGAATGATCCCACTGAAGTCTATTTGGCGAAAATAATCTGTTAATTCAGATAAAACACAACAGTAACTTTGTCAAGATAAAAATAAAAAAGGCGCATACCAAACTTGATCCAAAGCCTCCAAGGTCAATGGAAGTACATTGTACATCATGCTACATACATCAAAACCTGTCATGAGGATCTGTTTCACAATTTCTCACAGTCATAGAATCATAGAATGGTTTGGGTTGGAAGGGACCTTAAAGATCATGTAGTTCCAATGTCCCTGACATAAGCAGGGATGTCATGCACTAGATTTGTAGCTCATCAACTCAATTGGATGAACTTAGAAGAATAGCACAGGCCAAAGAGGTAAGCATCTTAAAAGCAAAAATGAAATGGGATATTACGCGCAAAGATCATTTTCATTCTTTCATGCTTTATTCACATCACCTATATTAAAAAAACACTTTATAGCATTCATTTGTGAAAGGCATCAGTGGTACCCATTCCAATTACAGCCTGCAATCAGTTAAAACAATAGTAAATAAATCCAAAGTATTAGAAAACTATATGAATATCCACTGTAAAATATACATATTGAAGGAGGAGTGGATCACCCAGACTAGATTCTTCAATAATCATTAATATTTGTCACTAAACTCATATTTTGCTATTCAACATTCTTTGCTACACAATGTATTTAATATGACTTACCCTGCTTGGTTTTAATGAGCTTTCCTAAGAGCACAGGGAAAATGAACCCTGTCACAATTTAGAGAAATTTTTATTTCTTTGCTTGTGTGGTTGAAGTCCCTATTCTCAGTGGTGCTTTTCCTGAATATTTTTGTATTTCCTGAATATTTCATCCTTTTAAAAGTAATCCATTTCTTTATCGCCCCTCTTTGAGCTCAGGCATGCTGCAGACAGTTGAGTGATGAAGATGACGTGGATTGGAGGTGTTTAGCTTTGTAATTTCATCCTTGAATTTTGTGATTACTAACAGGACAACTTTTTTAATTTGCTCTTTTGTCTCGATTCCCCTGGCTGACAATCTGCTCTGTGAGCTAGGCTTTTTAATCAATCACCTAGATAATCAAATGTCACTGGCTATCTGCTCCGTGTAATTACTTTTGCAATTAAAAATCAACCTCAAGTTGCCTCATCTAATTAGAGGGATGGGCAGATTTTCATCGAGATTGATTTTTTAATAAATATTGACTTAAAATGCCATAATCTCATCATATTCTTTCATTTTCTTTGTACCAAAAATCAAACAAATGGAAGAATTAACAAGCAGAAAGATTCATAGGACTTCAAAGGCTTTTGCTAGTTGAGACATACAAAATTGTGCTATACAGAAGCCTAGCTTATCTCAGCCTAATAACACTCAAAAGCTCCTACCTTTTATTAGAAAAAGAACAAAGCAGTTGCACCATTATATATTTCACTTTCTAAAATAGTCCAAATTAAATGAATGAACTCTATACTATAATTATCTGGCATGTATATGATAAAAAATATTCAATCAGTTTAGAGAATTACTAAGTATTTCAAAAATCATTCACTTCAAACTACTACTACTACTACTACTACTAATATAGAGAATTCCTTTTTTCTCCAACACCACCGAGATGTGTTATTTTCTTTCCTGAAAGAGCAGTTATTTTGGGGATATTTTTTATCCATTTGTATCAATAAGACAAACACTATAATATACACTATTTTACAGCAACAATAAATACTGATCAACATGAAAATAAGGTTTGTGGAAAATAGCTGTGTATAAAAATAGAAGTAATATCCTAGAAAGTGCTCAAAGATTCTACTTTTATAGGCAGCAAAAGAGAATATTTTTGACTCTATTAAAATATTTAATTGTTAGAATAGTACAGCAGCCTGGAAGGTATCACCAGGAATAAAGTCTACCTTCTTTTTCTTATTTCTGACATAGGCTTATTCGCTGTCTGACCTTGAACACTATGAACTCACTGAACCTCCAGAGGATGTTTCAATAGCACCAGTAGCAGATACTGGTGGTGCCAAGACCAATGCTGCAGCCAGTGAAACGCAAATCCTTGTGCCTGGGGGAACCACAACCTCCCTGCAGCTCCCTGAGGTGTTAGAGCAGCACATCTCCTTTTCTAGAGAGGCAGAGCCATGCCAGGCAGGAGGGACAGCATCCTTCCCATCCTCTCTGGGAACAGTTCGTTCCTGGGGCAGACTCTTTTGTCAAAGGGATGCAGAAATTTTGCCTGCCCTGTTATCACTGTGCTTGGTGTTACTTTTTGACACTTCCCTGGAACCCAACCAACCTTGTTTAAGTATACAAAGATACAGATGGCAAGACAAAACTGCATGGTAACTCATCCATAAAAACAGGAGGAAAATTGTGCCTGTCAACAGTGGATGAAAGTTCCATCTTTTTTGCTAAAAGAAACTAGTTTGCTTAATAGTTGTTGATGACCCCAAGATAAGCTCTTTAATGTATATATGTACCTCAGTAACCCAAATGTCTAAAAAATAGTTATTACTCTTTTAAATGAATGAATAAACTCTGAATGTGCTACCCTATTCAGCTTATAATGGTGGAACAGGATACTACAATTACAGTTGCTGGAGGAATATGCTTTACTTTATACTTCAGCCTGGTACAGAATACAGGATTTTCACTAGCAACGTTAACAACAAAAGAGTGCTTTACAATACCTGTTGAGATACTCATTAACCTCTGATTTGCTACCAATAAGACTATGTAATTTCAACAGTCATACAAGGTAATTTTCACCATAACACAGGGGCCTGAACTACAATACCTTTCTTAAGTGAAACACTCGGTTCCTTGTTCCCCCCTGTTGAGAGTGAGTTATCCTAAACCAAGAGAATAATAACCATCAGATTCTGAAGGGCATAAAGTAGGAGGAAAGAATATAATCCAGTCCATTTTATATTAACTGCATGAAGTCCCTAATTATTAAAGTAGCATTACCAATCTGATAACAATATTTCAAACACTATGCAGTGAATAACAATGCTGTGGTTGTGTCAGCAAAATGGCACTGGCATCTATGTTACCCATACATTGCTAATACATTTACTTTTGTTGGCTGCAAAACAAAAATGAAAGCAATTACATCTGGGAAAAAAATAATTCTACAACGTTCTGAATCATGGTATGCTGAGCATGTGGAATCTTTACTCTGGATCAGCCACCTTGAAATCATTTCTCAGCCTTTCTGTCCAAAGAAGCTCAGTTCCTGTTCCAGGAGTGACAGAAAAGCAACATACGTGTCACCTCTGGTCTCTTCACCAGCCACTGAGTGTCATCTTGCAGAGGCCTAAGGAAGATGCTAGAGAAGGCTTTGGGCAGGGGAAGGGGAGTTGCAGGAGATCTGCAAGCCATTTGGTTCTCCGCTTATTTGGGGAAAGGAATGCAGATACTAATCAGGCTCTTGGGTTCAGCAGCAGATGTGAAAGTTGCATGCAAATATCCCTTCTCTCCCCCTAGCTAGCAGTATATATCTTCCACACAAAGGCCATCCATATTTACAAAGACTGCAGTAGGCCTGGAATTTACATCCTCAGAAAGGGTGGGCTGATAAGTGCTATGTGCTCCTGATGGGAGATACTTCAGGGCAAGAGCCTCCCCCACTATTTCAGGCCTCAAGCCAACTGGTTTCCAATTTTTTTTCCGAGGAAAAGGATCTTGCTAACACCTTCCATTTCAGTCTAAAACGAGAATCAAAACCCAAAACAACTGCAGCTTAATACACATCCACGGACTCCCTTGTTCTTTTGATAGCTGTGCAAATCTGATCAAAATCATGTAAACATCCGAGGTTCTAACTCCACGCAAAAAGTGCAGGAGGGACCTGATCAGAAAAAAAACTTTTTGAATTACCCAGAAAAACAAATCTTAGGGAAACAAGATAAATGCAATTCTGTGGAAGATTTTTCAAGCACTTTCCCTTGTGTATCAACATTCTGTCCTTTTACAAAAATCTCCAGGTATAAAAAGCAGAGTAATATACAAATACATCTTAAACAGATTGGTGAAGTCCCTTTTCTAGGGTGATGGAAACTTTTAGGTTCATAAGTTCCATTTATTTCTAAATCCCTAAGTGCGGAAATATTCTGAAAATAGATCTGCTGCAGATATGGACATCTATCCCTGACAGAAGTGATCAAGTCAGCTTTTAAACTGAAGCTACAGCTAAACCTGCATGTACGAAGTTGCATCTTTAGGTAATTTGTCCAGATAGCAATAACTTTGCTGCAATTATACATGCCTCTATCCTGGCAAAGCATTCCCACTTACTGTGCAGGCATGCTTTGCTGTTAGCCAGTATATATTTAATATCTTCACTCACGTCTCTTAAACTCGTAGAATACAGAAGGAACTCAGATGGCTTTTCTGGAATTTGCTAATAATTTGAGAAGATTCTTTAGAACAAAGGTAAAAATCCATGCTTGTAAGTTTTATATCTCTAACAGTGAAATCCTTGACAAGTTCTTTGTAGTGTACCTTCTTCTTGGTATACTTTGGAGCATTCAGTGTCTCAGTAAAATCATTATTATAATGTCTTATGTAAAGTATTTACTCTTCTTGCATTTGGCAATAATACTATCATTTTTCTCAACAAGATAGCCTTCTAATATAATAAATTTATGGTAAAATAGAAAAGGAAGATTAAGAATTGTTTTACACTCTGTGGTAGAAGATTCCTAGTTATATTAGCATTTTCAGGAGGATTTATTTGGAGATTGAGGATTAATTTCTATGAAATCATTATACAAATTTCAAAATGTCAACTACTTTGATAGAGCTTATGATTTTATCTTCTTATTTTGACAGGCAACTGTGTAAAACAACTTCTGTATAGAAGCAGCACAGGAATAAAGGAAGGGTAGGATAAATAAAGACAGAATGATCCTCACAGGTTTGCCAATTGGCTGTCTTTTCATTCTGATTACTTGTAGGACAGAGCAGTAATAGACATTTTCCTTTGCACAAAATAATAAGAGCAGTACTTATCGCTTGTTGCCTACAGCTAGTGGCAAAAGGAAATTAGAAAAGTCCAATGAAGCTGAGTAGTAATTAATCATCATACAGTGGGGCCTGTCAAATCAGAGGGGTCTTTCCAGCTGATAATGCTGCCCAGCACAATTTAGACTGATAGAAATTAGAATTCTTTTTCCTCTGGCAAAACCCAAAAAGACTAGAGTTAGCACAAACGTGGCCAACCGCTCACTTCAGTGACTGCCTGACCCATTTACAGCCAACGTCTGCATTGAGTTGCAGACAAATTGAAGGAACACCACTCATTCCTCACAGAAAAGAATATGCCTCATTCACAACTACTCTGCCTGTAGAGGTTACACTGTGCTAAACTGCTGGGGGTTTTTTGTGGTTTGTTTTTTATTTTTTTAAAAACAAAATTTAAATATTGATTAAAACAGAAAGAAAATATCCTGGGGCTGCCTGTCTCTCCCTCATGGCCTTGATGGTACAGGACACAGACTGGGACATGCTAGCTGTGTGGCCCTGCACCTCCGTAGAAGCCCACAAGGAAACAAACCTAGAGAGAGGCCTTCAGGAATGAGAGACCAAAGAAAATGAGCAAAGCTCACTCACAGAATGTTAAGACTCAGATATTTCTGCTGTGGCTCTCTTAAGACCAAGCAAATTAACATCATTAAATAAATTCAAGGCACTATAGATGACAAGGGATATCGACTCAAGGAACTGTACACCTTTTACATTACGTTTGAGCAGGCTGGCAATAAAAATACAAGTACTACACAGTGACAGAAGTGATCAGGCTTTGTAATCTAAAACTGTGTGTTATGCTGCTATTGCAAGAGCGGGGAGAAAAGTTTTGTAGACGCACAAAGAAGAGCCCAGTACATTAGGGTTCACATTTGAATAATGTGGCTGTATTTCTTTCTTTTCTTCGTGGAAGGAAGGGATTCCATATTGTCACAGAAAGTGTGCATGCATGGGTACCTCTCTAACAATCTGTCTTTGTGAACATAAAGGCTCTATAAATCTGATTCTGTGTATCTCAACTTTGAGGGAGTAGAGGGGATCACAGTGTGTACAGATAACAAAATTAACATCTGAAAAACACTTTGTTTTCTTTTCATCTGAGGTATAACACAGATTCATTAGGAGGTCTGCATGCTTCTGTACCTTTCCCCTTAATATTAGAATGAATGAGTGCTATTTACATATGTCATTAGTGGGAAAATCCCCCACAGAGGAGCTACTGAATCCTAATTTGCACTGAATAAAGTGCTTTATGATGTAAGATTGTCAGGCACCCTGGCCGGTGCAAATGAATGTTTAATCATCACAAAGAGTTAGACATGATATAGTGCAAAATACGTCAGGCAGAGTCACAGCCAGTACAAACTTCCAATGCTCAATGACTCTTTGATCAGCATAATCATAATGCATCTCAGCAGCTGAAGTGTTGCGAAAGTAACAAAATGCAGTGTTGTGATACAGAAATTAAACTTATTTCAAACACTAATACTTGGGGAATTCATAAATGACTTGGTGAGTAAATGCAACAAGTCTATATGGAATACTGGCAGCATTTCATGTTCTCCCATAGTGATTAAATGGACCATGTCCCACTGTATGTGTGTGGATTTACAAAGAGAGCTACAAACCCTTGAGAAATAGAACCCCTTCCAACCCTTTTCCTAGAGGTCTGCCATCACTGGATCTACAGACCTGCATGACCTCAACACACTGTTGACTAATACCCTTGATGATAATTTTTCCCCTTGGTATTTTGCTTCTGTCTATTTGCTAGTGCTATTATGGAGTCCCTCCTATGACCCTCATCAAATTCTGTGACCTGTATAATACAGGAAATCAGGCTACAAAGGTTTACAGTTGCTGTATACACAAAACCAGCAGATACATAGCAGACAGCAGCCATGCTTTATCATCAACAGCCATGGCAACAGATAAATCTAAGACAAAAAAATTAATTTTCCTATAAAAAATGCAGTTTCAGGGAAAATAAGCAAAGAAAAGCGTGTCAGACCTTTTAACTTTCTTACAGAGGAAGCTTAGGGGTACCAAAGGATCACTAAAAAAACTCCAAAAAAACAAACAACAAAAAAACCAAACAAAAAACCCCAATGAAATTCTTTTTTTTTATGGAGACTTTATTCTAAGACATTTGGGTTTCCTAATTTGCACTTTTCAATTGCTCATGATACTGCACATTCTAAAGTAAATTACCAAGCTCTTGCTGGTTCCAGTGGTACTAGATCAAGGTAATTACTCAAAATTTACCCCTGTGAAAAAATCCAGGCCCATCTATCATAGATTTGGTAATCTTCAGGTGTCAGACTCACCAGCAAACAGAACATGGTTCTCTGCACAGGATGACCTTCATTCTCTCTGGACACCCAGCTAATGATTTTGTCTGCAAGAAACACAAATTTTCAATATTGAAACAATTAGCTCAGACTCCATAATTTACATAAATCTGAGAAATAGCCACACATAGACTTTCCTATGCAAAACATTGGAGCAAAAACTTTTAGAAACATATTAGTGTTTCTGTACAAGGTGCACAAAAAGTCCTCAATCAATAAAAGATGAGGAAATAAGTTCTAAACCATTATTCATTAATTGCACAGATGTTAAAAAAAAATATGAAAGGCACAGAAGAATAGCTTTATAAAAGCAATGACAGAGTATTTCCAGAAAAGTCTGGGGAGGGAAGAAACATTTAAACCACCTAAGAATTTGAATCAGGATATGAGAAGTTATTTAGGCCACCAGAAGATAAACTGCACATAAATCAATCATATGCAGACTTCCCCTGCTCTTCTTAAATTAAGTATGCACTTAAAGCCCACCAACTCCAGGGAATGCATTTCCAAGGCATAGTTGTATAGAAATAGGTGCCCTAGACTGATAATACAACATACTCATAAGTTACAAACTGGCTTAGCTATGAAGTAAAGCAGACTTCACGCTGCTCTTGACCATTCTGTCACTGTAAGTATTCGTGTATTTAAAATCGAGCGCACACAAGCATTTTGCTGAACTGGAGCTTTACAGCAACTTAGGATCAAAGTTTGAGTGTCATGAAAGCACATGGCTTCTCTTCCAGGGGGCAACAGCTTGAAATACTTGCAGTTTAATGCTAAGAAAACTTAATGGACTCCTTCCAGGGTAAATAGATCCTCTCAGCCCTCAGCAAATGTAAGGTTCGATTGCTGCCTTGTCCTTCACATGTCTTCCCATTCCCTCCCTTCCTTTCTTTGTGAAGTCCCACAAAAGCTTTACTGTGATGATTAGGATGACATAGGCAGGACAGCGAGATACTTTGCTCATAGAAAATCCATCCGGAAGAATTCCCTCTCCTCATGGATCAAGTGTGAGAAGTTGTTATCCTTCATTGCCGTCTCTTACTCTGATGCTACCAAACTGAGTATTCAGGAATTGGTGCTCAAAGCACCAGCCCGTGCACTGTCTTATTGACAGACATAGACTGAAGAACTTGATAGTCTCCTGCCCAGAATCTGCCTCAGGAAACTTGCTTGCAAAGGCAACTTTGCAGGAAAGACAGCTTTTTTCCTGTTCAAACACATTCTTTGAGCTTTGATTTCCACAATGTTTCAAGCAATATGGCATGTAGACAAGAGATCCTTATTAAACATCTGTGGAAGTCAAAATCTCATAAATTATTAGCTGACCTGTTACTGCCTTACATTCATCCTTTCCAGGTATCACACAAAAATCAACAACTCAAACTTCCCATTTTCACAATACTACTCACCCCCCCAGGTTTAGCTGGCTAAAATGAGAGAAAGAGAGTTAGGCTGAGAGACAGCAAGAAGGAGGTAAAACAAAACACATTTTTTTTTGTCATTAGGGAGCCATATAATGTTAAAGTAGGCAGCATCTGAAAGCATACATTTATAATGATCCAGTCTACGTGAATACCATCTTTCCTTCAGGATACTGTTAGCCAGTTCTCTTGTATTCAACCCTACATTTACATATAGATTGAACCTTTCCAGAAAGCAATTTTACGCATTTTGTCTTAATATTTTTCTCATTAACATGGCACACAGATTAGGCTTCTAGAGAAGGAAGAGACATACCTGGATATCATTGGCAAAATTTTTAGAGATCATGTTTACTTTTGAAGAGAAATACGTAATAAAAGACTAGTAATCACAGGGCTGATCACAAGTGAATTTTGAAGACCAGCTAAAAAAAAAAAATTACAGAAATTGCTTTGGTGCTCTTAAAACAAACACCTCCTTAATTACCTCCTCTGGTGGGAAGTAACAGTAAAAGAAAAACAACAGCAAAATTGCCACTAAAACAAACTTCTCTCATAGAGCTTAGTACTTCAGCAAGGATCATTAGTCCTAATCAACCAGAGCATTTAATCATATTCATAATTTTAGGCCTGCAGATAAGCATATGTATAGTCAGATAAAGCTAAGTATTGTGCTGGACTGAGGCTGAAGTACTCAGCATCCAGCAGGATTACCCTGCACTGCCAAAAATCTAAATTTTCTTCATGTCTTATTTGCAGACTGGGTGTAGGATTCAAATTAGAGGAAGGATTAAGGAAAAAAAAAGTCCTCATGATAGCAGGGCCAGGCTAAGCAAACATTTCATATACACACCAGGAGAAAGATGAAAGGAAAGCAGCTGCCCTTCCACAGTCAGAAATTCTTATCTGTTGACCGAACCTTTGTTGGTTTCAGAAAGCACAAGTGGTCCACACTGACGGAAGGTTCAAAGCAATTTTTTTAATAGATAATGCAATCAAAAAGTCTGTCTGTCTGTTGAAATATTTAGAGGAACAAGATATCGCCTTAAACCCCCTACACCTGGAACTTTTGTCAGAGAGTTTAAGAAGTGCCTTACACTTATTTATGTTTTTTATCTTTAATACGTTTCTGCATTTTTCAAGATGAACATTTTGTGAGCTCTTTTGAGCAAAAACTATATTCTTTTAACCAGTACTTCTCTGTTGCCTTCATCAAAGGAGTTGTATATGCAGGTATGCTACCAAATTAAAAAATCAATGAGAAAACCACAAGTCAGCTGTGGTTGTTGTAGTAGAATCTGTAGTTCCAGTCTGGCTATGGCTGCTGCACATCCAAAACAAAAAACTAATTAGCCCAGACAACTTACACCTTTAAATACTATTTTGGGAATGGAAAATAGTGTCTTTCTGTTCTGTCTGGTATAAATTGTATAAATATTTACATCTTCTTAGAAAAAAACAATATAGAAGCAAATGAGAACTCCTTAGAGAATTTCCCTATACAAATGTTAACATTTTGTTGACAGTGGATGATTTCTGAGATGAAATCATGAAGAACAGAATCTTGCAAATTCCTAGGATAAAAAACAATGGCATAGGACTAATATTTTCTATGTAGACTTTTACAAGGGGAGTCTATGTATGGAAGAGTGGTCAGCTGCCATATCTTTAATCTTGTATTTACAATACTGGAAGGATTCCATTAAAAATAATTTCAGTTCCTGGGTTTGTGCTTCATCTCCCTACTTACAAGCAGGGACAATTCTGCATGCCTCCCTTGAGATGAGGCTGAAATGACAAAGAGGAGTAAATGTTGTTGTTCTATTCCAGCTCTACTACTGCCTTTCATTCATTAACTACGCCTGTTATTGGCTATCATCCTACTCTTCTTTCTTTTCATCCAAACAGACTCCAAATACACTGGTTGCACTCTATGCTACTTTCTACCTGAGAGGCCATCTTTGTTTTGTTGTTTCTAATAAATTACTATACAGGTGTATTTGCTGTCACTGATCCACTAAACACACTTGCCCAAGTTTTCTGAGCCATTTGCAGCAAAAGTAACTAATCTTTTTCCATAGCTCATAATCTTTCAGAAGGAAGTGATGTCATACCAGTTATCCTTCTGCCTTTTGTAATGTCCTTGCTAGCTCAAAATTTATAGCTTCTCAGTGCTTTATATCTTCACTCCTGAAGCCAAAATTTGCTCTGCTACAAGCAAGTATAGCTGCCTTGAATCCATTTATGCCAAGTCTGAGTTCAGCCCCTATGCCAATAAAACTTCCATTTGTATTAAAATTATCTACTGCTTTGGAAAGGCATGCGAGTTGGAATTACTTAGATTTTCGTGGGTATTTCTTCTCTGATTGGGTCCTCAAGCCAGATTCATCCACACACCAATACACTCAGGATCAAGCAGTTTGTGCATTTACTATCTGTGGCTATGGACTTAGCCAAAAGGACTTCAAAAGCTTCTTAGCTGTTGGAGAACAGTTGAGGCTATTTTCAGGCAGCTAGTGTGGCCACATCAGCACAAACAAATCACAGGGCACAACAGCATGTCTCCCAGACTTCCCTGGGCAGTGTAACCCTGCTGGTGGCCCTCGCACAATGGCTATACTTCCCTCAAAAGCAAAAAGAGTAGGACTGACTTTCCCTCTTACATCTGAGGATGAGAAAAAAAATCTCAAGCAAAACCGCTTCATTAGGTCATTAGTGTTAGTAGCCTGTGCAGTGCTAGGAAAGGTTCATTTATTTAGAAGCTGAGGAACAGTTGACAACTTTCTAAAAGCTTATTCATGCATCTCTCCCTCTTGTCCTAGTGTTAGCCAGCCTGACCCAAGACAGAGGCAGAGAGGCAGTCTGAAGTCCTTTAAATGAAACTTTTTTTTTTCTTAAAAAAGGTTAGGTAGCGACAAAATGTGCAGATGTGTCTCCATGCTTCACCAAATGCGCTCTCTCTCTCTCTCTCTCTCACTGTGAGGACCCATCATTGCAGGAGGATTAACACCAGTGAGTAAGTCCCAGTCAGAATTTTTAGGTTTAGTCTTTTTATTCAAAATCGAGAAGCTTTCTGCTGTCCCCTGCAGCCCACTGTGGGAGTTCTTTCAATCACCACATTTACTGGAACTGAAGCTGGATCCTGCAGCACCAAACGAGCCAGAGCAGTGATGCTGCTGGTGATGTTGCCGTGAAGTGTGAGGAGCTGGAATTGTTGAGAAAAGGGGTAGAGAAGGAACAGGAAAATGGAATTTATAGTTCAGCAGCAAATACAGGAAAAAGTTAAAGTGTGACAGATTTATAGATTTAATGAAAAAAGACTATGAAACAGTAACAAAATAGACAGGTATGTAGGATTTTTCTTCCTTTAGGTTTAACAGAATGCTTAGACTAACATGATTCTTTTGTTAAACTAGATAATATTTTTGAGAAACAGCATTACAAAAGGTTAAACGTAGAACAGATGTAAGTTATAAAATACAAGCTGATCAAAGCTCAGATTTTGAGACAGATATGTTAGCAAATGATGATAAATCAGTCCCACTAGAACTCTAAGAAGCAGACAAATGTAACTACGCAAAAGCGAAAGTCAAGAGTTGGAAATAGGAAAGGGATAAAGAAAGAATGAAAATAAATGTTAAAGTTAATTCCAGGCAACTTGTACAGAACATCAACTGCCTATATGCCACAAAAAGGGAATAATATCTACTGGCATCGGCATAATTTGTTCTCACAATAGGATTCAAATGCTTAATGTATACATTATTATGCATTATATACATATATATAATATATATACATATAATTATACATATGGATTAATGTATACGACATTCTATTAATTTCCTATTTAGTAGGTGCTCTTTTCAAAAGTTTTTAAATTTCAATAAGATCTGTATTGCCATGATCAAAGCTATAATAAAAGAGGTAGATAATATTATAAAAGCAGGTATGCACTACAAAGCTGAAGTAATTTTTAGCTACCTTGCCTATATACATATTTTAAAAAAAAACCCAAACCAAAACCATATTAACTCTAGATTAGGACACAAAATATATAGACATTCAGACATTTGAATGAAAGCTGAAGTTTCATTTTCTTTCCCTTTTGTAGGTAAATAAATAAAGCACAGTGAGAAACACACTATTTACCAAGATGTAAGTGAAACAGAAAACATTTGAAAGACCAAGAAAAAGGAGGTAATTGTTAGGACTGTCAGCAGGGGACCGCTGTGATAATTTGATCTGAACTCTGCTAACAAATCACTGCACCATTCTTTTTACTTTAGTATCTGTTTATGCTTCTACAAATTGAAACCCCACTGGCAATGCACTGAAGAACAGAGCTCAGCACAATAACACATCAGCCTGGCGATTAGTTCAAGGTGGGGAAGGATTAGTTGACCATCCCAAACCTACAGTCCTCCTCGATATTTTGTCTTTCCCTGCTGAGGTAAAAGGGTGCAGACATATGTAAGTAATAAACTAACAGGCTTCCATCTACTTGAGGTTGAGTGGAAGGAATGCAGAACAAAACTATAAAAAAAATAATAGACAAAGGGGTAGTGAAGACTTGGGGGAACTCAATACCACATCTGCTAAGCTAGGCTGGGATGTAGCACCAGGATGCCCATAAGTTTTTAAAGATATAACTCTGCCTTTTTGTGATCTTGCAGCACACTGTTATGGCCTAAGCATGCCAACATTTAGAACTGACACAAGATCAAAAGGCTGATAAATGAGAGGAAAGGGGATGTTTGACCCACTAAACCGTATTCTACAAGAACTCAAGGCCTTTTAAAGCAATAAAAAAAGTAATACATTACTGCGTCTTGAATATATTGTGACATTCTTTTCTAAGAAAAAACCCTTAATATCTAGATCCATTATATATTTTTATGCATATATATGCACAGACATAAATATGAATACATACATTAATGCTTATTTAGGTGAATATGTTTTACATTATAAAAGGCTTCTGAAAATTTCCTTTCTGATGGAAGTTATATTAAAAATCCTTTGAAAATTGATTTGGGGTGTAGATATTTACGGGTCCAATTTATTACCGGCAAAATGTGTAACAATGACAGCAAGCAATAAAAAGGCAGGGGAACGGAGCATGGAATTTGAAGTTGAAAAAACTAAAATAGGTTGGCTTTTCTATTTTAGCTGGTCTGTGATATGCACTAAATTTCTGCCATTGCTGAATTCAGCATGAATTTTGTGATCTAAGCGAAACCAGTATGAGTTTTGTTCATTTGTTTTACCAGGGTCAGGAAGCCAGCAGTACCACCATTCTTGTCGTATCATCATGCTTCCAGAAAAGAGTTATGAACATTTTGCAGGCTACAGGCTATAAGCAGCGGTAACTATTATTATACAGCAAAACTCATTAGTTTTAAAATTTATGTTTGATGAAGAATGTACCACTAGCAAATGCTCGACATTTGAAAACTTCCTGTATTCTGGAATATTTCTCTTCACAACAGTGCTTTGTATTTCCTATCTTTTTAAAGAAACAGATGCAACCTAACCCCTAAGGCTTGTGCTGTACTATGCTCTACCATAAATACTGGATGAGAAGTGACCAAGCTCTGAATGGTTTGCAGGGAAGCATGCCGTGCCATCAGTGATGTCAGAGTCACCCTGCCTGAGTGGCAACCCCTTTGCAGATTTCCCAGTATGCAAGAAATCACACCTGTTCTGCTGACAGTCCTCACAGCTCTCTTCTCCATGCCACTGAGCAGTTTGGATGGGGCTGTAGAATAGAAGTGGCTCTCTGAATGACTTTGAGGTATTGTGTACTCTCCAGAGGAGGAATTTAGTATCAGCAGTTCCTGTGCTAATCTCTCCTAAGAGCTTTAGGTGCTCAGCACTTTTGGAAATCAAGTTAATAACTATTAATGATTTAGGAGGATGAGAACTGAATCTTCCTAGTACTCCTGATTCAAGCATTTTTCACATCAAATTCAAGTGGAAATTTAGCTCTGCTAAGTGAGAGGATTGCTGAAAAGGATCCAACATCAAAAAAACCAAAGCCACCAACCCTGAGAAACACTATGAAATTAAATTTGGATGTAAAAGTGATGAGATGTTCTGATTATCTTGAGAGTTCAGAAACATTCTCTTCACAAATGAGAGTTGTATAAATGTATTAGGGCTGGAGGAGCAGCTTATAAAAAGGTAACATGATAACTTGAGTCCATATGTAAGGAAGAAGTATCCAATGTCCTTACCTTTCAACAGTCACCTATTGCGTTGTCTTGTATAGGGATATTGGCACCTTTTAAAATTAAGTAGTTCAGATAAGACTTATTGTATTTTAGAACTCACCTTAAGTTGACCACTCCTGTATTTCCCCAGCTTCCACTCTGCTACTGATGCCTGGGTTTGTCTTGTTTGAAACCTGGAATGAGTATACCTATGCAATCTCTAGGCTGTATCCACCAGCCTATAAATGATTCCATAGGAAATGGATAATCAGTATGTGACACTCGGTGTTTGCCATCCAGACAGGGGGGTTCCCCACTTTGGAATGCTCTTTTCCATCTTAAGCTATTCTCCTTTCTGGTTCAGTCCCACATGCCAACAGGCAAGTAGCTGGTGATGTCTGGGTGTGATGAAGGCCAGCAGGCACGTCAGAAGACACACTCAGAATCAATTTTTAGAAGTAGATAAAAGCAGTGCTGTTTGATTCTCTATAGAGAAGAGCAGGCAGGAGAGAAGCTTCTTTGTAGACAGATCTGGGTAAATTTGCATCTTGTCAAATGAACAAAACAATTAGTTGAAAAAACGCAGAGAACGCCTACAGATTGTAGGCAGTGTTATTTCTACATCTGCAGAACAAAGATCAAAGCAGTCAATAATAAACTTCAGAAGACCTGAGGAATTACTTTGCAACAATTCAACTTTTTCCATCAAACCATCCCCCAAACCATCAATAAATGCCAGGAGTTACCTGCTTATATGAAAAGAGCAGGGCCAAGCTCTGAAGCCGCTATTCTACCACAATTACAAATATATGAGCTGTCAGTGTAAATGAATCTGTAGTGCAAACATTGCAGCACCTATATATAAAGCTTTGTAATTTAATTTTAACAAACATGAAAAAGAAAGGGCTGCCATAATGTTTATATGAACGAACAGGTTATTTATTCTATTAATACCAAAATTCTTTCTATCAAATAAATAAATAACATAGTTAGAGACACTGTTTCTTCCTTGCTTTTATTTAAGGGAACAGAACAGATTTTATTATTTTTATTTTTAAAGCTCTTGTGTCTTCCGTTTTGCTGCTAGATTTCAATTTCTTCGTTTTAACAGAGATTTTTTTTTTTCATTAAGAGTACTGAGGTTACCATATACAAATACAATGAGACTTACTGATTACTAGCTTTTCATTGTAAAAATGTGTATCTGAAAGTGATAAGACACAGGAAGTAGAGAGACAGAACTGCTGTGTTGCCTGCAATAAGAAATAAAGCAGCCAAACTTTGATGTTGTCCATTGTCCTCACCGTCTGGAGCACACCAATGTGATGGACAGACTGCTCACCCCGGCCACCTTTGGGGACAGATGGCTTCGTTCCAGACACAGCAGAATGTCCATAAAATTAACACTGACTACATGTTACTTGGTAAACAAACGTAGTTTGATTGATGAAGAAAAAAGGCAAGAAATCCTACAAAATACTCTTTCAAAGTCAGAAAAGCCTCTCTGCATTTTCAACTTCTAACCCACCAGTCTAGAGAAGCCAAGTGATTTTGATTTAATGAATGTATTTTAATGCAGTCTTAAGTGACTTGGTTACATTAAAATCCAGTTATTACACAACAGAGTTGTTGTATTCCATGGGAATACAGTACAGATTTTAACTGATGTGAAAACACACAGATTTTGTCTAATAGCCTCTTAATCCTGCCAATTTTGCTAATAAGATTACTGCCTAAAAGGCAGCTAAATATACTGTGCTGTTGACACTTTAAATAAAACAAAAAACATACCCACCCCTCCACCTGAAAAGCACTATTTCTCCTGAAACATTCTTTTCCTTTATTATGGCCCCAATCCAGCAATGGGACTACTTATGTGCTTAAAGTTAATCGAGTGCTTAAGTGCTTTGCTGGACTGAAGCCTGCAATAGCATAAATCTGAGTGGACAAATTGTCATTATGTACAAGAAACTTCCAACAAAATGAAAATAATTAAACTGAAGCTGTTTGTAGAGATACTTAAGTGTCCTGTGATGATGTAAAGCATTTTGCACATCCCAGTTTTGCCATTTTATTTCTGAAGAACACATACCTCTCACTGTTTGATTGCCCATGTCTGAGCTTCCAGCTGGAATCTTAGAAAGTGAAGTGAACCCTTCTGCTGGCTCTGCACTCTGATAGGTATCAAAATCTAACTGAATAGACACTGAATATCACTGAACTAAAGGATGGGCCTGTGGGAAAATGATTTGCAACAGTAAGTTTTCACTAGAGTGAGTAGCATTGGAATGGTAGAAGGAAATTATGAAAGAAAGTGAAATGGGAAATTAAAATATCAAAGTAAGAGGGAAATGGGATTTAATGGAGCATTTTTTACATTTCATCTTTTGGGTATTATCTGAAAATATTTGGACTTCCTTCCCCCCCTATCAGCCAGGCCGCCTCTTGAGCCTTAATTTTCATTTAGTTTTTATCTCTGTCACACAGTCTGCCTTTATATAGTCTCCTTGCTCCTGCTCTAAGAACATTCAAGCTAATTTCCTTTTCCCTTAGCCATTTATCTTTCCTACACCCATTCAAGTCTATGGATGTGTGCATCTTGAAGGAGAAAAAAAGCCCTAAGACTGTATATGTCGTAAATGTGACCAGGAATCAAAAATAGCTTGGGGATTAAAATCCATCAAAACCGCGCAGGGCAAAGCAAAGCACCCAGGCTGTCTAGACAAGCAAATGAAAACAGCAGAGCTAAATTCTGCAAAAGTGTGTTTTCCCCAACTCTTTGTCCTTCTATAAAATTTTGTCTATTGTATAAAAGCTCCAGCTTCTACAGAATATTTCTCGAGACCTTTGGGCAGCATATGAGCAAGGAGGGGTGTCAGCACTACAGGGACACTTCAGACTTGCTTTGGTCAGTCGGAAAGGTTTATCCCAGTTCATATGAGCACTTGAACTGTATGAGTCTGGCAAATCCAATGTTCCCCAAACTCACAAAATGCTATGTCAGTGCATGCACAATAACCATCTTGCTGGTCTTCCTCTTGGGCTGCTGCTGGATGTTCAGTTGGCAGATCCATGGCCAAAATGTGTCAGCTTTGAAAAACAATGTGGAAGCAAAAGTCCAGTGTGGAAGAATGCTCGCAACTGCAACACAAAGCTTTCTGAGGAACTCAATCTTTCAGTGAATCTTCACAATAAAAGAACTGCTTCTCCGTCACTGCTCCTTCCCATAGGTCACCTCTCAATTTAAATAAGATATAGGAGCTTTTCCTCTCCTTGTGCCTTCCCTCATTCCTCTGTGAGGAGGTAAGACAACTGGCGCATGAAGCAGCTATACCATCTTCAACAGCTTCCATCAGAGCCTCCTTGACAGGGGGAATGCTCCCATCCAGACCTCTGGTGGGTTTGCAAAATAAGCGTGGTGGACTGGAAAATCTGGTCATGTGTATTGATTTCTGGATCCTATTACAAATGCTCTCACTGTGCGTTGTTCTGGGGCACTGGCTTTTCTCCAGGTTGGAACTGTCAAGATTAGCTATGGGGTATTTTCGTTCAACTTACTAAACATACAACTTTGTGAAATCATCTTTTTTGAGTGTATACAAGAAATGAATTTTCAAGATCTATGAAATATGATGGCACCCTCAAAGTTTAATGCAACTGAAGTTTTCAAGGACTTGAGAACCATGTGGTTAAAATGAACAAAAATGTCTTTTTTTTTCACCCTGACAACTCTACTCTGCCATCATAAATCAGACAATGTAGCTTTGCTTTTAAAAAGAGAAGGAACTTTAAACATAAGAATTAAATACTGAGGTAAACTCCCTATAATTACACGTACCCCAAATGAACTACTTGAAGATACAACATACGGTCACATTTCTTCAAGCTAAAAAAATATACCTAAGTACATTTAAAGGTAGAACTGTGAAGTAAAACATGAGGCCATTACTTTTATGAGTATTTTAAAAGGGTTCTGGTTTCATACAACAATGAATATGAGCTTCTGCATGCCATTGCCCGCCATTAACAGCTAAGAGGCATTTCTAGAACACCATAGTTTCTTAGCTTGTTCCATTAGAAAATAAAGATTGCAGGTGTATGTTCCTTCTTAGTGAAACAAGATATTTGTTGTTTGTTTGGGGGTTTTTTTGATAATAAAATATGGTTTTATAGACCTTGTGGTTTAAATCTTTCAGAAAGTAGGATGGTTTTTAACATTCATGTTACTATCAGGGAGTTGTTGCCTGATAAGAATGGTAGTGAGAGGAGCCAAGTTTAAAGGAGGAAATAGCATCCTTTATGAAAACAATGATTACCACCTGTGAAGCAAAAAAAGGTGCTGAAGAGAACAAGGTGGCAGCCAAGCCATGCTGAACAGAGCTGAGCTGAGGGCACAGTTAAGATCTACAAAAAAGGGTGAATGAGTAGAAGTTGAGGGTGAAATTGCAGTGGCTGGAAAAAACCCCAATTTCTACTCAGTCCATGATGAGTTCTTCCTTCAAACCCTTTCCTTGGAGTATCTAACATTTCATTCTACATCTTCTTTGGCAGCACAGCTGTTTTAAGTTCTTCTCTTCACTTTCCTGCTCACTTCCGCACATACACTGCAGCACTGTCTTCTCCGTTGTGCTGTTAGTCTGAGTGGGCTGTGCAAGATCATGGATATGATCTGGACTTAAACAAAAAACCCTTCAGCCTCTCCAAAAGAGATACGTGGGGAGAAAGCAACAGATAAGAAGAAACCAAAATGTCAAATTGCATACTTTGAAAATTGTAAAATGCCCTCAAAAGCAAGTGCTTTTGATTAGCAGACACAATTCATTTATTTTTGGCGGCTTTAACTAATTACTGTCTGTGGACTGGCAGCACAGATGCAGCTCATGCTAAACCTCTACCACAAAGCATGTTAAGCAAGCAACAGCATGATAAAAAGCACAGCTCCATGGAAAATGTACACTGACAAACTTTCAGTGCTTTTAATTGTGCACTTTTTAATTGGTATTATTCCTAACAAGAAAAAAGCTATCCTCAGGAGGCTGCAGAATTATATTTGCCTGAAAGCTTATTCTTTAAATAAAAATGGCTCTTCATAGAAAGTCTATTAGTTTCTTCCTTCATCCCACTGAAATATGTTCCATCCCTTGGGAAATAAATTTTAATTTACTGTAATTTTTCTTGAGGTTTTTCACTTAGTATGTCAATGTACAATTCACCCTCCCCCCTTTCTTTTTTTTTCTTTGTGTAAAGACCAAGCTTTTTAAAAATAGAGTTAAGTCTGAACAAATGAAAAAGAAATGAGTCAAAAATATCAAAAAAGCTGAAAATTTTATGGAGCATTCTTTTCAACACCCCTAATTTAATGTGCATGTGTTTCTCCATTTTCTAAATAGCAACAAGGACAAGAATGACCTCTAGTAAGTAATATAAATTAAGCAAGCCCTCTTAATATTGCCTACTGACCCCAGAAGGGCCAAAGGGAGAACAGAGCCCATACTTCTTCTACCACCAAGTTTGTGCAGTCATTCATTTGGGAAAAAATTAGTAATTTCAAATGGAGTGAAGCTCTATGAAGACTGTCCAGCATGGCTAGTGCTTGGCACTTCAAGTCACACTTCTAGGTCTGCAAAGACTGAAAGAACAAGATAATGAATGAAGACAGCCTTGGTATTTAGAAGTGCTGAGCACTCACAAAGTGGAAATGCAAAGAAAGCAGGCAGCAAACCGTGACTACGCGAATGTAGACGCTCTTCCTTCTGATCAGTATGGCAGCCAACGAGCACTCATGCCACAAGGCCAAATGGCTATTAAAATTAGAATGATGATAATCTGGACAAGAGGTGATATAGATATGGCTCAGGATAAGTCTAACTGAGCAGAACTAGACACCATTCTAGTGAAAAGGGCAAATACAGTCACTACTGACAATTTGAGGGAAAATACAAAGATGAATTGGACGGATGTTACAAAAATCTGTGTAAGAGCCACCTCCTTGGGACAGATCTGTCCCAGCTTGGAGCAGATTAAATCCTCCTGAGCTCAAGTCATTTATCAGAGAGCAGGAAAGACAAAACAGAAATATCCATCCCAAGCCAGGATAGGCCCGAACTTTTGTGTATATGCAACATGGGTCCTAATAACCCTGCATGATGTTACTCTTCCCACTCCACTTATCACACAGCTGGAGATCTCTGGTACTGGAGCGATGTTCTGCACATCCATCATCAGCCTATTCTTTGCTCATCTTACAGATCCTGTACCAATTTTCATCCTCACCAGCTTCACTCCATGTTTCTCAGGGGACAATGTACCATGCCTTAATTAATTGCAAACAGATTAGATCAACTACATTTCTTTGTGTACAAAAGTAAATAAAAAAAATCAGTTCTCCTAACAAAAAACACCCAAAACCCAAAAATTCAAAAAGCATAACACCACACACACAAAAAATCAAGTTAAGCTGGCTCTTCAGCCTTTAAGTTTTCCTCTCACTTCAGATTCTGTCATCTCTGTGACTACATTCATGCTAGCCAATTTTCCTTGCATTTGAGGAATGAGCATTGAAAACATTCTCATTCCCCAAAATAAAATCTGGTCAGGTAACATTAGGAACTGAATGATGCTCCTAATGCATTCTGGAAAACAACACACTATGTCTATCCCATTGGTATCTTCAGCATCATAGTGATGCATGTTTTTCTTTACAATTATGCATTTAGTAATAACAACATTAACCTCTTTCCCAGTAGTAGCCACAAACTACTGAATAGCAATTTACTCCAAAAAATAGAGTAATCTCTGTTACCAAGGTCTATTTATTTTTCTCCTACCCTATGCCTGTGTGTGATAGAAAACAGCAGTTGAAAACAGCGGTTAAAAACAGGACTTGCAGCTACCATCAGTTGCTTTAGCACGTTGTGTAGTTCCTGCTGTGTTTTATTAGACAAATATAAAATTAACAACAGAGCTATAATGATTTCCTAAACTGGTTCCAACACAAATTTCCAATTTGAGGTCAGATGTATTGCCTAATAAAGTTTTACAGCAGCAGTCAAATAGTGGTAGTTAGCTCCCCAGAAATACAACTCTTAATTCACCAGATTTAGTTTTAAGACTTGTTCATCACATAAAACAAAAATAAATATTAGTATAGCTTTACTCAAAACGTTCAGACAATAATCTCCAGATAAGGTGGCATTGGGTTACTTTATTTGCAAATAACACGACTAAAGATACTTGATATATTTACATTTGTAGCGTGCACCTACTATAACATTTTGATTACTTGACCTGATGCTTGTAAACTGTCATTCTTAAGGTATTTGGCAAGTATGTGTTCATAATACTATTCCTTACAGAGCATAAACCTTAGATAATGGACTACTGTGGTCTTGCACTAATAAACATTTTGTATTCATGATGATGGAAGCTAGGCAAATAAATATCTTTTTAGCATATCAATAAATCAAAACTGAAGAGATATCATTCTAGTTTAACAATAACACAGCTGACGGCAGAATGTGTTCCATAATAACAGAAAAGTTCATCTTCAACAATGGTTGTTTTACACTTTTAGGAATTCAGTGATAATCTAAGTCTTTGCCAGAAACCACTGTCAAGGTCCATCAGAAACGGTACTAAAAACAATAGAAATGTGAGTAAAATTTCCATGGACCTGTATTTACTTTATAGAAGAGATATTATAACATTTAATCAGGTCTACAAATAATTGTTTTGAACACGTATTTTTAAAATGTATAAATTCAAGTAAGACTTGTGAGATATCCATACTAGGGCAAAAACCTATCCCAAAGGATGAGCCTGATCTAACCAGAAGCTTTCTACAACAAAATAAGAAAGATCCACTTTCCCCTCAAAAAATTTAGTGAATAAATTAAGCAAACAAATACTTTGTTACATGATAGATAAAGTCCTAAGGGAAGTAAACATTAGTGCTATAATATATACAGGGTCAAAAATACACTATTCTTAGTCACACATAATTAATACTTTTCTCCACATTAAAAATAAATTTGTGTAAGAGTGCCTGTACAGCAGAGTTTATGGAAAGGGACAGCAGATATAGTCAAGCTTGCTGTAAGCTCTCAGTGATACTAATAAAAGCATAATGTGGCAGAGAGCTGAAGACAGGCTGCATTGTCTGTCTGCACACTGGGCAATGTGTCTGCCCTGATCTGAGACCGTGTGATCACCAGCACCTGAGCAAAGCAGCTAAAAGTTCATTGTGTGAATGTAGATGAGCTACAGTCAGACCTTTCACATTCACAAATGAAAACAAAGGCATTGGCTGTGGAGTAAAATTTATATGCATGTATTTTTATACATGTATTTATAAATACATCTCTTCAGACCCCCCCCCCCCTTCAAGTCAAACAACTCTAGAGACAGTTTTCCAGGAAAATCAGTGTAGACCATTCTATGAATACAGGGCACTATAGCTGTATGGCTCAATCAATTAATTTTTGAGTGGTCTAAGGTTTCAAGTATAACTACCAACCTAAATATGCACACTAACTGAGAAATGGTGGCTAAAAACTTTCAGATGTATCAGAGTGAATAACTGAGCAGAATCTTTCCAGGTGGCTACGTTGGTATGCAAGAACAAAGAGCGGTATCACACCCTGAAACATACACTGTCATATAAAATCACACACAGAGCGGGGAATTCCCTTCAGAAATTTAGGCTCTCTTCTAATAGAAAACCAGTCCCTCCGCTAAATGTTCATCTAGTGAAGGCCACTAGCTTTGGCTGCCCCAAAGAATCCATCATTTCCTATAATTGTGGGTCAGGTAATTGTTCAAATGCAGTTTTTTCACATTTACAAATGCTGCTCTGCTCCTGAACAAAGAATAAGGAAAATTTTCCGACCTCTATAGCAGCAAGTACCTGCAAGAGAACCAAGAAAGGAATTAAAGCCATCAGTTAATTGTCACCTACGTACTCACGGTGAACCTGACATGGAGAGAAAAATCAATGGGGCAATCAATGGGCCTCACCACAAAGATCTTCGCTTAAGCAGGTACCAGCCAGTGCTTCTGCAACCTGATGCAGACCAGACATGCTGCCCAAGACTTTTATTTAATCTTGCAGATACTTTGCATTTCTGAGGCCAGACAGCCTACAAACAGTTACCAAGAAGGTTCCTCCTGAGGTATGGAGCAGCCAAAAATTAACAGTAATCATCTTGAGCAAGGGAACTTTCACAATAACAATAGTTGGATAGTAACTGTGTTCCTGTATCCTTGAAGGTCTGTGTGGAGCACAAGGAGTGAGGTCTCTGGCTCATACACACCTCCAGTAAACTGCCTAGTGCTAATTTTCCTCCCTCTGAAAGACCATAGGACACACTGATGTGCAGCAGCCAGGAGCTGCAATTCCTGCTCGGCAATTTTTTTCCAGTCTTCAAAAGACTTTGCAGGGCAATCAAATAGGGGTAATATTTTGGACACAAGTCTAACTCTGTTGCCATGAATGGCAATTACTCCACTCCATCACCACAGTGACCATCTTAATGAGCAGCAGACTGTCCTGTGTGGTGGTTGACATCAGAATGCCCAAATAACCATAGGATGCATAGTCTCATCCACTATGCTTTTGGGAAAACTCTTTTTTCATTTTCAATGGCAAAAATAACCTGTGTTTTGGATTACCAGTACTGAACCCAGTGCAAACAAGGCACTGATGGGATACAGCTTGAAGCCCCACTAACTAGCACTGCTTTAGGATGTTGAGAATTTCTGTTTACAGACAAAATGCAGACATTGACTGAAATAAAAAGATTCCATCACACTGAAGGGACAGATTAAAGAATGTACATTTAAAATAATTTCTACATCATCTCTTCTGTGTCCAAAATAGCAAATGTGCAATAGAGTATCCAATAGGAAACATATATTAATGGATTTTATGCTCTCTAGGTTTTCAAGTGGGAGCCTGAAATAGAGTACCAACTTTTCCAAATCATATCAGACGCCCATAATTATATGTGTGTATACATCCATATTAAAGGAAGAGAGAGATAAACTAGATGTGCAAGCATTATAGGGCTTCAGTAGGGCGTAAAGACATCTCTCCACATCTTCAGAGTCTATAAAAATCTCATTACAATTAACAAAGCAAGAGCAAACATTTCAATTGATTTCAGAATACCGAAGATGTCCAACAGCAAAGAATTGCATTGTTAGTTTCAAACAGAAATAGTATTTGTTTAAAAGTTTTGTATTTCTATGGCTTTATACTTTGTTTTTCTAACTATTGAGTCCTATAAAATGAGGAGATGAGATTGGAATTGCTACAAATTATCTTTCCTTTCTCTTCTCCTTCCTCCTGTGCTCCTTCTCCCCACTCAGAGACTCTTTGGGGTTTCATTATTTAACTTTCCCCTCAGGCATGGGGATAACACCATTGGAGCCATTTTGCAGGCAGCAGGATTCTATAAATGAGGCACTTATTTAAACAGGCTCACACAGAGCTATGTCAAAGTTCTTGGCTATTTACAGGTGACATCACAAGAGATGCCTTCTGAAGCACAGCCAAAACAAGTATCGTGCACAGATTAATTTTTCTTGTCCAACATACATCAGAAAACAGCCATTCCACCCTTGCTCCACTTCACAAAACTCTTCTTTCAAGCAAATATATGACAGAGCTGAACAGCAACTTTTTCTGCCTGTTAAACAGACTACAATTTTGTCATTGGATAGCAAGGATCAAGCAGATTTGTGGGTACAATTCTTCCTCTCATCACATTTGCACATCCTTAGTGAGAGGCTGTAGAAAAAACCAAAAAAACCTCCAAACCAAAAAATGAGGTCTGGTAACAGCTCTAAACCAAAATGACTAGTCACTTTTTAATTAACCAGGATCTGATGGTGCCACCTACAAAAATAAAACAGAATGAGAACAAATTAGTTTTTCTTTACATTTCTTGGAATCCATCTGAAACACACCAAACATTCAGGAATAAAACCACAGAATTTTTTTTTTTTGAGAATTATGTATAACAGTGGATTAACTATAGACAATATTTAATGGGAAATACAGAATAAAACTGTACTTTCCAAGGTCAAGTAATTTCATAAGAGCTCAGCTTTCCAAACCCAGGATGGGAAGGTGCTGGTGTAGGTAGCTCCATTATCCCAGCAGAGCTGCAACTGCAACAGCACCATTTGCAGAGCCCTAAGTTTTGAAATATAATGTGCTGACTTATACAATATACACATGCTTCAAAATATCTCTCCATTCCTCTGTTAGATATTAATTCTACACAGTAAATTTTGCCATTTATTAGCATACATTTAGGGTTTATTTTCTCAATGTTTAATCACGCATAGTAATTAGCATATATGAGCACTCCTTTTCTAGAGCAGTTTGTGTAGAATTCTCATTTGAGTTAATTACTATGTAAGATAGCTAAATTCTAATTAAAATTCAATGGCACATGTAATGATAAAAATTTATCAATACCGTGTCTTTCTCAGCAGTTACTTTTATTAAATTACTTAGCTTCATTGTTTATTTCTTTAAATTGGGGTTCTAAATTAGTCTGGTTTTAACCACTGAAACAATAATTTCACTAGGCTTTAACTGCAATGGTTTTAGTTCATATTTTAAGGGAATAAGTGCTTTTCAAGTTTTGTATTGACTTGTTGCTTTGCTGTGGCTCTGAAGATCTTCATTAATGTCTGTCTCCCAGCACTGAAAACAAGAAAAGCAGCATGTTCGTGACTCTTCAAGTTAATGACAAAACATTCCTTAACATCACTGGAGCCATGCAGTCCACAAATATCTTCTGAAAAATATAATAAGACTAAAATGGATCAAATTTGCCACCTGACAAAAAAAAACCCCTTACACAAGAACACCACTATTTTTGTGTGCCCTCACCAGTACTATAAATCGCTGCAAACACCAGATAGAATTTACTTTATTTAGTGCAAAACCTTCCTGTTGCAGAGGTCAAATCATCATCCCGGGCCCTTTCTTCAGCTCACTTCAATGCTGCACTTCTCGAAGTGACCGCTGTGGATATTTATGTATATTTGCATAAGAATCTGCAGGCTGAGGAAAATACTTTGCTCACGCAAACACTTCTCCATTTTGAGAAAATTAATCTATATTAGGCACGTCTTGCAGCTTGAAAAATACAAAAAATGTCTTTGGATGAGTTTCATCTGGGTGGGGTGATATATGTGTAAAAGATATCTGTGTCAGATTCTAATCTGATCTTAAACTTTGTTCCCTGCTGGAAATGAAATGTGCTCTGAAAAAAGCAAAAGAACCTCGAGAAGCAAAATCTGCTTTCTGCTGCATCAAACGCAGAAGGTTGTTATTCTCAACCATAAAAATGACTAATCACCCTTTAATCAAGTTATGGTTAATAAAGTCATCCAATTTTTGCTTAATCATCTTAATATTCAGACATGTTAAACAGTAAATCCCTTCAGGCATGCAAGCCTGTTTGCCAGGTTTCAGCCTACAACAAGGTGTAAATCTCTGAAAACAGCCCTTTGGAAATGCTGACAAACCTTTGGCTATTGTAATAGAATTTGGCATTTCTGCAAAAACAAGGAGAAGGCAAAGCTCAGTTTCTCTACAAACTTTTGCCCTAAGATTTGCAGAAGGAAATTGCACCGCCCTAGATTTAGTCCTTGCAAAATCCCTTTGCTATACAAGCCACAAAATATTACTGAAATAGGTAGAAAGAATAAAAATTACCTGCAATTAATTATTATTAGAAGATAACATTTATGACAAAATATAGCTGAGACTTCCGCTAATAGTTGTATTACAATATATCAGATGCTCAGAGATATTTGTTATCAGGTCTATTCAGTTGTTTGTTTTTAAAGGTGTGTTATGACTTCTGAAGCAGAATAAAATGATAAATAATGCATTTTCCTCAGTGTTGGTCTGAAAACTCAGGCTATAATTAGCATACAAAATTACATATTCTGATACTTGATGTTCAGCGATGCCACTTCCGTCATGTCACACAGAATAAATAAAAGGCTGGCAATCTGAATACCCCCAATAACTATTCTTATAAACAATCACTGTTTTGCCAACACAGCTTTTCTTCAAATAACTCTTTAAAGTCAGCATTCCTCACATTTTCCACCAGCTTCATTCTAAGTGAAACCTTCACTTTGTGTTGCAGCCTTACTGAAAACATCATATTTCTGTCCATTCCTAAAGAGCAGAGCAGGGAAAACTGTTCCATCATGGCCAGGAAGGCCCCTTTAAAGGGAAAGCCTGGGGAGATGCTGGGCAGGGGCTCCAACAGAGGACCTTTGTGCTGCCATGCAAATGGATCCTTGCGGCAGCCTGCAGACAATGCCCAGGGAGAAGGCAGGGACAGCCAATCCATCTGCAGAGAGTTGGGGAACTCAGCCTTCCTGACATTCTTTCTCTTGCACAAAACACTCCATGTTGACAGCTGTGAATTTTAAACAACTATTCTGTATATGTTTTTCGAATTTTGTGTGTTCAGATAGTTTCTCTTGGATTCCGTAATTTAGAGATTTCATGCTTTTCAAGGAGTCACAGCAACTCCGATTGAAAAACAAAGTGGAAATTATGTGTCTAATGGAGAGACCTTCAAATGGCAAGAAAAATGATTACTTTAGAGGTGTCACACAAAATATAATTCATATTTACATATATCATGATTACAGAGAGTCACTGTAAAATATTGTCTGCATGTGATAAATATATTAATAGAAAGAATGGAAACTTTGCTTGACTAAACAACATTCTGGTTACTCAGAATTCACTTGCTCTTTGTAGTGCTCCTTTTAAAGAAAAACTGCAGTATTTTGAAGAAAAAATTTGCCTTCAGTCAATTAGTCAAATAAAATATTTGGATATCAGCAATTTGTCCATGTAATGAATTAAGTTTTTTTACTAGGTCAAAAACTAACTTAAAACAGATGCTAGTCTAAATCAACATTTCTCTATACACTGAAAAAAAAACCACCACCAAAAATCCTAACCATCAGTTAAATGCCTCTCAGTAAAACAGAAAAACCAAATAACATTCTCTTTTCCAGATTAAAAAAAAAAAAAAAGAAAAGACTCGAAAATAACATCCCATGAGTATCCCGCAGTGATCCTGTCATGAACATGGATATGTTTGTAAAATAGAAATATTACAGATAGGCTGTCATTAAACTATTCTGGCCAAAAATGAGTTTTGGATCTACTCCTGAGAATTCTTTCTAACTAGCACTGTGGAGCTGTCTTCAGCAGTGCCTTGGGAAGGGAACAAGTAGGGAGAAAGTGGGGACCTGGAGGTCGGGATGACTGTCTGTCATTCCTGGCTCTGCCACTTCAAGGCTTCTTCCCTGGCTTCCTCTCCCTGAATCTCTAATATTAAAGTCGAGGTGGCCAGAAACCATCCCCCTTAATACAATAATTTAAAGAGTGAAACTAACTTCAGACGTACTCCAGTCTTTCCTGCAAATCTGAGTGGTTCTCCTCTGACAGCTCCTGCAGGAAGGCAACAGACCCCTGCCCATCCTCCCAAGGAGTTACCCCTGCTGGGAGGGGACTCTGGGAAAGCTTCCAAAGCAGGAAGCAGCATGAAAATGCAGGAGCAGGGAAGACCCTGCCCTTACCAGGAGCCAGACCACTACAACACACCATGCTGGTGGCCAGGCTCTGTGCTTTGCCACAGATCTGCCTTTCCCCAACAGGCATTGAAATTAGCTTCTGCTATAGTCCATCTTCAACTCTCAAGGCCACCAACCAAAAAGACCTAAATTTAAATTTGCTTGGGCCATTCTCTGCCCTTCTCTTCTTGAGGCACTGACCCCTTGCCTTTACAAGGTGTCTTGAGATCATTCACAAAAATCACTGCAGGCAAGTGATGCACCATTTCCCTCACTCCATCACCAGTCTCTTCACTGGTACGACCCACTCCTTGTTGACATTTTCTCACCCTAATATCTGCAGCAATAGCAATGTGGTTTTGCTTAGGCGAAGACAGGAGGTAGGTTTTTTCTAGTCTGGAAGTGCATTTTCCCTTCTTCCCAGTCATTTATTGTTCTTCTTTTGGCACCAGAAGAACATATTTTGGACATGAATTTCTCTGTGGGTGTTACATTGAAAATTAATCTCTCTCCAAGGCATATTTGGTCTGGGACAGTTTTGAAATACATGAAGAGGGGAGGGAACATGCAGAAATGGGGCCACTTGATGGGGCAGGCAGAGTTGCCCAGCATGTGCTCACAGCCCTGACTTGCTTTGCCCGGGCCACCAAACCACAGCACACAAGTCCTGCAGTCCTGCTGGGCAAGGGGGGCTGTCCATCCTGGGAGAGGACCAAGGATGAGCCACCGGCACAAGGCTCAAACACACAAGGGCTGATCTACACAGCATATCACAACATATTTACTTTGTCATTTGGCCCCTCTTCCCACATCCCATGGTTGTGAACAACCTCTGAGGGAGCATGGAGCCACCACCAACAAGAAGTCACCACCTCATCAGCACAGGCAGGAGGAATGAGACCTCTCACCAACATGAGATTCAAGGTCTGCCACTATTTCAGATGTGATTTTCCAGCAAAACTTTCCATATGAACATGGCCTACTCCACTCCTTCCTCCTCTCCACTCAGGGTGACATCATTCCCATTTTTTGTTTTGGTGGTGTGTTGTATTCAATTTGCGTGGCAATACAATGAACAAGGTACAGCCAGGTCCCAGCTGCCTGTGCTAGGCACTATGTAAACAAGAAAAATAGTTGTAGAACTTTGATCTGAAGCTTGAAACGGTCAAAGAACCACAAGGAGTGTTGAAACTGTACATGGAGTTTTTGCTTAATTAGAAAAAAAAGGTAGAAATGTATAAATTTTTTAAAAACAAATTCAACGAGTCACTAAGAGGCATTAGAAAGCCCCATATACTTACATATCTAGGCACTCCTCTGGCTCAGAATTATGCTTTGCACAAACAAAAGGCCTCTCTACAGATTTACACAATAGGTTTACACTGAGCCATTACGATCTATCATGTAACTGAGTGCTTAATGACTCTTTAATTTAAGGATTATTGACACAAAAGATGTAACAGCTGCTTAAGAGTTACTACACAGCAGCAGCTTTCCAAAGAGATATCACTTCATCATTTTTATATTTTCTAAACTATCCAAAGATGCTTACATTTGTGGCAGTGCTTTGAGAGAAAGAAAAATTCGAAGGAAAATAAATTAGAATACACTTGACCTCATCGACCTGGGAAAAAAAAAAATTAAATTTAACATTCTCAGTTAAAAACCACATTTATTTCTAACAACACAAAAGCTTTAAAAAACAAAACCAAACTTATTTTATCTGAAAAGAAGCCTTCCAGGCTAAGAATCTGTATTTTATGTTGAAGTTTGAGAATTATTTTTTCTTAGGAAAGTTATAAGACCTTTACACAAGGGCAGCACTGACAGTTTAAATACAAGGGGTAGTATGTGTCACTGTAACAGCACACACTTGAAAATGGAAGAGAGTTTGTTAGGCTGTGTGCGTGTATACATATATATATTTATAACCTCCTTAACAATGAATATTCCTTCTGCCAAGCATTTGGAGACAGAGTTGATTTCCTTTCAAGTAATTGATGTAGGCTTTCTTCAGGACCCCGTCCAGACAAGTTCTCCACCATGGAGCAGGAAATCACACCGTCAAAGGAAAGCTGAGCGCTCCTTCCACACAGTCCGGGTCAGCCTCTCCAAAACACTAGATTTATACGACTGCTGCCAAAAAAACTTGCATTTCCATGCCCTCCTGTTGCTAAGATAAAGGATGTTTCCTACTGCCTCAGAATGCCGTCCTCATTTAAAACTCCAGCTATGTTCTGACAAAACACACTGCTGTCACCCCAAATTGAGCAAATGAGCCTACGTCCTACAGTATAAAGACCAAAAGAGTTATTGAATATCACCCGGGGAGCACAAAATGAAAAGGCTCCCATTTCTTCCTGACCTTTTTGGGGCATTTTTTTTCCTGAAATCGGCCGAGCCCTTCAGCCTTCATTTCTCATGCTGTCTGTGGTAGCACAGGAAGGAGAGCCTGGGCTTTGCAGTTTCAAACAGATCAAGTTTTGTTAAATAACTTTTTCTTTTTTTTTTTTTTTTTCTCCCTCTTCAAACCCAAAGCGGAAGGGAACACTGTGAAGAAAATGGAAACTGGCAAAGAGCTTTAACTTCAAATAGCCTTATAAGTCAGCGTTGATGTGCAAAACTAATTCTGTTTTTTTGGCATTCAAATGTAACTCGACAGTTGCAGAAGGGAGGGATGAGGATTGGAGAAGCGCAAGGCAGATTCCCAGCCAAGTGCAAGATACGGAGACATGTAGTACTACGACTTCTGTTTATCAAATGAAATAATTAGATTAGATTTCATTGGCACCAAGCTTTATAGGGGAGACTACAAACGTGACCTGGAAAATTTCAGGAAAGGAACCCTAGGACAAAAAAGCAGTTCCGTACTGCTGGTGTCTTTGTTGAAAGGCATTTCACTCATTGCAGAAGGGATGTTTCCATGGAAGAGAATCCCAAGCTTCGGTAAAATAGATATGCAAATAACTCCATTCATTGAAAAGAAAAAAAGAACCACTGAGTATAATGTATCTAAATATTTGTTCAGGGTTAAGTGATGTTGTCTAAACAAGCTGAAAAGCCCTTTTTTTTCATGTAGATTGGCTCTCCCCATTAGGAGGAGAGCCAGTCTTACTGCTCATTTACTTCTATGCTTTTCGTTTATTAGAAATCTCTTGTGTTATTTTACAGATGCACGGGGAAGCAATATTCTGATACTGAGTATTTGTACCAACCATACCGTCATCTGTCAGCTGACTAGATATTGCTATTGACTAGATATAGATATCACTGTAAATTGATGGGAAAGTACATGCTTCTCATCCTTTAAGGACAAGACATGAAACTGAACATGGTGGTATTTATCAGCCTGTAATGGCATCTCACTCCATGACACTCCATGTGGAAGAGTCTGCTCTTGGTTGCCCTACAGCACCTGCTCATATAGCCCAGGCTGCCTTCCTTGCCTTCCCCATGGGTAACACGACTGCCTCCAGCAGCTGAAATTGTACCTCTCCTTGTCACTATGGCCTTCATTGCTCGACACTGTTGGCTCAAGGCACCACCTAGAAGTGCTTTATAACGAAGATGGAGAAATTACTTTCTACTACATGAAACAACTGCCAGTGTGAGGAGTCAACAAACCCTGCAGCAGACTCAGGGCTGAGACATGATGGGAGCTGTAGTGCAGAATGGGCTCCTGACTGACCTGAACACTTCACACAGGTGACATATAGAATCACTCAAGCAGAAGAGGAGATCTCTAACTGGTCAAAGGAAGATGAGGGAATGCTACTATCTCAAACAAGCATCTGGAGGGGAGGCACCTCACGCTTATCCTTATCTTGCTAGAGAGAAAGCAGCTGTATGAAACGTGCAGAGGCTAAAGAATGTTGCAAAGTTTGGGGGAAGGGGGTTTGAACAACATTTAAATATAACGTATGCAATTTCCTTTGATCTTTTTAAAGAATATTTAAGGGAGGTCAAAAAAATCTACCTTAAGCACTCATCTCTGCATCTTAACAGAAAAACTTCACCTAAAAATTGATACATAGTCTCATGTTATCACAAACAGAATGAGATGTGTTTACATGCAGTTTTCTCTCCCAATACATTGTCTGCATGAAGTTTTTTCTGGCTGGCTAGTCACATCAAGTCAAGACAGCCCCTGATCACAGACAACTCTACCTGGTAAAGGACAGAGCGCTTTTGGTGGGGCCCCTCTCATCTATTTGTTGTTGCTGAAATTAAGTTTTCTACTGGAATAATCCTGGAGCCCCAAGGTAGAAAATCCCCAAAAGGTAAATATTACAGTTCAGCCTGTAAGAGACTTTGCTGCTAGCCATCAATAGCCACAACAAAGAAATACACGAAACAAAATGTTTGAAAATGAAAATACAACTTCGCAAGCAGAAGCAACTGCTCAACCACCCCAAAGAGGAATCCCAGGTTACCAGAGAAATTTCTACAATGTTTCACACACAGAACTAATTTTCTTTTACCAGTCTACTTCACCTTTACTTTTGTAAATAGCTCTTCTTTCTTCTGGAGAGGAAAGCAATCTACCATGCCCAGGTGGATTTAATAAGGAAGGCCTAATGCAGGAAGTCAAAGAATATGAATGGATTAAAAGATTAGGGAGAAGAGTATGAGGGCTTTTACCTTTCAGGTTCCTGCTCTGAATTCATCTGATGTCAGCAGTGGGCAAGTAATGGAGCTGTGGTTGCATGGAAATCTTTCCTTCAACTTCTAGGAGTTACACTAAGTGATCATTAAAACCAGTCTAAATATTTTAAAGATACCTACTGAGGCTGCCTCTTGTTGTCAAGCCCCATATCTACTTTTCTGCTTCTTCATATTCAACAGCTATAAAGACACCAAAATGGCTTTTCAGTTAAAAAATCCTCCCCAGACTTTTCATTATTAAGGTCAAATTTGTCAAGTATATTCTGTTTTCCTGTGATTTCAAAACTTAGATAGACACACCCCCCATCCATCACTTTTTGCACAATTGCTTGTTACTCAACCAGTTGTTCTTCATGCACCATGCCGAGAGCTATTCCTGCAGTATCCCTGAACTTCAGCTTAACTTCTCCCACGATTTTGGTGAAATCTTATTAGAGTTGATCATGATGGCATTACCAATGCCCAGAAGTGCCAGCTTATGCACATAAACTTTTGTCTGTCTTTTAAGATATGGCTCATTTCTCCAGCTCCAGAAATTATAGAGGAATTATCTTATTTTTCTCTAGCAAGGTCCCTGCTTTTACTTTCACATGTCCAGTGGGAAGTACAACTGGCAAGTACTTGAGAAGTAAATCAGCCACACACACAGTCCTCTCTTGGAATGAAAGGAATGAGCTCAACAAGTAGGATACTTTTTCTAGATATTAGAAATTTTTTAAGAGCTAAGTGTCATATTTGGTTCAGGATTTAAAACCAGCCATGATTACCTCCAAAGTGCCTTCAGTTAAAAAAGCAAGTTGCACAACAGAACCATCAGCCGTGACTGAGGCTGGTTTAATAATAAACTCAAAACTACTTAAAATGAACCTCATGTTTCCATGGTGATGAATACATATCTCCCTCCAGACTGTCTTGTGATGCAGAAAACACTCACCAGTAGTATTTTGGTAGAAATCTTTCTAATGGAAAATTCATTAGCATTGTTCAAGATGGCGATAACACTGACTTGGATTAATTTTACACTGACCTTGGCAAATTGGCAGTTGGAAATGAAAGCAGTACAGTGCCCAATGGAAAAGTAAAGTAAGTGAAGATACCTGCTTATGACATATATTTTTATAAAAGATGATGACTTGATGGCTGCTAAAATGAGTGTGCAAACCTGTTAGTTTACCTCTCTGATACTTGCCAGTAAATCGTTTTGCTTTATTAAGCTCTCTCACAAGTGAGAAGATTTGATTCTTCTTAAACAGATACAAAATATTATCTCCTTTAGTTAGCATTGCTTAATGGCAGTGAGGCATGGCCAGTTGCAGACACCCTCAACATAACATATTTGACAGGTATAAGATCAGCCACATAGAGTAGGAGAGGTCCCAAAGCCTTCCTTTGTTCACAAGGCTGCTCTAAGGGTATGAACTGCTAAACTCTGTCATCATCCCTTAACTTACAGTGCTCCTTAATACGATATGGTGTTCTATTCAGGGGGAAAAAAAACCTTCTTAAGAGTACATATTTGACTTTGATCCGGTGACATGTTTCTGAAAAAAAGCATCTGACAGGACAAAGATGTACAGTGCTTCATTTAGTCTGTGTGCCATATGTGGCAGTTTAAGGATCACTGTCACAGCCCCTTCGGCTGGCATCCAGGATCACACAGCACAGCAGAGCAGAGGGATAGCTGCTGGGCTTTAGGAGGAAAAGTCTTGCAAAGGATTTCTCTGGGCTCTCATCAACAAGTGTATTTACCTGTTCCATTTAGAAACTAAAAAATGAGCCATTTTAGCTCACAAGTAAAAAGAAAAAAAAAAGAATTTACATTAATATTTTGATTTAAAGGACCCCATAAGCATGGTGTCATTTTAAGCACACTAATAGATGCAAATTGGCCTGCTGAAAGACTTAAAGCTACATATATGCAAAAACACTTTGCCAGAAAAAAACCTGCAGATATATACTGCTATTTTACAGACACTCCTAACTTCTTTCTGTCAACAGACTTGGAAATCCTAGTTACTTCAGGATCTCCAGTTTTTAAAACATGATATTTCCCTAAATATGAATTTTGTGGATGATTTAATCAGAGATGACAATTTCAGAAAATAGAACCAGAAATAAAATGCAGTGGTTTGGGGGTACAACTGTCCTTGTGAACACCTACACAAGTTGCAAACATCTACACAAGTCAAAATGCTAACCAGGTATGAGTAGGTAGCCAGTGTTTGTTGTGGATATAATTCATATTCAGAAATACTCTGGTGGTGTTCTTGAAAACCTGATTTAGATTTGACTTCTCTGTGTTGTCAGAAAGTACTCTGCAGATTTCATAGTTCTCTTTTTTTATTTTATTCGCTGAATCTGAAAGCCATTCAGCAGAACAGCAATGTTATGATATGTTTCTAATTTAAAAGGCAGCAAAGCCATACAGAAGGGAAAGCAAAGATTCCCTTCAGGAAAGGCACGAGGGGGAGCTGATTATACAAAGATTTGTCAAACCGGACGGTGTTTATGAAAACCATCAACATTACGTGTAAGTCAATCCCATTGTTACACAGTCCAGTTACCTACTCTTGTTCCTTCAGAAAGCTCTTTGGGATTTCCCATATTAATGTCTTTGTTTAGCCAATGGTGTACATTTTTTATTTTCAGATTAGGAAGAAATGTACAACATCAAGAAGGGATACAAATGGTATGTTATGTAGACATGCAACAAAGAGTTTTCTTTTTCTCTTGTTATTTCTGATAGTGAACACAAGTTCTTTTTTTCTTGTAATCATGAATCCAAAGGTACTGGTTATGTCAAACAAACTCCCTGCGTGGTTTTAGAATGAATTTCTTCTAGTCTCACAGCTTGGTGGCAATATTCAAACATTTATTCAATTACCGTCAGTATTCATACAATGAAATTAGTGTCTTGAAAGAAAACTACTGAACTGAAAAAAAAAGTTTACGTAACAATTTTCAATTTACCAACTGACCCCAGGTCTCGGTAAAGATGAGTGTGATCTATTCCTCTTATTTCCCTTCATGCAATCAGCATCCTAAATGTATTGCAATTAAACCGCAGTCTAATTAAAACACAAAAGACTTTTCAGTAATGAATCTTTCTGGCAAAGAGCATCTTCAACACTTACTTCACAAACAATAGCACTTGTCAAGAGATGTTAAACAAATTTCAGAACTGAGGCTTTTCACGGCGGTTTGGAACGTTTGATATTTTGGTCTCTGGTGCTCAGTGTCAGCCAGTTCCTTATGTTCCCAAAACAGGCTAACAATCCATAGGCAAATATACGCCATTTAAAAAATTCACCAGTGTGCCTGTGATTACGTGTGGTTTTCCAAGGGAAGTGGCTTGGCCTATCACTTTCTGACCTATTTTCCTCTCATTCCACTTTGACGTGTCCTCTCAGCTGAGTGGTGGAAACTGCACTCAGTTAAGTGGGATAAAAATAACAATAAAACTCAGTGCCTATAGCAACCCTCAAGCTACAGAAGGTGAAAAGAATTACATTCTTAATTCGCAAGGCTCTTTTTACATATAATCATTCCTTTTACGTAAAGGTCAAGTTACAAGACTTTTTGCATTATGCATAGTGATTTCCATTTTGGCTTATTATTCACTGGTATAAAATTTATGATGTCAGATTTCATGACAGTTAAACCTGAGTTTGCTCTCTTTCAGAATGACATCTGGGTATAGTGAATAACAAAGCTTCTATATTAAAACAGCCCCGTATTTTCAGGTCGACTCCTATAAAAGACATCAGACAAGAGATACTTGAACAGATGTTCAGAAAAATATTTCACTTCAAGTGCTGACAAACTAGAATGGGAGTAGAGTTGCAAAATAGGAAGTGAATCATTACAGTCAATCACGAAAAATATTCAATTGTTTGGAATCAAAGTTTTTGGCAAATAGTCTTTTCTTTTTGTAATATTGCAAGGAATTTGATATTCAAAAGAAAACAATCTAATATTCAGTGCTGTTGCTTAATCTCTTTATGAGAAAAAACAGGTTCTGCAAGTTAATAAATGTACAAAAGTGCATTTTATTTGTTAATGTGTGTACCAGATAATTTTTAGTTGACAGTATGATTATTTATTATGACAATGCAACACCTCTAGTGAAAATTGAGTAGTCTTAAGGTGTTCTGTGCTGCTCATTCATGCAAAGAATTCTTGTCAAATGTTTTAATGAGAAGAAAAGTATGGCAGTCAAGATTAAAAGTCAAGGTGACCTTTAACTGTGGAAAACAGTATCTACATATCACCTTACATTTTTTTTTAAGGTCATCACTTCTCCCTTGAAGAGTCGTTCCATAAATGGAAGTAGGCAGTGCAACAAGAGAGCTAACTATAAAAGCCATCTTTCCTTCAAAATTGAGCTCTACATTACATCTAGTTTAAATTACACTCACCCTTAGGTATAAACTTCAAGTACTGTGGCATCTTCAGCAAAATGAGCAAGGAAATCAAACATTACAGAAAACAGGGATATACAACTGTCACCCACCCTTTGGTAAAGCAACAGCACAACTTCTTAGGAATTGTCACTCTTCATTATGAAGAACAAACTCATCTGTGATACCCAGAGTGTGCTGAGTCAGCTGGGAAACTGTTCTGATGGGCACCTGATGGCCTGTTTTTCTAAAGAGTCTTTGGGGAAACCAAAGATGCTCCCACAGCACAGCAGTAACTGGTTTCTTACTGTCATGCTTCCAGCTGCCCTGTTTAGCCCAGCAGATCCCCTGCTCATGCTGCATTGTGCAGCGGTTCTGCTGCATGAGCAAAATCCTCGTGGCCAATGTGACCTTCAACAAGTCCAGGAGGGCCTGGAAATACTGTTTGAATTGCCAGACATGAAATGCAAACAAATCATTGAATACTGGTGTTTATGATATTTTCTAGTCCACTCACAGTAGGTGTGACCACATGAGTGATTATCCGATACTTCACAAGCCTCGGCTAGAAACTCCCAAAGATGCATCCAACCTGCCTTTCTTCAAGGCAGAACGTCAGACTTGCAAAGTCCCACATTTGTTCTCCCAGTCATCTTACAGCTTCTTTCCCCCCTCCCCATAACTGGAGGAAAGGCAAATCTGGAAGCAGGGAAAAGCTTCCTGCAGTTCACTTGCTAGAAGACCTTAACTGTGTTAAAAGGAAACTCCTTTTTTATCCATCAAATATAGCTGGAAAAAGAGGCATCCCATCCCAAGGGAAACTTGAGAGAGGCCTCAAGTATGGTCCTAAATATCATCATGAGCCTACTCTCTAATTTATTTACTCTGTCTTCAAATTTATTCTCTTATCTGTGATCTTTACTGACTTTCCCACACTGAAAGCAGTTCAGGTATAACATGACATGAGAGTGGTGATAAGGCTTCCAGATTAGCATTGGTTTGGGTCCAGCCAGCTTAGAATGAGCTGCTTATAAGCACAGGCAGCAAAATTAATATTTACTTGCATCTGTCCACAAAGATACATTCTTAGTTATATATACTAAGAGGATTACTCACCAAATATCGTTAATCATTTTTATCATTACCAAACATAGTATCAAACACAGAGAAAAATGTGGTTCCTAATTGCTGCTATGGAGACAAAGCAGCAGAAGAACAGGAGATGAAAATAAAGTACTAGGTGTCATTTCTTCTGTGAAATTATACGTAGCATATTTTAATTAATGGGTGATATCATTTATACAAGGTTCTAAGTGAATCTTAAAAAATTGTAACACCCAAACACAGTAAATCAGATTTAAAAAAAAAAAAAAAGAGAAATGTTCTGGATAAACTTGCTAAAACATGCAATAATTAAATGAATTTATTAAAGTATGACAACTCTAGCTCAGCTTCAAATCAGCCTGAACTTGCTGAAGCTATAGATTTAAAGTTGGTGTTATTCCCCACTAAGAGTGTCCATTTTCTTCTGAAGGCTCATTTATCATGTATCATGTAATGAAATGACTCAGATAATCCATGTATTTGTTGCAACGTATTAGAATCTGCTTAACTTGGTAATGATGCACTGCACTTCAATTATTTCATGTATGTGCCACACAATTTAAAGCAAGCTCTGACACTTTGGGTAAGTGAACTTTCTGTATCTATTAGGGACGCCCATAGAGTTTTATAAAAGTCAAATTTGAAAACATTATGGTACTTTTAATTTTAAAAACATTTTTAGACTCTTGTTGGTTGGCTGCTAATGTCTGAAAAGTGGATTACAGTCCTACAAGTGCTGATGCTAAGCACTTTATTTAACACACAACTATATTTAACACGCTAGTCTGCTATTTTGGCTTTATTGAAATGTGCATAAAATTCCTTTTTTAGCCACTGAGGAGACTTGGCACCAGTTACAAAAGATTTATTGATCCAGTACTAACTAGAGTACATTACAAGTAGCCAAGTGCCAAACAGTTCCTTTGCACCAGATTGTGATTTACAAGTAAGGAAAGGAAACTGGATTACTAATTACGTACAAAACTCTAAGCTTTAAAAAGTTGTGTGCTTATAATTTAAGTCTTGCAAATAAATAGTCTTTCTCTAATCAAGACAGACTTTTACACCAAAATCTTTTCCTAATATAGATACACACGTACCGTTTTCTTCAGCAGAATGCTAAACTCAGCCTTAAAGAAAATTCCTGTACTGGAAAGTGTTGCTACTCTCCAAAACTAAATGAAGAAAAAAACAAATTTTAAATTTAAGGACTTAGAAAAAAAATTCTTCATTAAAATCTTATGCTGTATCGTTTTAATTTGAAAAAATAATGTGTGAAGGCTTTACTAAATGGTCTGTTCTGATTTTCTTTAATTTTTTTCCATATTTCATTGTATCTATCCATGAAGACAAATGCTTATAAGACATACAGCAGTATTGTGTCACTGTAGTGTAATTCTAAGAGATTATTTTAACACTATTATCTTTTGAAGAGATTGCTTGGGCTAGGTCACAGGTAATGAAAAGGCAGATATTTGAACTACAAAAGTGAAGCAGAACTGATCCAAGGATCTGTGGGACACACAATGCAACCCTTAAAGCTAATAAAGGCAATTTGTATCAAATCAAATTAGTCTGGATAAACTAGCAGTACCAGAGCTTAGAGGATGACATCTGTTAGCCATGACTATATGTCAACAGTGAGCAAGCTGAACCTGACAATGAACACTAGTTATTTCATCACTGAGACAAGAAAAATTCACGAAATTTTTTTCTGTTGCTTTATAAGGGATTTACCACAACACTGAGTGATAAGAAGGATGTGATTGAGGGCAGTAACCTTTTCCAGAAACACCTACTGACACTTCAGCGACTTTAGATCCAGTGTCACTATAACCAGCTCACAAGATGTGCAAAGCTAAATCAGACACTGAGTCATAAGAAAAAGGATACAAGAAACCCAAAGAAAGAAGAAAGTCATATTCAACATACCAAGGGGGAAGCATAGACTTTAATTTATAAGCTTAATTTTTAATTATTTTTTTAAATGCGGTAAAGTTCTCCTAGTAGTAAATATACCTTGTGTCTGTTCAAAAGCCGATGTAAAATTTCTGCAAGCAGTTGAGTCACTCCAAACAGCTCACTAACGACATATAGGTGTGTCTTATGGAAGTCCAGCTTCACAAGATATGTGTCAACAGCCAAGAAATGCATAGCTTTATTTCAGCCTCTGGGCAAAGTATGTAGAAAATATAAAAAAAAGAGGATATGTAATTTAATATGTAAAGTTACTTGAGATACACTAATTATGTTAAATATATTTATAACTAGGCATACTTCTGCATTTGGGGTCTATTTAAAACCTTATTAAGAGTCCAGGACACAGAAGAAACAGTCTGTTTGATCTGTTTTGAAGCTATGGTAATAGGAAACAAGTTTTTCTCTAATGTCTCTCAGGACCATCAAACAGCCCTTTTTTTTCCACAAGAATAAATACAGAGCATATTTGAAACCCTTAACCTAATGCACACAAAGGAATCTTCCTTGTAGATACAGTTGTTTATTAAGACTCACCCAAGTTCATTTTCCAGTCATATTTCAGATAAGCAAAAATTATAGAAATAAAAATGTCTAGCAGGTAGTTTCATTTGCCTCTTTTATTACAAATCCATATTCAGATATGTTAATATAAAGATGTACAATATTACATAAAGGGCACAAAACCTGACATTGTGACACTGGTGGCTGAACGGCTCGCTTATTGTAGCGGCTCTTATTCAGCTATTTTCTAGTGCTCTCATCAGTCTTTTGTGTGAAAGTCTTTGGTGAGAGTCAAGTCTGAACTGATAAGGCCTTGGAGACATAATCACTGGCCCTCATTTTCCATTGACAGCCCCACACAGCCAATTCACAAACATTTTCATATTAATATTGAGCAATTTCCCTACATTCTAATCCATCAAAGTAGGCTATTAATCCTTCCCCCTCGCTCTTCTCTATTCAAATGCTAACAATTTTCTTCTCACAAGCTAAAACATTTGTCCTACAGCCTCTCATACAAAGACACTGTATTGTCAGCAGTGATTGATCAGAGTATTAATATGAGGGATGTGATGTACATTGTATCAATGATACCACATGGATGTGGAGAAAAAGGTCTTTTTTTAAAGGATAAATCAAATGCAAAATATAATAATTTCTCCAGGAATACTTTAAAGTGTTTTGCCTCGTGTATTTTATGGAAATTTATGAAGATTTCCAGAGGTGTAAAATGCTTTCGAGTTTGGAATGCAAAATAAATGCCAGGATGTCCTGTGTTCTGGGAGCCGCCTGGGGACTCTAAAGGCAAGCAACAACTAGGCTGATAAAAGCCGCTTGTCCTCCCATGCCACATTTTATACAACTGGGGCTGGGAGAGATGGAAACAAAAACAAACCAAAAAAATCAGGTGCACGCAATTCTTTAAAGAAAAATCCTTTCATCTCTTCAGATGGAAAAATTAAGTAAGTCCTGTTTCAGCCCTTGGCCCACAAGTCCCTTGCCACAGTGCCACCTGGCAATTCCCACATCCTCATGGATGGCAGAAGCTCTTCTCAGACGGTGAGAGAGAGAAAAGGCATCTGATCAATCATCTTTCGCACCCTAGTTTCAATTGATTTGAGGTTATTTATTAAAAGAAGGGTGCCCAACCTTGAGATGCTTTATGTGTAGTCTTAACCTGCTTTAACTTCCAGCAAGCTTCTGCTGTAACTGCAGGAGATGAACATAGAAAGCAGCAGCAAAAGGAGGACAGTCTTAAGAGACGTGGTTGCATGAAGGTGAATGTGCTGCCTACAACCAGAGCAGAGCCCTGGGTGCCTGGAGGTGGGAAGGTGGGAGGGACGCTGTGAATGCACAGGGCTCTTACATAGCTGATACACCCTGGCACAAATTAGAGTAATTTCAGGGACGCTGTAATTTACGGCAGGTTACAGTGGTTCTTGGCACAGAGCTCAGCCTTCTACAGACAGAGCCCCCCCACAACTCAACACGTGTCCTCCTCCTTGCAGGGTGCGGGCAGAGGGAGAGACGGTGCCAGGTGCTGTCAGCGAGTCAAAGTCATCAAGTTCAGCCTCAAGTCCGCCCAAGGATCACTTTGCTGGAGCTGCACAAAGCAATTTAAAAGAACATGCAGCTGGATGACAGAAATCCAGACATCATCAAACATCCAGCATCCGTTCATCCATAAAAAGGCGCAATTTGTTCACTTCCAGTAGCACACCCTATGGGGTGGGCGTGTGTGTGCACACATGTGTGTGGTAAAATAATCTCAAGATAAACACACATAATGCTTAATAAGGTAAAAAAATCAGCAAAATATTTAATTCAGCACAACATTAAATGCAAGTATGAGAATGTTTTAAGAGATGCACCATATTTAAGCACGTGCAGATGACAGCTAAGCATCTAGTGATATCACAAATCATAAACTGCAATTTATGTATATTATTCTATTAAAATTAATTTTAACTTCCTCTTCTAATATCTTCTTTCCTTCTCTGAAGAAATAAAGCAAATCTGAAATTAGCAGAGATGTAAACTCAGCCCAGCAATGCAACACTCTGGACTGGAAGAGGCTGATGACAATATGAAATTTTGTCATTAGATTTAATTCACTTCTCAAAGGAAACCATTCCAGCTCTGAGCACCCTCTGCCGTCATATTGGCATCTATATCTGAGCGCCTGTGTGCCTCTTATGCATCAAGGAGATGGTCCAAGGGGTCTCTGCTAGTTATTAAAATTGATCTAAAACCCAAATTTCCTCAAGAACCTATGTAGAAAACACAGAAAAATAACAAAACCAAACAATTTGATGAATAACTTTTTTTTTTGGTACCTAAAATGTGATGGACTCAGAGAGGCCTGAAAGCTACTGCTACTTTGCAGGACGAACTTGCTCTGGGCACAAGGGTATCCTATTTTAAAAAGCCTCAGTTTCCAGGCCACAACATCTTGTTTCTACACCATTTACCTTTGGTACATTATATCTTTACAATGAGTAATTAAAAATATTTGTATTTTGAAGCCACTTAGGAGCTCTTCCACTTACTTATATTAGTATTCTGGCAAATAATCAAGCCGTTTTAATGTTGAGTCAGACTCCGGAGCCTGCAACAAAAAGACCTCCAAAGAGCAAATTTTATTTTTTCTTCTTCCAGATATCTGGAAGGGATATCATGAGCTCTTCTGCTGCCTCATAGGAATCTTTCCTGGGGAAGGTGATGTTCAGGGCTAAAACTGCAAAGCACCATGTCCCATCTCCCAGCTCTTATAAAGAGTCCTTAAACTTAGGAGAAAGGACAAGAGCCTGAGGAAGGAAGATGTTCTTATTTATGCCTGGGGCCAGAAGATCCACGGGATGAGACATGCAGAGCTAGGACCGTCTTTGGAGAGGGGTCCAAGGAACATCCAAACTGCTTCCACGAGCAGAGCTGATGACTCAGTGCATCAGCACTGCGGCAGCCGTGAGTCAGTGTCCCAGGGAACAGGGAGGGTGTGTGCTGGATAGGCACTCTGTGGGATGAGTTCTAAAACAGCTCTGGCCACTGCGTGTTGTTGAACGTCTCACAGCAATTTTATATAAATAAGGGTGTTAACTCTTCCTGAAATGTGGCCAAGGCACCAAGGTTAAGCTTTCACTGATATAAATTAAATTGGATAAAGTATTGGTCATTTCCTGTTCCAAGCTGTTATGCATTGTGATGTACATTATGAAATAGCAATTTTAAATCCAGAAATATATTGACTTCTGTTTTAAATGAAATAATCTTTATTTTGTAATTAAGCTATTATGTGCCAGAAAAATGATTGGCTTGGGGTTCATGCATGAGCGTTATAATCTTTAAAAAATCTCATGGAGAATACTGTTTACTAAGGTTGTTCTTGTGCAGAAAACAATGTCCAGAATTACATAATTAAAAAAATTAATTTGCTAATATATTAAACATAAACAGCAGCAAAGCAAGATACCATATACTGGAGGGTTTATTTTCAAAACTAAGACACATACACAAATGCACCCACAGATCCTGCACTCAAAGACCTTAACATTTTAATGAATTTTACCTAGGAGGTCACAGAAGGAATGTGAAAACCTTGATCTAGGGATTTATATTTGAAAACTTTCCCTTTGTGCCTTCCACCTTCACACAGCAGGAGAGTTTTTTCCTAACTGCTCTCCCACATCCAACAGTAGGTCTCCACACCACACTGCGGTGACTCCTCCCTGGCAAGCTATTGCACAAGGCTAGCAAATTTCAGATTGTGCTCTAGACATTTCCTTTAACTACGCTTCCGTCAAACACTGTTTTTCTTGTTCTTTGATGAGGCCAGGATTTTTTTCAAGAGAGAACTGGTGCCATTTCAAACAGTTTAATGTGTTAAAAATTGTTTTCAGCTACATTGCAAGTGTTCTAAACCAAATTAAGTGGAATTTGCAGTCATCTCTGGAGAAAGACTGCCATTAAGAATAAATCGTGGGTTTATCCATTTTTCATATGTAAGTCAGATTCACTTTGTCAGTCTTGAGATTTGACAAAGTATAATTCAGAATGATTCAAGCTCACTTTCCACTGGACTGAGTAATCCGATTTGACGAGGAAATATACCCGTGGCTCTCCAGAACTTACTGCAATACTCCTTAGGAACCTCACAGTATAACATGCCACTTCATTTTCTTAGTAATATGAGGCTGTCATATATAATTGCATATACAAGGCCTACAACAACTTCTCACAAATTTCCAGGAGCAGAAACTTGCAGCTTAGGAAGGGAAACTGTTGGGTATTAATCTTGCTAATGTTTCCAAAGGCCATGGAGTCATTGCACAGGCTATGGAACAGTGAGTCGAGGTGTGCAGGGCTGTGTGAGCACCCCAGTACACAGAAAGCAGCTGATGTCATCTTCCTTGACCCTTCTGTTGGCAGCATTGTTCCTAAAAGACACTGCCTCTAAGGTGATGTCTCAGCATTGCATTCTTAATTAGTTGATTTTTTTGACAGTGGTGCTGCTTCTTAGATTTAATACAGTAGATGAAAGACCTTTAAGGATACCGCGTGACACAGTTTAATTTGGCTAAAAGATAAGGGTCTTTTTAAGAAAAATGACAAGAGTATGAATGCATTCAGTAGTATGGGAGGTAGAATGGCAATTAAAAACAAGTCAGAGAGAAAGCAAAGGTTTATTTTAAAGTTAAATTTCTCAGAAAAATAATCATGTTCTCTTTCCTACAAGGATATCACCATATATTTTAGCCCTAAATTAGCATACTGTGATGAGAGAATACAAAAGCAATTCACTGCAAAGGAATACTCAGATGCTGATATTTTTTGTCTGGATTTTTTTCGTCTGGATTTTTTTCCCTTTTCATTTGAATTTTTCCCTATATCTGTGCTCAAATGTATTTTTGCATCACACATAGAAATATGATAACCTTTCTGATAAAAAGAAGTATCCTCTTATGTGAGTTAATATAATTCTGAGAAGAATGACTTTGACCAATTGGCGTAGTGGCTCACTGCACTGGTGAACAGGGGTTTCTGCATCCAGTGGTCCACAGTCTGAATGCTATGCAGGCTGAATAAGGAGATGAATTTAAAATGTGTAAATGACAAGTTTGAAACCTGACTGAATCAGACAAAAGATGCTGTGTTTAACACTTCACCCTTTAATTTTTGACCACCTTCTTTTTAGTCAGATTGAACAGAGTATTCACAAGTGACTTACAATTGTCTTTGATTTGTCCAATCTTTCCTGGGTCTACAACTGACAACATTAAACAGTGGGTAATGATAATCAAGGTGAAAACATATCTAAATATACTGTAGGAAGATTCTTAATTAAGGACAAGATAGAAAGGGTGAAAATTAACGGAAAACTGTTTTGAAGAACAGCATATGAAAATGTAATTTACACGATTTTATAGAAGGCTAATCAAATATTGCTCAGTTTATCTTTGATCCTCCTGAAATACTCCTTAGGGCCTGCTCAGTACAGTACATCAGTCACCTTCTTGCTTGACTAAGGGGGAGTGCTGCCTTTTTATTTTATTTATATTTTAAAATATAGAAAATATCACACCGCAATAAAGCAATCAACCAGTAGCCTGTATGCTCCAGTAACTGGAAAAGATAGAAAGTCAGTGAGTAGATAATTATTCAAGGTCAAACCTTCCTAGTGTGGTGCCAGAAAAAAAAGCAAACTGTAGAGGTTAGCCAATACTTCACAAACACTTGTTTAAGGATTTCCTAATTACTATAAGTGGTTCCTCTGGCCCTGGCACTTAACAAGGCAGCTGTATATGCATGATGTCATCCCTGCTGCCCATTATCTCTGCAGTAAATTTAGAGGAGCAAGCAAGACTGAGTAGTCAAAATAAGGATGATTTTTCATGTTTTTTTTACCATTAAAAATTAGTTACAGAAAAAAGAGACCAATTAAAACATGGATACAATTAACTACTAAAATATATCTAAACACTTTTGTCCAAAAATCAGAAAAATGTTTAAAGCATGGTTGCATCATAGCACAGTTTTTGTTACTTTAAAGTATCAAAAATATGGAAATAAACACTATCTGATCAGCAAAAGAGAAAGTCATGTGCTTTAAATCTCCTGGAGTAAATTGCACAGGTAACATTCACTACCCTGGTACATCTGTGACAGTGCATTTTGCTGTTCACGGCTGGAATACAAAATCCACAGATTTTGTAGTTAGGATGCTATGAGAGGTGCAACGAAGGTATTCTAATATTTGCTTGTTGGGATGCTGCAATTAATACAGAAGCTAACACAATTAGGGGTTGTTCCCTCTAGTGGAAGGTGTCCCTGCCCATGGCAGCAAGGTGGAACTAGATGGACTTTAAAGTCTCTTGTAATACAAACCGTTTTATGATCTATGATGAAACTTGATAAGTGGCATCACGCCAAAAGCAATGATGAGTTTTGAGAGCCTCTACAGCAATCTGGCACTTCTGGTTAGTAATCTCAGTTCCCTTCTCCTTTACTTTCAACTCTGTCCTGCCCTTCCACTTGAGATCATCAGACCAGACCTCTTATTCTTGGCAGGTGATCAGCATTTCCACGAGTTTTAGGATCTGCTCCTTACCCACCAGAATTTCCTCCCATATTCCATAGGCTCTATGTCATCCATTTATATGAGAATATCTCCAGCTCTAAGACTGGGCCTTCCCCAAAGCTCACCTATCAGCACACAAATTAATATATCCTTTATTTTTTTCTATGTCTTGGGGAACCTAACATGGGAGGAACTCTGAAGAACATGACCTGAGGCAGGCACAGCACAGTATAAGAGAGTACCTCCTAGTACATCACTGATTGTTAACAGCTCCATAATTAAAACATACCTCCTCAAATACTCCCCTTCCTTGGTTTCTAGAAACATTCACTAACCTTTTCTAAAATTTTTTAAAAAATTAGTTTATCAAATGCTAGTCACTTTCCGAATCCTGATCTCTGCCTGTGGAGTAAGTTCTGAAAAATTCATTTTTCAACTGCCATCCCTTCCTCTTATTGTCCATTATGTTCACTCTCTTCTTTTATTGTTTCCTCCTATTTCTCTTAATTCACAACTACATTCCCTATATACACAACTACCAATTTACACCATTTGTGTATTAAAATTCCTCCTCCACTTACCCATTTCTAGAAGTATCTGAGTGCTGCCAGGAATATTCTGTTTTAATAATACATCAGAAGTTCACGTCAACATTATAAGTCAACTTATTGCACAGTGATGTCTAGCTCAAGCTGGATTTGTCCTGTTGTCTGCAGCTTCAGATATAACTACCAGTCACCAATTTTGTTTCTGTACTGTGTGTTTCCTACCTAGTGAAAAAGCATTCAGTATTTTTCTTGAATCAAACTTACTTTACATCCTGCATCTAATAATATAATATAATATAATATAATATAATATAATATAATATAATATAATATAATATAATATAAATAAATATATGTCCCAGCTGCCACTGTCTATTTTAACCATGTGGTATCTTTTACCATAGTTCTCTCTGCTGCTGGTTACCTCCAGGCATATATAGAGTCCAGTGGTGGTAATCTTGATAATATTTGATCTAGAAAACATTGCTTGGTCTGGGTCTTGCATAAGAAAGACTCCTGGTTTGTTTTTTTTTTTTTTAAAGCAGGAGATTCTGTCAATTTGTATTTGAATACCGACTTAAAATAATTTTGCACTGTTCCTATACTCAGGTGAGATGTTCCTGAAATCAAAAGCTTCTATTCTAAGAAAAATCCAGTTTCTGCATGCATACTGGTGCACACCCACTTCACCAGGAGCAGTGTGATACACTTGCTGCTACACCACTCACCATTTCCCTTTTCACAAGTGACACTGGGCAGTGCCTAAACACAGATACCCTATTCATACCCTACTCAGTCTGCCTATTCATGGAAGTTCCTCTGAGCACTCTCCACTGCAGCATAAAGAAAGGACAAAGCAAGGAAGGGCTGTGTCTATATGTTTGCCAGATACACTGAAGCCACGGCAAGCTTTGCTATTGAAAAAGGAGTCATGGTTCGATCTAGAAAATTTCTAGACGATAATGAGACTCATTGCTCAGGAGTACACTTTCAAAAACAACCCAAACCAGCCTGTCTTTGTTTGCTTTTAGAGTAAAATCCATCTTGCTTCCTTAGAAAGCAGCGCATGCAACTTTTCCAAAGCCCAGCTATCCTCCCAGACATAATGTTGTCCATACAGTAACTTGGCAAAAAGGAAACAAGGTTAAATGAGTGCTACCATGGTTTAGTATGAAAACTAAATATCTTGCACAGATGCATGTGCCATAAGGGATTTTTAGACCTGGTTTGACCTTCTGCAACACAGAGGTTATAAAATGCCATCCAGCTTTCTCGTACCCTGTTTTGATGAGATGTCTGTACAAATCCAAATGGGAAAACACTTACATATAAGCTATAGGACATGTTATGCACAGATTGACTCCTGCTTTTTATGCTCTTTCAACATACAAAAATGTCTCTGCAAAAAGTAGTCATACTTCCCTGACAGAAAATATATTTCTAATAATAAACATTCTGCCTATGGAGAGGTTGTAGGATATATGTATTTCATAGTTTAATGGTTGTAGTGCCTACCCAGTCTATATCTTTGGTATCATTGCTGGTACTTCTCTCCCTGCAGGAAGATGTATCTGAACAGAGCCAGTATCCTTCATGTCTCGGGGCTGTGATCCCATTCTGGTCAGATAGCTCTGGAAGAAGCCATTGGAAAGGATCATGTGCAACTGCTGTGGACTAAAGATGAACCAACAGATCCTTCCCCGTTGTGGCAGAGTGGTGACAAATAGAAAACAGAAGGGGTAAGTGAGAAGGAGGCAGTGATCCCAGCTGAGCTCTGCTCAGACCAGAGCTGCGGCACAGTATTCCTTTATGTAGACTAAGGCTGAACAGTAAATACTGATGGAGAAAACAGAAAATATGGGGAAAATTGAAGCAAGAGCTGTGCAGGCATGCAAAAAGGAACAGGAGATGAGAGAGCATTGTGGATAAGAGAGGAGATGAAGAAAGGTCAGAGAGCTGAAACTCAACTGAAGAACTAAATACAGGATATGGAAACTAATCCATTTATAAAAAAAGGGAGAAGGGGAAAATATGGTATCAATTGACATAATTTGCCACTGAATAGACACATTTAGGGGATAAAATTTCACGTTGAGCAACATAAAAAGATTCAAGCACACAAAAACACAGAATAAATTGTTCCTGCCCTAAGGAAAATACAGATTACTGAGTCTGGTGCAGTTCTTTTCAGACACACCTGAGGTAGAGGAATGATGTACCCAAGTACTATCCTTCACCACTTCTCTGCTCAATTCCTTCTTATACAACCATGATAGTCCTTCTAAAGAAGTGAAACCTTGCCAAATAAAGAATAATGGAGAAAAGCAAGCATATTAACACAGCAAGGTGGCATAAGGAAAATCAAGATCTTTTCCTATGATCTGGTGTGGGTTATGCTTCAGAAAAAGTAAGTAAAATCACATTATTAATTTAGAGTGTATAGAACAGCTTTAGCCATCACCTAAAGGTCAAGAACAGTGCAATCAACGGCATAAACCAGCATAGCAAGGATGACTTTTATGGTGCATAAGCAGAGAGAGTGAGATTCCATGCCCCCTCATGGAGAATAAGAAAGTTTTATGCTATAATCAGCCTTTGAAAAATTACATGTTTTCAGTCCATCATCAAAAATATTTAGCTTTTCCCTTTGCTTTCTCTGGCTTTGGATCTCTGTCATACCATCACTCCCTGATAACTTAATGGATGCCGTCTTGGCAGAAAATAATCTACTCTGAAAAAAATTCTGCACCAGCATTAACTTAGCTGAAAAACAACCCCTGAAATACGCAGATTTTGAAATTATACAGATCACGCCATAACAGTAATAAAATAGCAAAATTAAGGGGCTTTTTTATTTATAAGTAACTGCTTTCTTCTACCTTTTATAATGTCCACCTCTTAGCATAACAAAGCTTTTCATAGCTTACTAATGGCTCCCTGTCACTAGTGCTGAGAACTATTATCACTGCTCTGCCCCTTCACATGGGCCTTTCAGACATCACTGTTTCACTTAATTCTTTCACCTCCTTCAGTTCAAATGCAATAAAAACCTTTCACTGGCTGACAACTAGAAAGGCAGAACAGCCTCCAACTGCTGTATAATTCAGGAGAGCTCTTTCTCATTTTAATTGGCTGCCTAATTGGAATGTTTATGGGTTCTGCGATAGCTTGGGATGAAAAGGCAGGGTGAGCAATTATGTGCTCAGCATTCCTATCTGGCAGAGTTAATAGTTTTTTCTTTAAAAAAGCTAAAGTTCACTGGAATGCCATGTTTTTGTTCTCTAAGAAATACCTTGATTTGAAACAATGTAATCCCCAAGTCAGAAATTATGTCAAGCTGTGCTTATCCAGTAGCAAGTTTGAGCTTTTGGAAGCCTCTTTGCTCCTTTTTGATGTTAGCATAACACGAAGAACAGGAGGCTATCTGGTGGCTGTCAAGTTTTTAACTGCTTGCTCTCTCACTGGCTGGAGATAAGATGTAAGCAGAGCACTTGATGGACTTGATTAATTCTCTGGAACGAAGGTTTGTCTTTCTTGGCTCAATGAATGACTTCATTCTAGTAGATGAGGTCACCTAAGTCAAGGCAATAAAGTTTCTGATATTCACATGAAAGCTGGTTTTCAAAGCTGCCAGCCCCTGAAAAGAGAAGCACAAGTGTTTTCTCATTTACCTACATTCTAGTGGCAACATCCAGCCTGCTGCCCTATCTATCCTCTTCAGCACATGACTGTGCTTCAGCTGAAGAGCAGTTCTAACAAAAGACAAGACTCAAAGGAAATGAAAGAAAAAGCACATTTTTTTTGGAAGAAACAAAGATCTTTGTCAAGTGATTTGTCAAATACCAAAAGGAAGAGAAAATTTACTTTTCAGCTTTTAGCCTAACCAGTAAAGTTTCATTTTCCTCCCCTCCCATATCATCTCTGTGCCATTCCATCTGCAAGCCTCTGGGGCCAAAGAGGAGCTTTGTGGTTCCCTGTACAGTGCATGGTGCAGTTGCCCTTGAGTTTTAGAGAGAGAATCCAAGTGCTGCAAACACCAGGAGCAAACATGGAAAGATGTACTTGTACTCTTGAATGTTTTGAGCTTTAAGGAGGAGTTTATGGACTGTCCTTCACAAGGGAGACCATTCGTCCCTGTCTTTCCTTTCTGTCTTTGATAAAACACCATTTAGTTTAAAAATGGTGTAAACCAGTGAAAAGAGCTGACTTCCTTTGTCAATTTCCAAATTCTCACAACAGTTTGTACAAAGATCTCTACTATTCTTGTACTTCTTGCTTTTCAAAACCACATAAATGATAACTAGTCTCCGGTACCCCCTATAGCCTAGCAAACAACCCATGAGCAACAGCATCTGATGTACGGATTTGTTTTTACAGATAAGCTGAAACTCTTTGGTCTAGTATGAGGGACTCTAACTCATTATACACTCCTTCTTTCCAGATAAATTGCATCCTTGCCTCTAAGTAACAGAGTATTCAGACTCCTGTGGATTACTAAGGATGTTATTCAAGCATTTGAAGCTTCTTTCTGGATCAGTCTCCTAGCCTGTACTCCTATTCCTGTGCTGAAGTTCTCTAGCACACAGTTACAGTGGGAGCATGGGGATAGACAGAAGCATCCATCTCGGGCACAAATGCAACCAAAATATCAACCACAGCAGATGTGCCAGACCTCTGCCAGCTGATAATACCAAACAAGGAAAAAGGACTGCAAGCTACAGAGGTTTTGGGGCACTGTGGTCTTTTTCTAAATGCTTTCATAGGTACCATGGAGGAATTAGAAAGTGGTTTAAATGTTCCTGTTAAATTAAGGTGGTAGAGTTTCACCCCAGGTTTTATTGCCATCTGGAGCCTGGAAACCCGTGGAAGTGGTGCCTTGTTTGGAAGGTCAGGAGCCTGTACCACATCAGAAAGCCCGGCTCTGCCTAGAACATACTTAGAAAACATTGACTTGGCACATGCCGGGAGGGATTTCTGGCTGCAATAGCTCCTCAGAAAATCTCTCCAAAGGACTCATTTTCAGATTCACATACATCAGTTCAGCATCCAAATGATACAAAAATAAAATATGACAAGTAATATCCTTGCCAGTATGGGCATAGTTAACCTGTAAGGAGCCAATAGAGCAATTAAATCAAAACCACTTTCAAATAAGCTGCTGAGTAAACAACACCCACTTATAAACTAATCTTTGTTCACATTTACCTAAAGATTGTGACTTGCAGATATTAAGAATATCAGAGGAAAAATCTGATTGCTTAAGATGTCCATCTTATTTTATGGGCAAAGGCAATTCAGAAAAACCCATATGTTTGGTAAGTGTCCAAACATGTGGACGCTTATGCAAACTAACAATTCTTTGAAGTACACTGCTTTCTAAAGTCCAGGCTGAAATCTAAAATTTAATAATCAACAAAACAGGCAGAGCTAAGGCAGAAACTCTGCTAAACTCTGCAGGACTGGGATATGAGAGGAGGCGTCTCTCTGAAGTGACATTATAGGCCCAGATGTGTTGTAAGAGAATAAGAGTCTGTCTTACAATGGCCTGTAGACCCTGTGAACTTCCTTGTTTCGTGACTTTAAAGCAAGAAGAAAAATAAATAATGAAACATATTAAAGTCATTATTGTAGCTGTATGCGCCTTCTGAAGGTTTGGGTTTTTAAAAGCTCCAAACTCTGAAAAAAGTGCTCAGTGAAATTAAAGGCAGCAAATCTACACTTAAATGTATTTTTATATAATACCAAATTTACATGTGGAACTCATTGTCACAAGATATTATTAAAGCCAAGAGCTTAGCAGGATTCAAAAAGACTTAGACATTTATGTGAATAATAAGAACATCTACAGTTAGACCAGAAAGGAAAAAGACATTTATAAAAGACATTAAAACTCAGACTTGGGGGTCTAAGCCAGTGCCTAGATCCATTGGTTTAGGGAGAAAATCCCCAAATGACACTTTTCTCATAGGTGTCCGTTATAGGTTTCTTTGTACCTTTCTGTAAGCATCTGGTGCAGACCAATGTCAGAGAAACCATTCAAATCTCAGTCAGTCCAGCAGGTGTTACGTTCTTAATGTAAAACTCGTTTTAATTTAAAGGTGTCATTAAATATTTTGGAAAGACTGCTTATTCCTTGCCTAATCCTATAGCATTTGGCAGCTCTTAAAAGGGGTAATGGATATTCCACAGTACTTCGTATATCCACCAAGAGGAGAGCAGTTACTCACAATATTTTCTTATGTCTTGTGCCAGGACCTTTTCCCCTTTAAGTGGCATCAGACTATGCTGGTTCATATGTGCCTTCAACCCCAAACAAAACCTCCAGAGTTTCACAGCACAACTGAAAAGTCCCATGATGCAGAGCATGACATGCCACTCACAAATCCCAATGAGGCCAGAGAGTAGCAGTGCTAAAGGAATCTGAAATTGTAAGCAAAGCATTATGAGTGCTAAGGATTTACGCCACAGAAAAGGACAAATGAACGACTGCCACAAGGCAGTGAAATTATTCCTCTATTAAACACTTGAGAGACATTTATACTGCAAATGACCTGGAAATACATATTGACACAAACACAGCATTTGCTACTGAGTGTGTTTGTGGGTGTCTATGGAAGGAAAATTGCACCCTCTCTCTTTTCTCCATAAACTTTTCCTGTCTTATTCTAGCCATCACAATTTGATCTTTCCCAATGTTTATTAAGTTTAAATATCAAATAAAGTGATTTTTCTACTTGGAATAAAATATTGGGAATGTGATAACATATTCAGAAGAAAAGCCAAAATGACCCTTAAAAAAGGAATGCATAAAATCCTAGAACTGAATTTATGCTACTTAGCATCACATTAAAAATATTCAAAATATAAATCAAAATTCAAGGGTATAACTTATATTCAATTTCAAATTTATGGCATTTTAAAATAGGATGATTTCCTTAAATGTGCAATAAATTTGGTTTTGTGGAATTGCACATGCCACCTTATCATGACAGTTGCTTTATCTACACAGTCCACTGAAGCCTAGTCACTTTATATAATCTGAATTCACAAATCAACTGTCGTCTTCACTTCACTGATTCATTGCTGATGGGCCTTTCACAAGGTAAAAAAATCCTTTCCAAGTTGACAAGAGTAATAAATGGAGAGGTGAGAGCTGCCTCTCCATCCTGCTGTTCTATTGTGCTGCCGATAGTGACACATGGCAGAATAAGCTCATAAACCAACCTCATCTTTTGACCTTTGCAGAGCAAACGGAAACAGAGGGGTGTTTATGATGATGACTGTATTTAAAGACCAATCATGGCTAGATAAACCTCTGAAATCTTACTAGCCCAAGAAAAGCTTGGAAAAATGTGATTTTTTTTGGTTTTAATATGATGAAAAATTGTTGAAAATACAGCTATAAAACTTTTGGAATAACCTAGAGTACAACTCAGATGCACCACTTTATAAGATGATTACAACTATTCTATGCGCATAAGAGCAACCTTTAAAAGATTAATGAAACTGTAATTGGACTTTTATTTTTATGTTGTTAAGCAGAAACAACACACAAATCAACAAGTGAACCAGAACAGGATGACATTCTAGGAATAACTGAAGCATTTTGAGTTCAGAGACTTTCTTTGATGACTAATGCTAAGGAAAGGCCAGGTGAACTAAAAATGAATATGGGCTTTTAGTATCCATAGCAGGTATTTAAATACTGAAGTTTGCTTTATTAGGGATGTATCTTTTTTAAGAAAAACTGTTAGCAATTAAACTTCAACCACCCCATCATTTGCCTTCTTCTCCGCTGAGGGCAGAAGTTTTGTACAGTCTAACAAAGAATCTGCAGCAAATCTTGGGTGCTTTGAGCTCAGGCTCAGTATCAGCTGGGCCCCCAGGCTAGAGAGTGCCAGCATGACAATTAGTCAGTGATACCAATTCCCAGTCCTAGAATACAAGTAGCTCACCTTGTCTGTACACTTAGTAGTAGAAAACTTTTACTTGTATGCAAAAATAAATTAATACCCATTCACTCCAGCCATAAAAATAAAGGCTTTTTATTTTTCCAGTAGTAAAATCAAATGTATGTCTACACCAAATATATTCCAATTTTCAGTGATATACTGTCTTTCTTTATTCATGAATATATCATTGTACAGAATGGCTCATCTGAATCTGTAGTCACTTTAAAAAATTGTCACTTTAAAAAATTGTCACTTAAAAAAAAATATCCACTGAAAGAGTTTTAAGCTGCAAGCAGCAATAGCAATCATTTAATTGCTTAAATTTGGTGAAGTCAAATTATGAAAATAAATCCATACAGAGTCAGTATAAAAGCCAAAGTTTCAGTGGAAACTGGGAGAGGACCCCAACATTGCAATAATATTTACTACTCTTGTGCACACCCCACTGCCATCCATGGGTTGGTATACGAAGCACTTGAAATTTATAACTGCTTTTCTCTATGTCTAACAATCACTTAAATGGAAGGAAAAAAAAAGAAGTCATTCCTTAGCTCTTTCTTCCACATGCAGACTTTAACAAATCAATGTTAAAATATTATGTTAAAATATGTTAAAATATTTTTCACTTTTCACCCCTGCTGTAAAATGTACAATCTACAACAGAAAATAATAACAGCACTGAAATCTCTAGATGCTAAGGGCAAAGACAAATGCTCAATGTATTCAATGTTTTTCAAAGCTGTTTTTCATTCTAAAAGTAAACAAGTCCACCAGACCTTCAGCAAACAGGAATTCACAGCAACTTTTAGGAGGAGAACTTTGCCATTCAGATGAAACCATCACTTATATCACCACTACTCCCCAAGAGGGTGAATATTTTACTACGCAAAGATAGTAATCTTCTCCTAGAGCTGTAAATTAATAAAACCAGGAAAACCACATGAAGAAATTGATGTATAGCAAAATGAGACTGTACCAACAAATGAGGCCTCGTATTAAACCAGGGACAGAGAAAGCCACATTTCATTTTCTGTCTCCTGATTAAGGCACCCCAAGGTTAGGAGCTCCCTTCCTGAAGTCATGCCTGTTTTCCTCCGCTGAGTATAGAAGTTACCAAGGAGGTTTAACTTATTAAATATATACCTCAGTGAAGTCATGTAGAAAGAATCCAGACCAAGTCTCTTCAGCTCATTATTCCTAATGTGGGTATGAGAGCAGACACCACCATACCTGGGGCTCCTGGTACCCTCACTCATGCTCCCATGTCATACAGCATGACCACCAGGCCACTTTGTGCCCTGTTGGGATTGCATTCACTCGCAGGAGTGCAATAGTCCTCAGAGGACTTTCATGGAGACAATGGCAAACGTTACCTGGGTAGCTCAGACACTGACCTGCAGAGCTGTCCCTCTTTTTAAGGTAAGCTACAGCCACATTCAAATCCAACATTTCCCTGCACCATGGAGAACTTCCCTCTTACCAACATGCAGATTACTGGTAACAATGCCATTGCTTGAGATTAAGCATGCAATACATTGCACTGCTTTGCTCATGCATTACTTTCCATTCCTAGAAACATTAAAATACTTAAACCAGGCATCCACCTCTTCACTAGTTATGTTTTTCTGCGTAAGACATGAAAGCATCCTGGAAAGTGGTATGACAAAACTGGCCTAAGTCTATAGGATACATCCGTAGAACATGAGAAACTAATAAAAGGTGCTTCCAGACTGAGTTCACTGTAATATTGCAGGGCCAAGAATAAGCAGCTAGACAAAGAAAAATGGTTAATTTTCCCAAGTATTGTCTCCTAACCTTCTCCGGCTCTGGTCAAATGCTATTGTATAAACCTGTGCAGATTTAGGGCAATATTTATAGCAGAAATTAAATACAGAATAGAAGCTTCTTTCATTACAATTTTCATTTTTATATCCCTCAAGTTGCAAGTTGGTAAATGCTCTCTGTATTTGTTGGATGGTAATACTGGAAATGCAAAGCAAGATTCTTTGCTTACAGAAGCTGGTGGTATCACCTGTTCCACCCTGATTGTGCTGCATGGTTTTGGTCGTATATTTGATTATATGAAAGCATTACAAACAACAGTACCATCTGAACATGCCTGGGAATACACACAAAACAGAATAAAATTTATTACACCTTATTTACTCAGCAACACTGACTTCTATTAGCATATTATTATGGGGTGATGCGCTCTAGCTCCTCTCTGAGTCCAGTTCCAACGCCTCACAAATACCATCACTTCTATTCTTATTTTGATAAAGGTCTGTAGAAGTTCTTTCTGGAGCTGGGTCAGGTTTCAGGTAAAGCTCTGGGTTTGGGTTACAAGCTAGAGGTCAGCCTCAAATTAGGTAGCTCTGAAACCTTAGGAACTCAAGATAATGAATTAACAAAAATAAACTGAATTCAAGGAATATTCACCATCAAACACAATTTCCTTATCCTACTTGTTGTGGCAAAAGTTTAATTTCACTGCACAGCTCTGAGTTGTCCCTCAACAAATGCTACAATTTCCCTTGCAGTGCCACGACAGAAACTTTGTAAGGGGGATGGGGAGGGAGGGGAAATAGAGATTGTTTTGTTTGGGGGGACTGAGGTTTTTCCCCCCCCCAAAAAAAACACTTGTCTTTACAGGAATATGTAAAAGTTGGTTGTCCATGCTGATTATCTCAGGCAGTATCAGTTGGCTTAGTTTGAAAGTCAGGTGCACTGTTTCATAATTAAATCATTCAACAAAACCTTGACTATAAAGCATTCTGCTAAAACCTAATTAAGAATATGATTTGATAAAAGCACATTCTGCAGTTTTAGTTTACATTCCTATATGAGTGGGAGCATCATTATTTCATGTTTTACACATTTTGGACTTCACAGTGTTGGTATTTTTTTTTATTTGCTTTTTTCCCCCCATCTTTCCATTCTCAAAGCTGATTTTGAGTTATATAAAGAAAATACTAAAATCTTAGATCATATAAATTACTTAGCTGTTGGCAACATCCAGTTCTGACTAAAAAAACTCAAAAAGCCCCTGAAACCACACAAAAAACCCTCTCTAACCAACCAACCCATCCGCCCCCCAAAATCCACAACACCCTGAAATGACCAACCCTCAACAAATGTAAGAGAAAGGCACCATGAAAAGAGCAGTATTTCAAAAGTTGGCCCTTGTTCAAGCTGCATATGGTCACATAATCTTTTAAAATGCACAATTCAAGTCTCAATTTAATTATGTAATAGCACAAATGGAATTACACTGCAGATGAAGTGCAGTATTTCAGCTCAAACACACACTGGAGTTGTGTGACTGACCCAAGCTTATTTCATTTGGTCGTTGTATTAGAGAGCTTAATCTAAATGCAAGAACACGTAGCAAACAATTTCAATTCAATACCTTCTTCTCTTCATCTAAATTTTAATACTGACTGGGTTTAGTTACGAAGATAATTTGTCAGGCAGTTTACAAAGATTATGACAATCTAGTATTAACAAGTATTTTTTTTCACTGTTTGATTTGCCACATACACTTGTGTGTCTACTAAAAAACTCAGATGCGTTTTTTTCCCATGTATTTGAATGTATGTGACCCTTAAGTGCCAGATAGTTATAGTCATGTCTTGTGGACCAACTGGAAAAACAAGAATTTTCTCTTTCAGCAAACTGGAAATGCAAAATCCTAATTAGCCCATTCCTCAAGACTTGTATACTTCTGTGCTTCTCTGATGTGTACTTTTCTCACCTTTCCATACTACATCCTCATTTCCCTTCCATAATGGTTTTGCTACAGGCCTGTAAAAACTATGGGTAGGGAGCAAGGACGCACTGATCCATTTCTCACTTGGAAGGAGGAGATCACACATGAAGCCTGTGAGTCTGGCCAGGGACTTCCCTGAGCTTCCCTGAGAGTCATAGAGAATATGGCAGGGTGGAACATGTGTATCCCCTGGTCTGACTTGTCCATCGCTTATGGCCACTGTTAGGAGAAAAAATACTAAGCTATATGTAACTTTATTTTGAACCAATAAGGCAACAAAGAATTATCTTTTTTGACTGATCTGCAGCGTCTTAGGTGTTGGGGAGAAAGAGATGCAGACATTCTGGCTTTAGCATAGCTTTGTCTGTTGCTTCTGAAAATGCCTTGCAACACACCCTAGGGAAATTGTTCAGATTAAAATAATTGGAGATTGGTACAGAACTGACAAAAAATTAGTTTTGCTTAATTATTTCAATAACAACAAAAACAAAAGAATAAAGAGCATGCACATAAACTTGAAGACAACTGCAAAATATTATAGATGAAAAATATACACACAAGCAAAACCCACTTCTTACTTGTTAAGAAACAGCATTAGTGGAATAATAAAACCCACACTACAAAAAAATTGAGACTGTTTCAGCTAGAGCACTGCAAGTAGAGGCACAGAAAGTGCTTCCAGCACTTTGCCCATGATGGCTGAGACTTCAGCTCAAATACTGCGAGACACCATGCAGAAGTGAAAAACAAAGTCCCAGTGTAACTGTAGATGGTTGCCTATCTAACCGTGGTCCAAGACAACATCAGCACATGACACCATATTCTTAATTATACCTTGCTTCAACAGAGAGCCTTGAGAGCACAACTAGAGGTTTTCCATACTGGAAATAAATTCCATTCTTGCCATATTCTTTGAATACCCTTCTGACAAATTAGCCTCTGCCCAAAATTTTATTGCAAGCTATGAGTTTTGAGAAAATTAGTATGATTTTATAGGGAAAAACATCGCACCAATAACAGTTTACATTTGTTTGATAACTTCAGAAAGCAATTATAGCCACTGTTATCTAATTGTTATTATAAAAAACATAAGAACATAGTCTCATTAGCCTTTTATGATGTACTAGTACACCATAGCTTGCATAAGTATTCCAGCTAACCACATCAAGATGAAATATAAAGCAGCATAAGAGCTCCTTAGATTACAAACATGATTCTAGTTGTATAAAGAGGTGTACCTCTCATAGAGACAACACAATACAGATCTCAATATACAGGCGACGGGAACCTCATCAGCAACACTGAGTGCTGATCTGTCACTTACATTTTGCAGAAATGAGCTCCAACTACAACAGCTGAGGAAGATCAAGAAAAAAGCCTAAAGTCAAAGAACAAGGTTTTCCTTTTTCAGCTTACCAAAACAAATCAGGGTGGATAGCATCTGTAAATAACAGTGAAAAGAGGTGTGAGAAATGAGGCTCTAGGGAAGAAAAAGAATCACTTAATTGAAAGAACCAAGTACAAATCATCAATTAGAAATTCCAGGAAATTAGAAATTAGAAAAAGGTCATTAACCAGCAAAGCAGTGAAATCTTGAAACAGCTGCCAATGAAGGGGGGGTTGGTCACAAGACACCAATCTGAGTTTCTAGTAGAACTTGAAAAATAGAGTAGGGCATTACATCATGCTATGGCTTTCAGACTTTCAGTCTTCTCATCTTGAACTTTTGAGAAATGGATTTTATTTTTGGCTCCGTCCTTGACTCTAGGGAAAGCTCTTCTCTCTTCTAAAATCCGCTACTTCCTTTTAGTATAATTATTCAACTTTTAGAGAGAAAGCCTTTTCATATCTATTAGACAGATATTTAGAACCGTAATTTAGAAGTGGATCTAAGACCAAAAAGTATTACTTTTTAAAAATTGCATATTTTTGTTTTCATAGTAGAATGCATTTATAACCAATGATTACTTCTGTTCTTTGCAGTCTCGTCAACATATCTTCTCTCTATGTCCCTATGTGCAGACTAACATGTCCTGTGCTTCCCTTCTCTTTCTTTTCTCATTTCACACCAGCTCTGTCATTCTCTTCCCTGTTTCCTAGCACCACGTACTGAGGATATACTTTCTATACAGCCTCATTGCTCTACACCACTGCCCCCTCATTCTTCATCACAGGTTTCCTTTTGCCCTATTTTACCTTCTGTGCAGTAACTGTATTACACCACCTGATTTGTTCTTTCCCCACCACCATCTCCTATTTTTTCTTTTACATTCCAGTAGAGGATCCCAAGGACACCGGAGAGTTTTACAGGTATTTTTTCTTATTGTTAGGCTTGGTTTTAGTGTTGGGTTGTTGTTTTTGTGTCCATTTTTTTGTTTGTTTGTTTTAAATAAATCATGTAAATATCTTCAGACTGCTTTATTGCAGACTGATCTAGAAATGAGAGAATAAAGATGTCAAACATGCACAAAACTCATTTAGATAACTGAAAAATCTGACATGTCCAAGCATGGCCCATGCATTCAAACAGGATTCTGAAGTGCAAATTACTGAAACAAAAAACATCCCCTAATGGACCGAGGCTGCCTCCCTCTCTCCTCAGATATTTATGCTTTCAATATCCCATGAAGAGAAAGTATAACTTCCATGACATACAACTGATTTGCTCCTCTCTAGGATCTCCAGGAAATCAGACACTAGAAGGGTCATAAATTTGTTCAGGTTCAAAATGACCTTTGATATCATTGAGTACAACCCAGTACTGCCAGTTTCATGGCTAAACCATGCCCCATCTATGTGTCTTTTAAACACTTCCAGGGATTGGAAGCTCAACCACTTCTCTGGGCAGCCTGTTCCAATGTTTGACCAGCCTCGATGAAATCTAGAGAGCTGACAAAATATTAAGGATTATTATTATCTAGGTGACAGAGTAGCCAAAATATTTCCATTGGAGGCTTCTCAACAAGTGTTTGTAAAGCAGGACCTCATGGTATCCAAACACAGGAACATGAACACTGCCTGTTGCCATCCTCAAGGTTTTCTTGGCACCTTTGTTCATCTAGTTAATTTTTTTATATACCTCTCATGCACTTTCTTTGAGTCAAAGAATTTTTAGGTAGGTAAAATGAGGCACAGTGAGGGATTTCACTAACAGCAAACAGATGGTCATTAAGAAAAAGAAGGAGGAAATCTCCCAGGACTGTGAACTTCTCTCCCCCTTATATTGACCAACATGACACTTCCCTCATCCAAAGTTTCAAAGCCACATTTGGGTGTATCATCAACAAATGTACTCGTATCATATTATCTAGATACTTAATTTAAAAATCTACAGGCTTTACATGAAATACCCTAAAATGTCCATATCATTAACCATTTATGTAAAATGACAGCCACAGGGAATTTATAACTGGGCACAGTGTCCTAACTAATGCTTTATACAGCTTGGTAAACTAAGTGTTGCTGCAGCAAAGCAATCTAAAAATGATGTTCTCAAAAATTGCAAATGCAAACAACTTACTCCTGTTCAAAAACATCAATATTATCAAAGTTCCCTTTGATTATAGAGGATCCTGTAATCATAGCCCTCTGAGAATATTTTTGGCTACTTTCAAAAATATCTGAAATTTACCCTGCAAAATTAATGCACAGGATCTGAAAATTCTACCTTAACAAATACAAAAGACCATTTGATTAGCTACAAATAAAAGCCCCTTGAGCTAAAATGAATAAGGTTTAAGCTACTTCAAATTATTTTCCCGCCTGATAAAGCCATTATCACATTTAGAGCGTTTACAATGCAGAACTACATTCCTTTGATCATCTTATAAAATTAATTGATCTTGCTTATCTATTGTACTATTTTAAATCATTTTAATTGAGGACATTAGGAGAAGTAATGGTAACAACCAATGCATTTATTAGCTACTGACGTTCAAGTCAGCAATGTCATTTTCATAATCTGAGTTTCTCTATAACAAAATTCCATTCTTAATGGAATTTACATATAGATCACCCCCAGCCACAAATAATTTACTGTTACTTTAAGTCTTAGAGGACAGGCAGAAAAACTGTGAAAAATCACTCCAGCCATACTTAATTTTAATTATTCTTTAAAATCAGATAGAGACCTTGAAGTTAAATTCTCATAATTAAATAGAAGTTAAAAGTTTCTAAAAGCCTTATTTTCAACTCCAATTTTAAATGCAAATGGACACATAAGAAAATTGTCCCATGTAGAACTGCGCAATGTTCATCTACAATGTTTTCTTCCATAGCCCCAAAACTCCTCCATTAGCTAGTGTCCCATGGAAGCCCTCATTTAGTTAAAGGTTACAAAAGGATGGGTGCAAGATGCCATTGTTAAACAAAGTTCTGACTGTTATCAGTGCTGCTCTTGCAAGCATCTGTAGAACTGCCTGGCTTACCTGGAAAGAGTCCTAATGTTTCCATGATAGACTATAGTTTTTATTGCCACTCTGCCACAGATCAATTGAACCCACTTGAAAGAGAAAGATTACCTTCCTTCCTAATAAAGGAATGTTCCATCACCCATTCAGGTGAAATCATTATTAATAGAAAGTGGATTTTTCCTGAGCTGAAGATTTCCTTGAAAATATGCTTTATCTCCAGCCTTAAGTCACCTGCCTGACCCACTGGTTCTAAAATTAAAGAATGCACACTCATTTCTTCAAGTGAAGTGTAATTTTGAGCAGCACAAAAGTTTAGATATGCTGCATAAATGCACACACAAATGATTGTGCCAGCATGCCACCACATGCTTGGGAAATAGGTTCAATTCTCTTTGGCATGAAGCTGTTGCACTACTTCAGGCAAATCACTTAAGTCATGTCTATGCTGACAATTGCCATCAATCCCCTTCCAGATCCACCAGCTTCCTCTCTGTTATCATCTCTTTTTGTCAGCTACTGGAGACTGTCTACCAGCCCCAAAATATCTGCTAATCTTCATGAAGAAAACATATCACCTTCTTCCTCCTTGCCTCCTGCCTTGCCAGGTTAATAATTTCTGTCCTCAACTCCTTGTCCTGCTGCAGCTTCATTTCCTTTCTCCTCTGCCTGAAAGTAACAATGCTAGAGGGAAGACAAGCCAACAAAGAGGTATCAGTGGTCCGGGGTTCGGACAACTGACACAAACTAGCAACATAATGTGGTTAACTTTGACATTGGCTACAAAATGTTATAATGCATGAGGAAGACTAGTCTTGTGACTGCAGTGATGGAGGAGACTAAGATTAGTGTCGATGCATCATTTTTCCATCCATCCATGCCTCAATTTCCAAACTATGAAATGAAGGCAATAACATTTTCTGGACTGTAAACACATTACATACGAAGCTTTAGATGCTCAGTTACATTCTGATTTTGACCACCTTTGCAAAAATAAAGAAGCAAATATATCTAGGTGGCTTACTGTGGTGACTTGTCAAACTAAGTTCTGTAGGATAGATATGAGCAAGGTGTCAGTCTGCTGCTGCATGACAGTGCAGGGGTTGCCATAGCCAGACACAGTAACATATTGAAGGTGTGCCTCTACCATTTCTGCCAAGAAGGAGACAATGCTGAACATAACAGCTGCTTATGCTTTGATGGTATTTAAAAAAAAAGGGTGAAAGGTGGGTCAGCTAGCAGCAAGATGCAAATCTGCAACTAGGGTGGAATAAGCAGCCCTTATTCATGCTGATAACTTACCTACACCAGAGGAAACAACTCAGCAATGGTTCAAAAGTGGGCTCAGAAGAGAGAACTGAGGAACCTGGCTACAAGCTGAAGAGCTGGGCACACAAGCAACAGCACTATAACATTCACCCCTTTTGTCCTTGGCTGACACTACAGACAGCAAATGCTGTGCTGTCCCCACTGGGATTCATCAAAGAGCAAGGAAAAAAGAAAGCTGCAATAAACACTGTAAAGAGAAACTGCCTTTACTTGTTCTGATGACTAGACTTTTTTGTTTCTCTTTACATGGTTTGTAGCGAGTACAAAGCTCTGGCATTCCCCTTTATAGAATAGGAAAATGACAGTTAAAAGTAAACACTTGCATTTAAACGTATACAATGCAAGGACACTACCTTACTTTTGCTACAACAGCAAGTTTCTCCTTTATTACTAGACTATTGACTCTGAAAACTAAACTTCTTAGTCACTTACTAAAGTTTGCACATTTTTAATGTGAAAGTTTTGGATTCTTGGGTTTCTTTTTTTAGATCTTTTTCATGTTTAACTTCATCCCCAGAGGAACTTCTGAATCAGTAGAGTCCCATCATGCAAGTACTAGATTCACCTTTCCCAAGTGCATCAGAGGAAAGGACCTGTTTGATTTCAGTCTTACTCTGAGGCTATTTTTAATCCCCACAGTCCACCTCTCTTGGCAGAAGAGGTAAACACAGGGTAAGCAGAGTTGGAAGGCAAGAGGATAAATGAGAATATAAACTCACTAGATGAATATGTTTTCAGGAACTGAGCAGATAAGGAAGAAGAGGCCCATTTTTAATATAGAAACCAAAACTAAAATTAAACTAACTGAGCAGCTGAGCTCTTAAGATGTGGGATTTTCATTTTGCTAGTAACCTCCAGTGCACCTTTATGTCACCTTTACAAACCCAGACCAGTATGTATCCTTCCTCTATGGCTGTGGTGCATCTGGCACACTATATTCTGCTTCTATTTCCAAAGAGCCCATTAATAACAACAGCATGAGCTTCCAGGCTGTCAGAACTGTTTTCATTTCAGATTTTTCTCTTGTTGCAGCAGAAAAGAGTATTAAACAATGCAGCTATGTCTCCCTCTAGTTTATGGTGTGTATCATTTGAACAGCACAGATATGGTTAACATTTATTATTACAACCTAAGGCAGTAGAACTCTGTGCTCAAAATTTCCCTGATTGTATATTATTAACAATATATTAACATATGTCTATATATGATAATATATATAATATATTTTAGCAACATATTCATGACACAGAGATTGATAAAAAAACTACTGCACTTGTTCTGTTAGGGAAACTTAATGCATTATAATTCACTGTAGAAAAATAGTCTATATGAACTACCTGTATTTTATTCACCTGAATTAGGTGAGGTCAACCACAGGTGTGAAAGGTAGCACTGATCATGGCAAGCTCCTTTGTGGTAAGTAGTTCAAGTATAAAATCCATCCTGAATTTCACAGGGCGACAACTGTTTTTCCTGTGTCAGCTCACCGGCAATGTCCCTGAGGTGGCCAGGACGTCCCTGCTTCAGGCACCTGGCTGCTCCTGAATGTTCATCAGGTGAATTCTCCTCTTTGTCTCCAGCTGCCTTGCAAGGTGGCAGCAAATGCCACCCTCCCCTTCAATGGTCCTCTCAAACACAAAAAAACATTCAAAGGTTTGTTTGTAAAGACTCCTGAAATCTGAAGGCATCTGCTACTCAGTATAAGTAACCTACTAACTTAATTAGATCCATCAGCATAGTTCTTAACCTCTTTGGTTTGATCCATAGGAGCAAATCTTATGAAAGAAGAAAAATCATGAGTCTATATGACCAAGAGACATGATTTTTGTGAGGTTTTAAGTAAGTAACAAAATTTTAAGATTTTATAAGATTTTTATGAACAATCCATGATAGAATGCTAGACTTTTCATACGGAAAAATGAAAGGTGATTAAGTCAATGTGTCCATCATTGGATTCCTCTGGAATCTGGAAAAATGGTATGATGGTAAATGGAGTGGCTGAAAAATTCCCCTGGTCTATGGCAGGAAGTTTTTACAATGATACAATTTGTCCTGATGTCTGAAGTTTTGATTATCATGCCAGAAACATCTAACATGAATGCTTAGTCTGGATTTTCAATAAAGCCCATTTTCCAACAGACTGCTCAACACTAAGTATAAAAGATTTTTTTACCTGAGAAAAAATATACAATGAAAAGACAGTTACAGCAACTCTGATTCCAGACGTGGTCCTCCAATAGACCATTCCTGGATTTATGGCGTTACTGGTTCTTAAGTGCACAATGAAAGCCGTATCACAGTCTTGGCAAACTTCTGTGGAGGAATCAACCCCAGGCTAGTAACAGTCATGACATGCCTCCAGTGGAATGCGTCTTAACACAACCCTGATGGGGTTTCAGGCTTGAAAAGAAATAATCCCAACATGAAAAGGAGTTAGACAGCTATTACCAAACAGCTCTCTCTGACATGGCTTGACCAAGGAGTGTGGTATCAATTGAAAGAAGTGAATGCAAAAGAGGACAAAGCTGAAGTGTCCTCCTAGAACATAATTTTGTAGTGAGAAGGTCTGCTGGGATGGATGTTAAGCCAGAACTGAGGAATGGTAATGGCAGCACTAATGGCAGATGTTTTAGTCCTTATCTATATATTTATATCTTTAATATGCACCTTTGTTACATATACATTCACAAAGTATTTACTAGATGGTGATTTAATCAAATCTATGAACCATATCTCCATTTTAATTTTTATTTCTTTAGTTATAAAGACATCTACAGAGGCGTCAGTTCAAGGCCAATCACTTGGATTTGATCTCAGTTTATTTACCAAACAGTAACCTTCAACTTAGATCAGACTAAGGTTTCATATTTGAGTATCTAACTTGTCTCGTTCTGCCACTTTCCGTAAGGGTCTAAATCACTAACGCTAAATGTCAGCCAGTGGGGGGACAGTATAGGATACTGTGGCATCACCACAGTATTGTGTATTTGTGGCAAATCAAAGAAATGCTCTTTTCCCGTTGTGATTGCATAGGCCTTCCCAATTTATGAGAAAAAGGATTTGAGATGCTGGAGTGCAGGGAAGAATAACAAGAAACACACCTCATACTCACAGACCCCTCCACGGAACATGGAAACTTCCAATGCCTTACAACGTTGTTGTCTGGACAAGCTGGAGAGCTTCAAGGCCTTGTTTAAGTCTCAAGAACAGAATGCAGCCTAGAGTCACAGCCCTCAGCAAACTACATTTGCCTCTGCTTTTTCCATCTAGGTCTGACATCCCTGAAGTGTCAACAGAGTCCAGTCATGGGGTTTCTCAAAGCTGATGGCTTGAGGATACATCAGGGAGCAGATTGTGTGTCCAGGTTATGGTGACACTCCCTGAAGCAAACCAGTGCCAAGGACATCAGTCAGTAGTATATTCCAGGTATATTCATGGCACCCTGTTGAACTTGCTGCTCTTCTCATACATGCCAGTGAGAAAGAGAAATACAAATAGCCTGCAAAACAAAATGCAAGTGAAAAGGACTGCAACCTATCTCAGTGACCTGTCTATGCAAATAAAAAGGGTATAAAGACAATAATAAATCTGCCAAACAAATTCAAACTACCTCAAGGTCTCACACTGCTTGTGACAGCCTCTATAGCTGTTTCTATCTCTTCCTCAACTACAGTAAGGGTTAAAAATATTTTGGTTCTAAAGGGAAAAATCTCAAAACCTAAGAGCAGGGATGACTGCAGCTGAGCAGCAAAGCCTGAAGATCCCAAACCTGACAGAAGGGGAGGAGGCGCAGCAGAGATCCCCTACTCACTGCTACCCACTGGGACCATGCATGCACACCACCTCTGAAAAATATCTGTATCTCAGTACAGCTCCCACCTTTTCCTTTCCATGATCATTTGGAATGAGGGGAGGGGGGAAAAGTGTCATATCGGTAACATAGCACAATCCAAAAGTGATCTCCTGATGAAGGAGCAGTGCTGACTGATCCAAAGAGGAACATCGTTGCAGGGAAAGAGCACTGTGAAGTTATGTAAATAAAAGGGAGAAACACTGGTGGGGCAAATCCATTAATCTTCTGCTGTGATGATGAGGAGGAAAAAAACTGCATGGCAATGTAGATCCAAGGGAGACACATATGTATGTCCCTCTCCCACCAACACAACCTCCGTGTTTTTACAATCACAACTGCAAATTTTGTAATAAAATGAGACTAAGAATCATAAATTATATGCAAATCGCTTGTGTATAATTTACGAATACCTAGGGCGAGATATTATTATTCTCTGCCTTGATAGTTTTCTGCCAAATGCTCAGATTGCTGCTCTGTAGCTTAGCATCCTCTCTTCTCCTCTGTGACCTCACAAGTGAAAACACTTATCATAAAAGAACAACATTTACTTATGACCAAAGGGGAAAAGATCCTTGTTATACTGCAAAGCTTATATTTACCATAGGAAATTAATAATAAAAAAATCTAAATTCCTTTCCTCATAGAAATACTAAAGTAATATCATCTCTGCCTGACTATCATTAAGAGTGCTTTGTAAACAGATTGTTGTTCGTTTGGTGATTCAGACACCATAATATTGCTGGATCATGGTCTGTTTTAGTCTGAAAATATTTAGCAACCATACAAGTTAAACATGATATATATATAAATAGAACTTTCTAATTAACATTTCTCTTTTGTCTGACATTTATTTGTCTTTTTTTAAAATGGATAGCAAGCACAATGACAGCACAGTATTACTCTTGAAATAAACCTGCCAAGACAAAAGCATGTGTCTTGGATTTATTTTTAACAAAAAGAACAGAAGTAGTGTCTTTTCCTGTGGTTTGCTTTTGTTCTGTCTGTAGGTTGTTCTGATAGTAGGTTGATTGTTTCAGTAAAAAACAATAAGTAGAAAGCATTTTTTCTGAAGAGATATTCAGTACTTTAACTTGCCCTCTAGACCTGAGATACATGGAAAGTACTTAAGGGTCATCTGTGTTATTTGACAAGTGTTACATCTAGTATGACAGGCAAAGATACAACCTTAACACTCATTCGATGGTGCCATTTTGAACCTAACTCTGGTGGCAAAATGTTATTTTTTTTTAATACAAAATGTGATAGCTTAGTGCTGAAACATCGATTTCCAGATAGAACATAATATCAAAGTGACCATTTGTGATGCCTGAAATCATAACCCCCATGTAAGGCTCAAAGACTCATTCCACACAAGAGATACATACATAAAACACTGCAGTCATTTATGGATGCCCTTTAGCCCAGACATCCAAAACTGTTCCAGTGAAATACAGCAACCTAAACCCAGGTTTTTGACATTTTACTGAATGATTATATATGAAACTGAAATTAGATAGGTACAATGGATGCTCCAGTCACAAGCATGGCTTTCCTCTGCGCCTGCAGAGACACTTCAGCTCCAGACCACTTTTGAGAGGAAAGAAACGTGGCCTTTTCAGCTTCAAATACTATCAAATTTATTATCCTGATCCATCTCTAATCTACTTTCTAGACACAGAATATAACTAAATAACTTCTCACGAATTCTTGTGTTTCAGGACTCTCCCCCAGCCCTACAGTCCCAGACCAGAAACATAAGAAAAGTCCTTTTTGATGGCTGGTCTGAAAAAACATATTGATGCCTGAAGAACTATCTTCACACACACACACCTCCTTTACATATTTTAGGCAATAATTAATTTAAAAAGAGGTAGCCTCATGTCTACTTTCTAATACGCCTGACCTACAAGAATTTTTGCACATGTTGAACAGCCACGGTGGAGTAAACATCAGGACAACCAAGGACAGCCAGGACAGAGGGAAAAAGGTGTAGCCTGTGCCTGCCCACACAGCTGCTTTAAGCTAAGCCACAATCTTGCCTTTAAGCTAATTAATTAACTGCTTTCAACCATAGCTATTTCTTCACAGCTTTCTTAGTCTGGCAGTGATAAATACACAGTAATGATGTTAACAGTTTGGATTTACACAGCTGGTGTAACATACAGAATGGCATTCATATTTATGGACTTGGCAAGGCCCCGAGCCACCCTGCACCAATGTATCACCACTGAAATCACAGCAACTGGGCAGATTTACACCACTGAGTGATCCAATGACCTACTCAGCATAGCAACTCGTATGTGGGCATTAAGCCCAAAGGCAATATTTATATATTCATAAAAGTACATACTCACGAAACAAGCTAGAGGTACTACACTGAGAATCACCTCTTTTCAATTATTGCATGTAATTTTTAATGCTGCTCAAGTTTAATTACAGTGAAGTACTTAACTGGGCTGCAGCTGATTGATCATGTTCTTGACTACTTGTCTCCTTCTCCTCACAATTACCAGATGGAGAAATCTAGATTAGTTTACACCACATAATGAGAGCTTACTGCTGAAATATGAATGAATATTGCACAGTTCATCTTGACCTGCTTTGACAAACTTTATGTAATAAAAAAAGCCCCACCCCTTACTAATCAATTCTTTATATTTGCCTTTCTCACCTTGCCAGGAATTGCTATGCATTTAGGTGTTTTATTTAAAATGGAAATGAAGTCGTAATACATTAATTTAGAGTCAATAACCAAATGCATAAATCATGTCAAGTTTGGATTTTATGGGGGGTTTATTGTGACTCTGTTTGCATGTTAGTTATGTTAAGTCAATTGGGTTTTTTTTCTGAGGAAATTTTGAATTCCTCAAGATTCATGCTACTAAAGAAAGATGACTGAAATTATGATGTTGGTCATTTGATCCATCTGTGACAGAGTTCAAGGGAGAAGAAGAGAATTGACCATTAAAGACAGCATTTTTCTGTCAAGTCCTAGTATTTATGCTATTTTAGGGTTTTTTTCTCCTGTATCCTTCATTTCAAAAACAATAAGTGAACACATACTTAATTTCTTCACTTCTAAAAACCTATTCAGGAATGCCCAAGCTATAACAAAAAAAAAATTCTTTTCAGACTGAGCTACAAATCAGTTGTTAGTCCTCAGCAAAAATATCAAGATGAGACCTCCTGCCCTAGCTCAGGAGGAATAGGATAGAGAGGGAGTATAGTGGGAACACTTGTGATTGTATTCCTACTCTTATTCCAGAAACAACCTAGAGAGTTTTGCAAGGCGTAAAGCGTTAGCAGCTTGTACATCTTAACACAAGTACGTGTTAGTTGCAACATCTTTGAATGAAATTATAAGTTAACTTCTCATCTGCAGAAGCTTAAGTGTGTTACACAAGCCTATGTACCTGACTTTAGCTTTGGAAGGAGATTCATAAATTCTAGATGAAGGAGCAAGAAAGAGACAAGTTTGGAGCCTGCTGGGAAGGAGCCACAATGAAAAAAAAATTGAATTTAGGCTGTGGCAGCAGAGGAATGGCCAAAATCCACAGCACAGAGTCACAACAAGCAGAGGAGTTAAGATGCGTATGTACAAAAGACCAAGCAAGTGTTGTTCTGCAAGAAAAGAAAGCCAGAGGTGCTGAGCTTTACAGGGTTGTCCCATGAACACACAGGTGAACAAAACTCCCAGGCTGATCTTTGGAAAGAGATCATCGCGCCATTACAAGAAATACTCGGAGATGGTGCTCTGACTCTTACTGAACACTGCCAAAGTAATTTCATTGTCTTGACTAACATATGTACAGATTAATTACCAATGTAAAATACAGAGTGCCTGAAGAAACGCAATGCATTTCATTTTCGCACCTGGTGCACCCTGTTGCACTGATCCCTCCCAGACTGTTGTGTTTTACTGGATGTAACAAAGGAGACTGTAAGCAAAATTATCATTGCAAAACCTTTCAACTGCTTGGAAAAAAGAACAAGAAAGCAATCAGCATCAGTTTTACCACACAGTTCGGTTGCATCAATGCATTTCTTGGCAAAAACTTCTATAAGACAAAATTTTCAGGAGTATAAATGAGATTTTAAAAAAATTTCTAAGTGCATAGTTGTTTCTTCTGCAAATGTTATTAAAAACTAACAACTGGCAAAATACTTTATACATTTTGCCATAAAAACCAATCAATTGCAGAATTCCAAAATACTTATAAAAAAGCAGATTTGGCATCTTCCTGTAACCCATTAAATAAATAAGTAATCAAAGCAGTTGCATAAAAAGTTTTTTAAATTGCATAAAACAATAGTCTAGATTAGAATGGGAGGACAAACCCTCTTAATTTTGTAAGATAGGCTAGTAACTGTTTATATGAATGGCTGTGTCTATCTGTTAGTATAACTGCTGCCTGCAGAACACTGAAATGAGCTAATAGCAATAATTGCCTGGAATTAATGATGAACATAAACATTTCTTTGCACTCACTAAATAAACAGCAACTGGAGCTTAGCATTCACCAATGGTGCAACCACAGCATGGCATTTACCATGATGAAAGAGAGTAACTATTCCAAAGAAAGCTATGGAGAAGCAGAGTCTCTCTATTAATAACAAATAGATCATTTGGAGCTTTAATTCCACTGCTTCTGAAGCTGCATGAAAATCCTGGACCACAGCCAAAAGACAATAATCACAATGTCTCCAAATCAAATAAACAGGCCATCAAAAAACTCAAATCTTTCTGTACAATGTAATTACTAAAGAGTATCAACCCTTCTCACTATATGAACTTTGAAAAAAAGATCTTGTCACATGCAGCAGCAAATGGAGCAGGATCCTAGAACTGGTGAACCCTCTCTGCCTCTGAGAGGGAAGACTCAGACTCAGATTCAAACTCCAAGATGCAGTTTCACTATGCTTATTTTTGTCACCATTTCCTAAGAAGAGTGTCTTTTATACAGAAAAGGATGAAATACAAGTTCTTTTGTGCCTTTCCTCTATTTTCTTTAGTTTCTTCTTCATATGGAAGTAGAGAATGTCCTGATTTGGTTTTTTCTTTGTTATGGCTGCTTGAAGTTTGCATTTTGCATACTGCTTGCCTATCTGATTGGAAATGAGCAGGTGTGTGTTGCACTCTCTTCCAATTTACATTTTGCATTTTAAAACAAACCATAACTTGCCATGGGCACTTGGTTCTAGGACAGAATGCCAAATAAAAAACAGGAAGATTTGCTTCTTAATTGCTTAAGTAAATAAAACTTTCTTGTGAAATATGTTACTATACAAAGCATTGATGAAATACTTCAGGGTATTTCTACATTTTCCAATCCCCACCCTCACAAAAATGATAACTACTGAATTTCCCACACTATCTTAATAGCCACAATAGTTCTTCTTTTTGGTCAGTTGAAAGCATCATGATGATCAAGGACAGTTCCTGTGGGAAGTCCACGTAGATTCTATTATTTCGTAAGAGGAGGAGTAGAGGCATTCAGAAACATATTTTGATACGTTGCAACACAGGCTGCAACAAGGAAATTGAATAATTCATTGTCTTGATTTTTTAGAAAGTTTGTAGCTATGTTTGGAGAAACTGATACCAACCGTGTACATCACAAATGCAGGACCGGTAATACCCTTCAGATATGCAGCATCAGTCTGTGATGTTGCTCCTATGGTCTGGTATCGGTTAGAAATCAAGGTCTCATTTGGATCCTATCTCAAACCCATACACCTGAGGGACATTAATGAAGGCTGCCCAGACTCTTAAGGCAATAGCATTAGCTAGCTCTGAAAGTTTAATCTTTTAGTACAGTTCCAATGCCAGCAACTAGTATATTTTGGGAGTCATGGTACTATTTATCTTCATATACTAACGTTTCATTGGCTTTATCCATCTTGAACTTTCTTAGGTCCATAACACCTAAATTATGCTGAGCAATATTTATAACACAGATTTCTTCAGACTCACCTGTTAACCTACATGCAATCTTCTACAGGGCTTGGAAGGCAGCAGCAAACACTCCTCATCCTGCTCTATGCCCAACACAGTTGCCTCAGGGCACAGCATCCCACTTCCAACAGAAATCCACAGATGTTCTGAGGGTAAAATTAGCACAGCCTAATGAACTGTGCCATCTTATATTAGCCTAAGACATTGCCTTTGGACAGTACAATGAGATCCTAAAGCAATTTTCCTGTATGTTTCAAAAGCGTTAATCTCTCTCATTGCAAATTTGGCAGATTCAGTTGGACACAAATATGAGCACACAATAACTTATCTCTGTGTTCAATGCTTTTTGTTTTTTTTGTTTTCTTTTTTCCCTTTCAAAACCTATTTTTATCTATATAGTTACAAAGTTTTCAAACTGGCATTCTTTTTTCTACCATTTTTTGCGAAAAATTTCCCTGACTTTTATTTCTGCTCTTTACAGATTGTCATAACAAACAAATAACAATTAATCAATCTAACTACGTTGTTATTATATTACATCATGAATTACAAATAGGATTAATCTTACCTGTTAATCACCTAAAATTTAAACATCTAGCCTTACTGGTCCCTTGGACAGCCTACTCAATAAAGACAAGTACCTGTAAAATTGAACTAAAATGTGTTTCAGACACCTGGAATGGGTATTTTGCCCTATGGAAGTAAGTCTGCTTATTGCATGACCATAAAGGAAGCCTTGTGTCTTTGCCTGTATAACAAATTTTAAGGTACATAATAATTGGCAAGATAAATACTACTATTCATTTCTAATGTCTATTTTTTATGCTTTATTTCTACATATACTGAAAGTTGTTTATACCTGCACTTACAGTAAATGTTAGTACTTACTTTCTTCAGCTTCCTTGACCTGAATCAAGTTGGAAAATGTTAATGTTTCCGTTGGAAGAAGTTCCCCATATTCCCATAGAGACTCTTATTAACAAATATTCAAGTACCAATTAATACAATATAAAAATATTGCATTACCAGGAAGGAGGAATAAATCATGAAATACCTAAGTAGTTACTTCAACTATAATATATAAAGTATTGTCAAACTGGGGATAAGTTTGGCTAAAGTAATATCTTGTTGACAGAGATCTGTCAAAGGATTTTTCACTAGAAATAAACCAGTGATATAAACAAACTTTTGATCTTTCTTAGGCTTTCATGTTTTTTTCATAGTCTACCCAAATAATACAGAACAGCTTGTACAAATCATTCTACCTTTTGCAGTTTGAAATAGCCCTGTTTTAAGGAAGAAGAGTTTCTGATTAAAAAAAAATAAAAAAATCAAAATGTTTCTAAGCAAGACATTTCTGTTTTAAAGAGGCCATTAGGAATCCCTAATACCACTCTTGCTCTGTGCAACCGTTATTTCTATCATAAATATGTCACAGGTTTTATTAACTAGGAGAAAAGTATACAGACCAGCTGTATACTGATACTGAGAAACAATTTCAATGAACCAATTGAATCATACTTTAAAAGTCTTTTTTTTTCCATATTCTAGAAGGGCTTTTCATTAAAATGATTTTCAATTTTATTTTTTATTTTTTTTTTAAGGACAAAACAAGAAGCATATACACCATCCAACATATTGCAGGTAGCTTTGACCAGAGTTCATATTTTCATGATCCTCTGAACGTACTTTAACAGCAGCTATGTAAACAAGGATTATTCTGCATACAGCAAGAATGTTCTCTTTTTCTCCATACAGTAATTTATAGAAGACATTTTTTAAGACATATGAGTAGTTTTAAGACAACAGATGGTCTTGTCTTGGTGCAAGAGATAATAAAAAGAATGAACCCTATATCATCTGTCTCTAATAACGCCTGTGCCGACCACTTGACTTTCAGACTGGCAAAAAGACCTATCTAGAGACATACGACTTATGGGATGATAAGTGCATTGTGTGAGAAGCTCAAGCAGTGAAGACAGTGAATAAAAACATATTCTTATTGAAATATCTTTGCACTTCTCCTTACAGAGGCAGCATTTTAAATTATCATTTTTCAAACATCTCAACTTTGGTGCTATTACACTCTTAACTGAAGCTCTGGAGCAGAATGATGGAATCCTACAGTTATTTCCCCTCTGCCATACGAAACCAAGGCTCGGATTTTGCAAAGTCTTTCGTGCAGCTGTAATTTTACTTATTCAGCCTGAGAGGTGAATCTCTTCATTTCAATTAGCTGGACTGCTTACGTAAGCCCAGTCATGCCAACATTCCTGCACCCACCACACTTTACCCTGGCAGTGGGACCTCCTTAGGCTATCCAGAGGGAAGATGACCATAGATTTTATTAGTAACCTCATCAATTTGAACTCAAAATGCAAAACCTAGCCTCACAAAGAAAGATGAAACTTTCTGCTTAGTTGACATTTTGACTGTAGCTTTATTTTAAGCCTGATTTCTTACATGTGAAAGATTTAACCCTCAAAAGCACATTTGACTTTGATTGTGTTACATTAAGCACTGAACTATGTTTATAGGAAAACATGAAGACATACCCCATATCTCTTGAGTTTTGAAAGCAAAAAAGAGCAGTACTCCATCTCCTTTTCTGTGTTCCTTTGAGATTTGTGGGCTTGTTATTTCAACACACATTCTTGGTGTTATTCCGGTATTCAAAAATTCTCTTATGTTAAATTTTATTAGAAAAAACTTCTATTTGCCCTGAAATACTACTGAGTGCTGTTAAATTACTGTTGGACTATAGTAATTTTTCCAAGTAGTCTCCATGTAAGTGTAAATTTAGTCAAACAAATCAAAATGTGAGTTATATTCAACTAAAAATAATGATACCATGGAGTGGTCAAAAATGCTAGTAGCTATTAATAAATAATCCTCAGCACATGCAGTGATGCAAATCAGCACTATTATTTTAACATATAAGAAGAATTTAGTAAGGTAGAGCTGCACAGTGATACACAAGTTAATCATCATCACACAGCACGGTATTGTCAGAGCTCAAGAATGTCTTTGATCCCTACCTCAGTTTCAGAGCATTCAGGTCATCCTCTTGCACAGCATTTAAATGTGGTGCATGTACCCTTCAACACATGTACAGAATGAGTGACTGAGCTGCACTAGGTCATAGTGTAATCGTGACATTATCAAATATATAAAAAAAAGAAACCCTCTAAGAAAACCAGCTACTTCAAATGTACACATAGCTTTTTTCAATATTTTTCATTGAAACTTTGAGCACACAGACGGATAGTGAACATACACGTCAGTCAAATGGATTGGAAGCACTTAGAAGGAGATGTTACGGTCTGTTACATCCCTGATGTAAAATGAAGAAGTTCAGATAGGCCTTTGACATAAAGGACTTGACGAGAAGAAAACCTGAACAGCGAGGGCACTTGGAGAGCCCTCAACAGCCCCGTGACATTTCCGTACCCCGACCTAGGAGAGACCTAAGCTCTGCCTATCGCCACTGCAAGGGTCTCCAGCACCTCTTCCAGCAAAATGTCTCTCTCTTCCATATGCCACTTGTTGAAACAATGCCAGTGTGTGAAAAGCTGATGTTACAAATCAACATCTGGTATTTAAAACATGGAAGAAAATAGGCTTATGGGAAACAACTGCTCAGGAAAGGTGAGCAGTCTAACAGAAAACAGACATAAAATTTTGGTTAAAAAAGCACTACCCTACTGATAAATATATGCTCTTCACTTGAATAAGTCATATGTCCAAAGATGAGCTTGAAAAGTAGTGTCTTTCAGAAACATATCTCATTTTCTAGGACAACATACAGATGGCATCTAGAACAGTATTTTCTTACTGCTGAGTGAAAAACAAATTCTAATAAACACGTTAATCCTATATTAATACATAATGATTGTTTTTGAACTGAAACTGTGGCTATTTCTAGAAGAAACAGAATTATTTTGTTTCAGAAATACAAAATCATAATACAAGTTATGATGCCATCTGGTTGTACTAGGATTTTACATCTAGGAGTTACCAAAGGGGGGAAAAGAAAAGAATAAAGGAAGAAAGGAAAAGAAAGGTCACTCTCTTAGTAAAAAGGGAAAAAATATCTAAAATATTTCCCTTATTATAATCGAATTGGACACAACTTTAAGCAGCTATTTATGCTGCTTTGTAAATACAAAGCGTACATTTTAATACAACTATTCCTGCTAAGTTCTGGGATATTAAATGGTTCTAATCCTATTCTTCTTTATGACTAGTTCAAGAAATGACCTCTAGCTAGATCTGGCCTTGTTCTATCATGCACTGGATTTTTCTTACAGAAAATAAATTAAAAAGGTGTGACCTTGCTGAGGGCTTGCAGAGAAAATGAGGTACATCTTGTCACAAGCAGAAGAGCCTATTTGAAACACGGTTTGTTCAATTTGAAAGGCTGCTGCTTTCCTCAGATCAGAAGTTAAGATAAAGGCAGTTGGATGAAAGAGGAGAAACATTTCCAAGAGATGAAATTAAAGAGCTACACTGGAATCCTATTCAGCGACACAGTGCTTTTTTGTGTGAAGGTTTATCTGGGACGCATCAGCCACACCTTGTCCTCACACACAGGAGCAGGCTCTTCATCCAGCACAAAGCCTGTCGTGGAAGGAGAGGATGAGGACTGCTCACCGATGGGAATCTGAGGACACTCGCTGCACCCCTTCCTCACACAGCAGGGCACAACAGAAATTAACACACCGAAACATTACACAATGTTGTTCAAAAGAAAAAATCTAAGCCCTTGCTTCTCTTGATCCCAGCAGCTCTCCTGTGAGCTCTATACATTCCATCACGAACAAATGTGGCATCAGTGAGCAGTGTTCCCAGATGCCTAACACATCTACACTGAAATTTCACATTTTGAGCAGGTAGTAGAATACCCCACCAAAAAATTAAAAACCTGTCACACCTTTACGACCAGTAACTCATGCTCAACTAATTTTTAATTTGACCTACTAAAAGCATGCATCAATTTGTTTGACACTACCTCACTAGAATAGCTTATATTTGGTGTCCAAATAAAAATTGAGGTTTATTTCATCATTTCCTTTCTAGTATTCTAAATAATTTCCTTGCTTATAACACCAAAAATTATCAGGTAGCAGGGCCGTGATTCAGTTGTGTCCTTATCTAAGTCTAGCAGGAACGCAGTCAGATTAGTCCTCAGCTCACAGCTCAACAGCAGGGCCAGCAGTGCACACAAGCAGTACAGGTGTATCCTTCCCTCCAGTTGCAAACCTGGAGCACCATGACCCCCATCACTACTTCGTTCCTGCCTCTCACCTAACACAGCCCTACAGCCTTTAAGAGCTCTGAATCCGACTGCTTTACATCCCACAGGCTTGTTCCCCGGTACAGCGAGCCCCTCATCAGTCACCACCCCCCACCCCTGCCCGGAGCAGCAGCTGCAGAGGATGTCCCCAGCACCTGACCTGCCTTGAAGCCAGGCTGGATGTCACGTCACCTGCCCCATTCATTCCAGACTCCAAAGCTTTTGGCAGGCGGGATGGATCACACCCACAGTGACAGCAGCATTAATGTAGGCTGTTTCTTGCAGTTCGTGTAGTGTTTCTAATCCCAATGTGAGTATTTTCTAACTGCAATTAGGTACTCTTGCTTTAAGTATCATAAAAGCAGGACCACAGCCTGCAAAAGATTGCCTTGCAATTATCTCACAGCAGCTATTTAAATAACATCCAAGCATATGTTGTGCTAATTCTTATGGCCAAATACAGTTTCATTTCACTCATTCAGAACAAACCCTGATGGGCAAACAAAGCTTTTGGTGAAGTGACAAGTGGAATTCCAAATAAGTAAGACAAATATTTCCTCCAGAGGCTAAACCTACTGCAAAATATTAATCTTCTCTTCTACACATCTTCACATGTCTTTGGTGAAACACCTGTCTAGAATTGTTAATAACAAATATTTTTCAGGGTATACACTTCAAAGACAGTACTGCAATGTCAAGCAGTGTAAAACTTTTGAAGTAATTTTAACTAAATACTTCTGTGACAACTGTCTGAATCAATTTGTCTTAGCCGACTATATTCTGGTATTATAAAAACCTAAGACTTGGTAATCATCCAAAAGAGATAAAAATTTGACTGAGGTCATAACTAGTAAGTTGTGCAAATCAAATACACACACAAGAATGATAATGTTGTACTTGATTTAGTAAATGATCAATGCCCTCTGCTTTCTTAACTTTCATTAAAAAACACTTTTTTTCCTGAAAGGATTAATTGAAAAAAATATTTTGTACACGGTAAAGAGCAATTCAATAAACCAACAAAACCACAGTAACCCAATATTAAGGAATTGCAAAATGAGAATATCATGTCCTTTTTTAGTACAGTGAAATGTTAGTCCTTAGCAAGGAAAAAGATAAAGATTCAAAATAAGACTGTGCTAAGAAAGGATGGATATTTTTAATTGCTGAACAACTTTATATCACAGGCAAGTACAAAGGCCAAAAAAGAAAAGGAAATAACAAAGAAATAAGTGTGTACATGTGTTTGGGGAGAGAGAACAAAGCAAACTGTGGCTGGAGACAGAAAAAGTTCTGAGAATTACTCGAAGTTGTGGTAGGAAAAAAAAATACCACCCAACAAAAAAAGGTCAAGCTGACCTCAAGATTCTAAGTCGGGCTCTTGAAATCCTAAATCATACAAAGCACCATCACTTCAAGGCATACAAACATAAGAGGATTAAGGTAAGTGTCCCACCTAAAAGCCTGAGAAAACAAAGATTAGTTTTAAGCAATGAAAAGAAACACAAATCATATTGATGCTCCATGCACAGGAAGGAATAATTGTTAGGATGTATTAAGAGCACAGTAAAATAAGCACTACATAACATAAGGAAAAAAATCCAGGTTTGCTTGCCACTTTCGAAATGCAAATATACTCATGTCAAAATGTAACAAATATTAAGGACTGTAAGAACTAACCTAAAACCTATTGAAGTCAGTAGTAATTCTCTTATTGACTTCAGTTAGCCAAGACCCTCTGTTTAGAAAGATTAAGTAAAAGACAAATAAAACTATTCTTTCTAGAGGAAGGCATTAATACGGCTGCTCTCAGCCCACTGTACCTACCTGAGTGATTCAGTAACACACTTATTAACCCACCACCACAGCAACAAAGGTCTTCCTTATAGGTAAACATTCATAAACAGTTTATGCTGCTTATACTATCAGAGACTTTGTCATATTTACATTTATGCTACATTTATGTTAGCAGGACAAAGTGTGGTGCCTTTTAAAAGATGACATTAGTTCTGGACATTATTCTACAAGTTTGAATTCTAATGGTCATGACTTTTTGGGGTGTCAAATGAAATTTGAGCACACACTCCAAATTGTATATTCATTTTCTTGTTAGAGAATATTTAAAAATAGTAATGATACAATTGTATATGCTTTTAACTAGATGGAAAGAAAATTAATACATATGGTTTGGGGGCTGATCAGCTTTCTACAAGTGCACACTACTTCACCAAGTTATTGTTTAATTGAAGAAATTCAAGTCTGGAAAAATCCCATTCACCTTTTTTTTCATACCTGCTGGAAGTGATCGTTGTCTTGTGGCATTACTGAACACTTCAGTTAGCCCGTCCCTATATACCAATGCAACCCACTAAGACAGAAACTTGGACTAACCTATCAAATATGAATTTTTCAGGCTGTTCTATTTGTTAAAATTGACACTTGCATCTTTCCTCTCTACTAGTCAAAAAGCCTCTAATGAATCCTTTCAAAACTCTGCTTACTTAAATGTGAGTGTGAGATTAGGGATCTGGGAAAATCCTATGCTTTTCCAAGCAGTTAGTCAACTTAGTCAACTAAAATACTTCATGAAATTAAAAAAGCCACTTGGCAAATGGTCTCTTTTGAGTCCAGATGAGAAGTAGATAAGTGGTTTAGAGCTGAACCAGAGGCAAAGGGCTCAGTGGGTTTCACCACATTTGAACTGTGGCCCCACCACTGCCTCCTCTACAGAAACTAATAAACCACACTGTTTCAGAGGAAAAAAAATAGTATGACAAGCAATTAAGTGCTGTCAAGTCAATAACCTTTTGTCATAAAACCAGTCAATGGTGGAAAAATTCCCTTTTAGTTTGTACTTTATTCTTCCCACAGATTGTTTGATGAAACATCACCTATCACATTATCAGGGTCTTTCATAAGCAGAACTGTATTTTTTAAAGAATTAGGTACAGTCTTGGAACAATTTTCCACAAGTAAATCGAGCCAAACATGTCTTTACTGGCCTAGATGATTGCTTACCAGAAAATAGAGTAATTTTTATTTAATTAAAATTAATTTCATCCAAAGACTCAATGCAAAACCAGACATCAAGTTGTCTTCAGAGTGTTTTCTTCCTAGCCCTCTAAGGAAAAGAGTAAAGATTCTCATCCTGAAGGATACAAATAAAGTAGGAAGCACATCACTTAAAGAGGTACTTTAAGACAATCTCCTCTCTCATTTACTTTTAGCTACCTCAGTACAGCCTAAAACTTGATAACACCAGACCATTTTCAACTACTTTTATAGCAACATTCTCCAGAGTTTGTGTAAAAAGTTTTCAAGAAGTCGAACATTTCTGTTCACTGAACACTCGACTTCTGCTTAGAAACTACTGATAATTATTTCAAAATAATTTTTGTAATGTTTTCAAACAGATGTAAAATTCCCACAAAAGACTAGGCAAACATTATCTGTGGACTATTGCTTTTATAACACCACTGGCTAAATAAAAATAACTTTTTCATTGAATTAACCTGTTTTCTGAGCTCTTCCTGATTGTCAGATGCAGACAAAAGCTGCACTGTTAAAACCCCTTCTGGGCAGCGATTGCAAAGAATAATACAAAGTACAGAAGGTGGCAGTACACAAGGTTGCAGTGCAGAGCAAGCACATATTCAGAGGGTTTTTCACTGCCATTTCCTAAGAGACTTTAGTAGAGGCAGAATTTCAATCTCATTACTGGGTCACCCACTGCACTCACTTCCTCTGTCAAAGAACGTTCCATGGCAAAAGTGACAGCCATCCAACAGCTATATTGAGGACTTGTTGTGTGGCAGGGAGCAGTGTAAATTCACAAGGTTGGACAAATAAATGCTTTGTTTCTTATCAGAATTGGTTCAACACCCAAGGGAAGCACAGGTGGAGCATAAGCAGGACATCCTCCCCTTCCCTGGGTGAGAGGAATGCAGCAACTGAGAACTTGCTCATCAAATTCCTGAGACACTGCCAAAGGAAAAACGGCAGCATCCCACGGACCTGTTTCCCACCAAGCATTGCAGCAAACCTCAGCCATGACCAAGCCCAGCCAGAGAACTGTTTGCAGGGTCACTGTAGGGGACACAGTTCTACTCTTCTCTCATTACCAGGGACGCATAACTCCTGTGGTAACTTCTCATGTGATCTGTAGCCTCTACAGGGAAACCCCTGAAGGAAATGCAGCAGCAGAGCTATTGCCTATGGCGATGCTAGGGAAAGAAGTGGTAGTGACAAGATGACATTGAGAGTCTGACACTGTAGATTACCCCAGAACCGTATCAAAATGACTTGTAGTTATCAGATCTAGATGACAATGAGACGCCGGCATCACTGTCATCTATACTAAAAAAAAAAGAAATGCTACATGCCACTAGCCGCAGGAATGGATGGGGATTATAGATATTGTAGCAATGTTGTCTGTGGTAAGGATGGCTCAAGAGTTTTGATAATTAACCTAAACTCAAACTTATACAATTTTGTCTTTTGATTGACTGTGCAGAATGGTAAGGATGTGTGCATCAGGCTAATAAATTGGGTACTGGACAGAAAACCTTCTGCATTCAAAACGCCCTCCTGTGAGTAGCATCTAGCAATCTATCTGTAGGCACTAGGCACAACACACTAACAGTCAGCAAACTCAGGCTATGTGCAAGGGCAAGCACACAAGGGCTCCCTGCTACACACAGTGTGGTACCCCCACATCAGTTCTCTGACAGACACTGAGCAGTAGGGCAAGTGGCACTGGTGATCTCAAGCAGACAGCAAGGTAAGAGGGACAGCTGCAATTATTTGGAGCAGCAAACAGCAATGTCCTACAGGCAAAGAAAGAATACGCCCATATATGAACAGAGGAAAATAAAAAACACTTTTACCCTCCCTTTTTTCCAAAGAAAATGTTAAATACTAAGTTCCTTTTTCCATTGAAATAATTATACCAGAACACTGTTGCAACTGCCGTCCAAAAAACCCAATTTCTCTTCCTGTGAAATTTTAGAAGAAAAAGCATTTAGATTTTTATTTCAAGGGAAAATGAGCTGCTCCAGACTGACCACCAAGTCATTTGTCTTTTATTGCCACACTTATTTTTCTTTTCCTTCTTCCTTTTCATTAAAGTCACACATAGAAACTACAAGCTAATGAAACAATGATGAACATCTACTTCAATAACACTGAGAATTCTCAAATGTGCTTTGTTTGTTTTGTTTTTTTCTGCAAAATTAACACATTAGAGACTATTTACCACTGTACAAAATTCCTTTCTTTATTTATGAAAGCTACATCTTTACTATCATGATGTGAAATGAAAAGCCTCCTGTACTTGTTGCATACAATTAGGCTGCAACAAAAGCCAGCCCAAGCCATTTCACATTTCATAGGGCTGCAATTATTCTTTAACTGTTAGAATATGCTGTCCCCCAGGAGCTAATTACAGAAAAGCTCTCATCACACACAAGAAACACACAAACAAATCCTTCAAGCACAAAGCAAATGTTCAACATTAAAGAGTTGCATTCAGGAAGTCACACCAATCAGTTTGGTTCAGCTAATTACTAATCTGATTTCTGGAGTAGTTGCATTAGATAATTATGATGCCCATTCACAACTTGAAAGCCAGGACTCTGACTGATTATAATAAAGATCTAGGACTCAAAATAAAAGCAAGGGCAAAGTATGAAATATACATCAGAACAGGGCTGATGGGGTATGTTTGTTTTTTGCCAGCACTTGCTTCGGCTCTTCACTTTGGAGGGCCCCATCCCGAGTTTGCTGAACCCAGCAGGAAGATTTCCATTGATTTCACTGCCATTTGGATCAGGCTCAGAATAACAAGGCATGGCTTTGCCTTGCAGATTATATTCATGAAGAGCCCAGGAACAAGCTTTCTAAGCTTGTTTTTGGTCGGAATGATATCCCTGCTCCCAGGCAGTTGGCGAAGCCGATGGCAGAGCACACCCTGCGGGGCGCTGCCCTTGGCCAGGCTCTCCCAGCCCATCCTCCAGGGCCCACCGAGAGGCAGCCAACTTTGATAAGAACCAAACTCTTCAATGACTCCATTGTACGAAGCGTCTTCACTTTACGTTTTCTTTAGTTCCAGCTTCTTTTTCCCTCCAGAAATTACTTTGCTGGAGTCTGAGTTTTTATAAAGGTACACAACCTTTATTACCCCAGAATACAAGGTACAATTCCTGTAGTTTCTGACACAGCTGAGAGACTTGCAAAAATTTGCTTGCTGAAACACTAATAATTACACTTTATAGGAAAACACTGTTTTAATTAAATGTCTGATGAAGTAAATACACTGAAATTCAGTTATCAGTCCAGTCACAAATCTCTGCTCCCTTTTAAAGGCTTTATCACAAACAAGGGAAAAGCAGTCATTGAAAGCCCATCAAATACACATTTGCAGGGACTAAGTCATTGTAAATGACAACATAAGTACAGCAGTAAAAAATTTAGGAATTAAAACTTTGCATTAATCTACAGCCTTGCTCATTTTACACCAACCAAAGTAGTTTCTACAAAGCCATTTTATACATTAAAATAAATACAAAAAATGCAGAACTTGACCTGTCGCGTTCAGTGTTATCATGTGTAATACCTGGGTTTCTGATGAATGCATTAAATAAGTGTGAAATTTAAATGGGCTGATAAACTGGCTTCAGTAGAATGTACTCAGTGATCTTTTTCTAAGTTGGGGCAACAGTAGAAATTAACCCCCCACATTTTAAACTACTTAAACAAGAAATTAACAAGTTTCAGCTACAATTTCAGGGTCACATAAACACCAGAAATAAAGAACATAAAAAAGAAAAATGCTAAGAAAGCATCTCAGAAGCAAAGTTTCCCATGCATCCTTGATACCCAAAAGCAAAAGTTTCACATTTCTCAAATGCTGCATATGTCATTGAGAGGGTACCCTTGCTTAGCTCCTTGTGTAGGACCTGATCATACTGGTTTTTACACCTACATCTACAAAATCACATTGGTTGCTAAAGACTTTTTTGTTGTTTAAAACCCAAATGAAATAAAATATTCAGTCAGACTGTCATTCCTCATCTCAGTATCTAAAATAAGGTAGAATTGCATCACTAAATTGTTTGCACACAGTCACACTGAGCACTTTTTTAAAGCATTAAAATGAAAGGGATTCTTTGCTACTGTTAAACTAAGTGAATGAGAGTTGCAAATCTGTATTTCAAAGTCAATAGGCTAACAATATTTACAGGGCTGCCATATGTGATAGCTTAAAATTCAAAACTGAATGAAAATTGTGTGGGGTGGAAACTAATGTTATGGAATCTGAACCAAGGCTATATTTATATTTCACTTTAATGCTCTAGCTGTTTAATCAAAATATGAATAAAAGGTCTAAAAGACCAACACGCAAAAATATCATAGTTCTGGAATTTAGCTTTAGTTTCCTATTGTCAACCAATTACTGTGTAATTTTTTCCCTGTGACTGAATAACTAACTGTTAGCAAATAATGAAAAGGCAATTACAGCAGAGCTTTGTTCATATTACCTTCTTCATTTTATTCAGGCTATAATTATTGTCAATGCTGGAGGCTTACTGTACCATGTAAGTGGCACCAGGGAAGAAAATGGAATGGGCTGGTGCATGGAAAATTGCAAATGTCACAGCTACCTTCATCATCACCGTTGGACTTCAGAGATTAAAAAAAATAAGCAGTAAAAAGCTCTCCATTTATGTTTTGCAAATTCTTTACCTCAAGCTGTTGCAATGGCTGATGAACTAGTAGAAGGGGAAAAATTCAAGTACCATGTTTGTTCTTTTTTTGTTCTTAACCTCCCCTGCCACCACTTCGCTCAACCCTCTCAATTTTTATTACAATTTTATTCTCAGAGGATAGCTCCTTTTTGCCACAGTGGTCCTGGAAACAAACTCACAGAAATATTCTTTTAGCAGCACTTCTCATTAAGGATGTCCCTGCTGTTCTATAACAGAGTGGCATATAAATGACATATTTTATGGGGCTTGATCTTCCTCACATACAGACATAACCCTAGAAAAAAAAATTGAGCCTATGACCTGTGTGTGCAGATTTAGTGTGCCATACTTAGGACCTGACATTGACCATTTAATTTGTCCATTGTTTCCTTGGGCTTCCATATTTATCAGAAACAATGAACACAGATCAAAATGATCAAAAAACTGATATTCCACTTTTTCCTTTTTCATAAGTAAATACTATTCTTGTATATCATTCACATTGTTTTTCTCTTTGAATTACTTTTTATGAAATGAACTCAGTAAAACAATTATGCATTTCATTCATGTTCAGTGTTGCAATTTCTTTTAAACTATGTAAACCATTACATAGGAGATAATTTTTAAGTATAAAGTAAGACTGACATACATTAAAAACATAATATCCTGATACTGACTTGTATTTAAACTCGCTTCCAAAAGGACTGGCAAATTTTGGTATAAATGACTCAATATAATACACGATAATTTTTCTGATCTAGGTTAATAAAAGAAAAAATGCATCTTTATTTTAATAAAATTGAGCTGCTTTGTACTTTCATGGATCTTCCTGTCATATACATGTATATTCATCATCTTTCTTTAGTCTTTAGGTGCCGGCTGTTTATCTTTCACTGCTGTTGCTAAAGAAGATAGTTCCCACAAACTATATCCATAACCTAACGTTTATGATTGTTCCTTCACCTCAAAACAGTATCTGGCTGTTCAGTATCCCACAGCACGAGGACATTCTCACAATTAGAGAAGTGAGGCTCTGGAGTCTGATTAACTCAAAGAAAACAAACTGATTTCCAGCAGGAGACTATAAGCCTTCCATACATGGAAATAATGTGGATGGAAAACAGAAGCATACAGGAAACGGCATCAAGTGANAAAAAAAAAAAAAAAGAAGGTATCTCTCCTGGGCTCCTTTGCAGCCCTAATCCACTTTCATGCTGCTTTATTCCTCTCGGGAGATACTGCTCCCCACAATCAGTGTCTTTCTCCAGGCAATGGGAAGGAGATCCTTTGCATGGGTGCCTCCTCCCCAGGATCCTAGACCACGGGCAGGGCTATAAAGGTGAATGCCATGCTGCATTTCTGGGAGCACCGCCTTGCTCCCTCAGCTGGTGCTCTGTGCCCAGGCACGGGACTGGCTCTGAGGCTGATAACAGGGAAAGACATTGGGACTTTTGGCATTTCTCACGCGTATGGACAAGACTGGCAATTAAGCCCAGAATATAAATCACTGCCTTTCTGCTCCCGATGACTCAGGAACTACACTAAGATAATATGCTTGTCACTTTTATAGCTAATGTCTGCATTTTTTAATGATTTATTTAATTTGTTAAGCCTTTCTTAACTTTGATATCAGAAATTGCCACATCCTTGTGAAAATGATCAAAAGGCACCATATAATGAAAAAAATTAACCACTTTTTGGAGAGCAGAGCAAGAAGTCATAGACAAATTATTTGGAGCCAACTACTTAATAAAAGTAATTTAAATTAATGCAATTTGGTAGATACATACAGCAGTACTTTCCTTAGGTTTAGTCAGCAGACTGCAGAAACTCTCTCTTCCAGGTAGGAGAATTGAGTACAAAATATCCACAAGCCGGGACATTTCACAGAGCAGATAAAGGAATCAGGATACCACTTCATGCCTTAAAATGCCTCAAATTTGACAGTAATTATATGGAAAAGAACTGGAAGTAAACAGAGTTGGTCATCCTAGGTAAGGGATACATTGCTACATGACACCCAGCCTAGAGTTCATCATCAAGAGAAGAACACATCAGTGTATGCAATATTGCTATCTCTGAAGGCTCTTCATAACACTTTCAGTATTTTGTGGTTTACTTTAAACATCTGCTACCAAAATCTAAATATTCCAGCCTCCCTTTCACCCTGCAGTTTCATGTGAGTGCCTTTACATATTCACTCAGATTTTGTTTTGTCATGGGTGTGAGGTTAGTCTTACTATTACAGGCTGACAATTCAGGAAAAGTTAATATCATGGGTATATCATGCCTAACTTTATTACTTTAATTTAATTTTCACAGTATTAGCTAAATTTCCAAGTGTGCCTATCCTGTTGACTGCAAACAGACATCATCTCACACCAGCTACAACATCCAGCCACCTGGTCCATGAGCCTTGAAACTGAAATTGGAGCCTTTTAACCCTGCCGGTGTGCTGCTTAGTCTGGGGGAACACCATCAGCCCTGCTGCAGCAAAAGGCTAATATGCCAAAAATCTTTCCTATAAAGTACTTTTTAAAGCTTGGATCAACATTATTCATGGAACATGCTCACTCTTGTCATTACTGGCCTTTTATTTAGAAACAGTGAGAGCTTTCATGATCTGATTGTGGTAAGTAGCACTTACCAAGAGACATATACCAAAACATTGGTCTATAATGAATTTATTCCATCTGAAATGCCACTGGTGTGGAGGCCCAAATTTCCAGCATGGCCCCTGCCCCTGTGATGCGTTCACAGCGGCCAAACCGCGTGTATCGCGCAGGCAAACTGAACCCCACAGGGAGTTAACTCTGGTCATTCTGCAGTCTCAGAAGCCTGTGTGGTACCCAGACAGAACTGCAGAAATGTAATTGCACTTATGTATCTCGGTAGTCAATCAATGCCCATAAAATGCCAGATGCCTTCATGGTATAGTAGAAACTCAGCTACCCTGGAAGTTTAATTCAATTCTGAGCTAAATTCGTGATCCATAGACAAATCAACAGCTCAAATAGTTTGTTTTTGTTTTTCTAAGTAACAGTATATCTGGGAAATGGGAATAAAATCAATTGCATACCAACAGCACAGTAAGGGCATTTCCCTTTTTATACATTTTCCCTGGCAATGCTTCGGGACCTTTGTGGTCTGTGGTCATTTTTCAGTTCTCTCTGTCAACAGAAACAGATTTTTCAGCTCCAAGAGAAATGCATCATGCATTAAATCCTTACCAAATTTAAGTCTACTTTGTAATTTTTTAGATCCTGAATAATATAATAAACTTTTGGGATTACAGAAATAATAATGACCAGAGCCCAGGCAATTTAAGCCTGCTGTGCTAATCACAGAGTAAAAAGTCTTTTACAATAACATCTATATGCTAGAAAAATAAAGATCTTTCAAACCACCCAAAGCCCTGCTCTTTCCATTCCCTGCAACAATGCAGAGGTCATTGCTGAGATAATGACGCACATCCTCCAAGCCATTCAGTTCCTATCTCAACAAGGATGAAAAATAATCTGATGACATTTTTTTCACTAGAAAAAATAAATTCTTAAAACCAAAAAAAATCCCCTGATTTATTGAAAAACGTAGTATGATGTCAGTGCGAATTAATGTTTCCCATAGGCATACTAATAAGCTCCATGACATAATAACTTGTTATACTACACCAGTGGGACCTTAAAATTATTCCAAAGATAACATAACACAACACTTGAAGCAGCAGGAAACTTCCAGCATGCTTTTAGATGTTTTACAGTGTTACTAATCTTTGAATTGCTTGGAAAAACTGAAAGGAAACAGAATATGTAAAATTGGAAGCACTGCATCTAGAAAATGACTCCATTCCAAATTTCAAATGTGCACAGGAGATTATTGTCAATGTAGAAAAAAAGCATCAGAAGAGGGGAAGCTATTAGACGCACTTTCTGGGTTGGATATGTGCCCTTTGGTAGTCCAGTGAAAATCTGCTTTTATTTGGCTGAGTTATGAGGGTTTAAAAGAACAGACTTGCACACATACCAATTTCTTATTAATGAGTAGTTGGTTTTATTTATTTTCAAATGAAATTTAAGTTCATGATTGCCCAGCAACAACATCAGATCAAGTTTGAAAAAAGGTGAGATTACTTTTTCTATAGCACATAAGGATACCAACAAGTCAAAAAACCCATGAAGTCAAACTAGAAATTAGTGCAGTATAAGCTAATAATTCTGCATGGTGTAGTAATATGATCTCTAGGGCTAAACACTCTAAGCAGACAAAAAATAATTATTAAGTGATGTGGTTCATTTCACTAAACTGTCACAATAGGTATTTTAACATTCAAACCATTTATGCAATCAAGAGGTGATATGTAAGGGAGGAGCCATAAATCCTTCAAATAAAACTCATCAAGTGAGTGTTTGGGCAAAGGTCTGTATGTCCTCCCAACAAGGCTAAAAAAATTCTGCCTATCATGAGGTGGAAATGCGCCAAAGAGGAGGTGGGAGCCCACAAAGGGCACACTTGTAACAGTGCTAGCAAAGGCTGCCACACATCTGAGAAGGAGGTGACTGCTGCTCCAGCTGTCCAGGGAAGCAGAACTTCCCACTCCATCCAGGGTTTGCTCACTTCAGTGAACTCACATAGCAAGGATTGATGGAAGAGCAGATCCCAGCCTGAGTGAAACATGAGCACAGTCTCTGTAAGTCTGCCTAAGCCATCTCTGCTGGACTGAGTTCTGCAAAGTTCTGGCCTTATGACTTGTTTGTCTTGGGTAAAGACACTCTTTTCTTCCAATTATAAAAATTACATTTCTCTATGTCTTGCATCACCTTTGCTACATCATCTCTTTGAACCAGCTTCCTTTCCGTCTGATTTAGTTTCACCAGCACCTCTTCTTGGCCTTGCTAAGTCAGTGTGCAGGGATTCTCTGCTTGGCATTCCTTACGTTCATTACTCAAAGGATAATGTAACCCTGACCACTGCTTCCAGCTAAACTGTACAGTGCTCAACCAAAGCTAAAAATGAATATTCCATGCAAAAAATGTTAACCTTTGATCCAGACACATCTCTGGAGTAAGTGATCCTGTTGTGCTACAACCCTTTGATCACTCGCACAAAAATTGGAACCACTTGCAAAAGTAAAGCTTGTGATTTGCACATAAACCAGACCTGATGGGATGGTTTACAGAAGGCTGTAGTATCTGAACATTAGACTGGGAATGCTTGTCCAGTCCTAACATAGTGCTGATGCACTAAAACCATTCTTATATTTGGTCTAACATGGGCTAAACCCAAGTTTCTACTCAAAAGCCCTGAAGAAGGAAGCACTTTGGTATGTCTGAAACAATAAATTGCCCCAAACTCAATGTGGCAAGTAATCTCACATTACTTGGTAGTGCAGGACAGAGCAGCAACAGCAGCTATGAAAGCTGCAACAGCAGCTATGAAAGCTACATCAGCCATGAAAGATTTGGTTTCCTATTCATTCACTCAAGTGTTTCAACATCATGGGAACCTACAACAACCGTGTGAAACCATTTTCCACAGTGAACCTAGAACACCTGGTGAGCTCTTTGTAGTCTCTGCCAAGCAGCTATCTTTAAAAGGAAGGATAAACTGTAATCTGAAAATGTCAGATACAGACCACTACTGGTACAATAGCAAGGCACAGTCAAGCAGAGAGAAAGGGTGCAGTAGGATGGATGCTTTGGGCTAGATAAAGAATAAGAGAGGAATAAATGTAGAAAAGTATATGGAAAAGGAAGTATTTTAAGAGTATGCAAAAGCTATCAAAGGATTGAAAAAATATAGCAGTATAGGTGAACAGGAAGTGATACAACAGTAATTTTAAAATTACTAGTGTTCCCACGATCCACAACAGAAAACAAAAAAGGAACTGAAGTATGAGCTGGAAAAGTTTTCCTGTCCCCCATACATAAAAGAATATGAACCTGATATACCACTGAAAAAATGCAGGAACCCTGTACCTGTCACTAACTAAAGACATTATCTTAAACTGAACGATTTATAATCCAAGGAAAAATAAAAATCTATACTGAAATCTATTTTAACTGCCTTTACCATTTACAGGGAACTTAGGAGGGAGAAGAGAGAGAAACTTAGGAGGGAGAGAAAACTTATTTGAGTAATTCAGTGTGCTCACTTCACAAAAACACTCCCTTCACTGTAAAACAAAAACTTAGAATTTTAAAAGGAGTTGTCTCTTCGATCTGGAACAGATTGTTTAATTTCTAATATCTAGCATAACAAAGAAGTTTAAACATATAGGAAAGACTCAAATAACAAATTTTTGTTGTTTTTATATGTTGTTTTGTTGGTTTATATGTTGTTGTAAAATGGATGCACCTAGACAAAAGCCAAGTTTGAGATACTTTTTGCTAAAAATTTCATATCAATTGTCTTCAGAGATACTCAGATATGCTGTCTGTGCTATTTACAGACATTTTTACTAATACTAATATTGAAACTATTAACATAGAAATATTTTATCTATTATTATATTACAGTATATTTTATATTATTATTTGTTAAAATATTTTAATTCAAAACAAAAACAAATTTTATGTTAAAGTGTTTAAAACAGGTTTAATGTCAGTTCACCTCCCAGAACACACTTCTACGTCTGCTGCGTGCATCTGTTGCTCACCAAAAATCTGATCATAAACAGAACCTATAAACAGGCACAGTGCAAAACTACAATCAGGAAAATGAGTGAAATTAAAATGGTGGAGATTGCAAATGCTGTATTTGGATCATTTGACCCCAGTTTATAAACACAATCCATGAAAATCCATAATCACGTTGACTTGTAGTCTAATTGAGAGGGTGTGGCTTGTTCATCAGTAAGTAGATGCATTACTAGAAACTACTTTAAGCTTGATCTAATTGGACTTTTGAGATTGACTCCAACAGACCATACAGAGAGACCACTAGCAATACATTTTTATTGGTATGCATTCTCATAATTGCAGTCTTTATTCTCAAGGGTTATTTATTGCATGGCAAAATGACATGACTTGATTATTAGGAGGACCAAATAAAATGGAAGTGACAATTAAAATTTAAGTGTAAATTAATTACATGCCTGGCTCTTGTCAACTGCATTAAAAGGGTGCTGATGAATGAGGAATCATGCAACCTAGTCATGAGCAAATTTGAAGTTATGGTCTGCGTTAAGCATCAAGCCTCAGTGGCTTGCAGGTGGGCTTACCTCAAAATACTGTTTCTGTGGGCCTGTTCCTCTCATGTCAGGCACAAGCATCAAGACAGTTTGATACAGAAGATGATAGGTAATCTCACAGGCTGCTTTAATTTCTCATCATTGATTTTCTGTAGGCTACACAGGAAGCATCTTCAAGATTTAGATGATTCCCATTTGCAAATATTTTTAGATAAAATAGTTATAAGCAATTATAGATCTAACCTCCCAGAAACAAACCCATCTTGCAGTCCAGTGAAAAAACATTCATTTTCATGATATAAAGTCATGGGTAAGAGAATAAAACATACTAGACAGTCCCTTGGTACATCTTGTCACATTTTTAGAGACTGATGTTTTAAGGGTCTCATTCAAAACTCATTGATGCTAGAGCAGTTTTTCCTATGCATGTCAGCAGATTTCAAAATGAAATAAGATCTTATGATGCAAAACTTCTGAGGGATCCTCACAGATGCAGCAACGGCAGCTTTAAAAAGGAAGTTCTTATCTGAGGCAAACTTCTGTTGAGTGTGGATTGGGACAGAGACCAGAGGAATCCACTTTCTTAGGACTACTAACATTAGTAAACCACTTCTCCTCCCCCCCATCTCTGAGTAGTCTTATCATTATTAGAACAAATATACACTTCTCTCTCTCTAAATATTCTATCACAAATTCTCTTAACATTCCTCTTTGCTTCTTTTTTCAGGCAAGTTACCATGCAGTTCTTTTGTGCATGACACAAGCAAAGTAACAGCTGCCCTTCAAGCGTCTTCTGTGTCTATCACAAACACATAAAAAAGAGAGAAAAGGGAGAAAAAGCAGAAGAAAGAAGAGAAAGGAAAATATTCAAAGGATACATATCAAGAGCACAAGCATTTTCATAGAAAAACAGTAGCTAGAAAAAAAATGTGGCCACAGGTTCTTTAAGGATTTCTTACGATTCAGTAGTAGCAGTACAAATTTGTATCCTTCTATACCAGACTGTTGAAAGAGAGGCAGGAATGTTATACGCTGCTGTAAGGCAAGACAGATCCCAGATCCATGGCAGTGGATTAGCTTAAAGCCATTGCTGAGGCTGGAATCTCAGGCTTAAGTTTCAACTTATTCTGTGCTCAAAAGAACCTTAAAACAGCAGGGAGGTTAAATGATGACAAACTAAGGGAAACGTAAGTAACCCAAAGTCCTTCGAACCTCATGAGCAATCTCTTGTCTCTGACTGCTTGAGATGGTTGTGTCAGTGAGCATAAGCAGTTAATGGGGCTGATAAATCTTTAAGACAGAAACTGTCACAAATTATGTTTCTGCACATTTTATTAGAACAAATCCAACCTTAATCTGAATCTATTCAACCTCAAGTCCCAAGCAAGTCCCTGGGAAACTATGTCAAATAGAGCAAGGAACAATTTAAGAAATACTGGCAGCTGCAAAGGAATATTTAGATATTTTTTCTAGAAGAAAATGTAAGAATCAAAAGATACATGTCATAGATTTCCCCATTACACTAACACATCTCCATTGCAGCAAGAGGAAGCAACTAGAGAAGATCAAGCAGAGGGTATATATTCTGAATAGCTGTCAGTCAAACATCCCTGTCATGATTATCTGCAATTTTAACACTGAACATGAAAAACAAAGTTAATAGTGTTTTCTTAGTTTCATTGCACTCCTAAAGAACACCCCTAATTCTGAAGGGAAAAAAAAACAAAAAAAGAAATACACAGTGAAATATCTGCAAACAATACATAAAGGATATTTAAATAGAACATATATTTGAGTCACAGTCCTTTATTACTTTTGATGTGCCATGATACAGTACTCTCAAGTGAAGAGTCATTTTACAGGGTTTCATTTAGTGACAAGTTACAAAACTTTCCTTAAACTGCCACAAGTGTAAAGAAGTCCTTTTGGGTGGCTGGTAATGGAGACTGTTTGCCACGGTCTTTGTCCAACTCAATATCTCTATCCAGTTCATTATATAAGCATGGATTTGGTTTCCACAGCTCCAACTGCTTTGCTCCACAGCCTGATTCACGTTACTTGCAAACATATGCTTAACCCCAGGAAAAGTATATCTTAGTAGATGCTAAGTTGTAGTACAACTCAAATCTGAGACAACTCTTGCGAACAAATACATGAAAAGAACAAAGTATGTAAATTGACTTTTGTACATATAAGAATCATGCCTTTTGCACAAATAAATTGATGTTAGTATTTGAAGCCTATGGTGTATAATTAAAACCATCTAATTCACCCATGACAAGATTGTCTAAGTGAAAGCCTGCCACCTTCTATACGGGAACAACATGCATTATGTATTTTTTGCACTGATTTATCTTTGTTATGCATGAGGCATATTTTGGTAATATATGGGAAACATGCATTCTGCTTTTGTGATTTAGAGTTGCTACAATTAGCAGAAGTTAATTTTTTGACAGCTATTTCCCAAAAAGCAACAAGGAGAATTTGAGAATAAGCATCCTTGAAACAACAGAAACAAAGGGGTTTCCTATGCTCATCTGTTAAGAGAAAAATATGCCCCCATTCCTTGCTAAATTTTGTTGGTAAAGAATTTGCATTTTTAGAATTCATCTTTGAAGAAGCAAGTATCTTGTTAAAAATTACAGTAATAAAACAAGAATTTATAAACAGCTTCTAGTCCAAAATTGGTACTGAAGAAGACAGAGTAAATTGGAAACAAAAGGACTTTCATGTTATAATTCACAACAATGAACAAAACACGAAAAGATTATCTGTATGGAAGTAGACAAAATATATACATGAAACAGCACTAGTCTGAGAAACTGGCCTCACAGTGCATCTTTAGTTAGGTCTTCCATTTAATGGAGCAGACATTGATCCAGTATACCAAGTTGCAGATTATTATTCTAGTTAGATGGCTATGAAGGCCCAAAAGTGACATGAAAAAAGATAATCAAGTCTCTTTCCTTAAGGCACATAAAGGTCACAAAATAACATTTAATTACACACTCTTCTAACATTTATAAGGGAGTAACTACTCCAGAGCGAATATCTAGGAATCAAAAATGAATCAAAACATAAATGGCAATTATTTCATGTATCTGAATAAAAACCAAAATAACTTTCTACCAGAGGAAATTAATTCCCCTTCCACATACTCCAACTGGCCTTGGCATTTTGAAAAAAATATTGCTGCAACTAGTTTGCTGCATTTTAACACGATTAAAAACCCAACAAAAACAAACAAACAAAAATCCAGCTTTCACTAACTGACTTTTTTCCATGTTTTACTGATGTTCATGTAAGGCTTAAATTGGGGCGAGCATTCATTTCAATTTTATGCTTTGTGAAATAAGAAAAAAATGCAATGTCTGAGATTAAACCATGCCAATGGTGTCCACTTCTCCATCTACTCAAAAAATAGTGTTCAGTAATATCATATGATGTAGTCTTGTCTGCTGGCAATCAGTCTATATAGTTCTTGCATGCAATAAAAACCATATGCTCTGTCAAACCACTGTCATAACTAAGGAACAAAGTAGATCCCAACACATGCACCTTGAATCTGCAACATCAATAATGGGAATATATCCACAGACCTTAGCAGGTCATAAATTAGCAACCTATCTGGCCTCTCCTTATTCTGTAATAAAGATTGAGCTGTGTAACCTCATCACCTGTGTTAATGAACATGTCACAGCCTTAGCTGCATCCCTATATACCCTGAGATGTAAAAGAAAGTCTTTTGACTACTTAGTTATTTTTCTGTCTATTAGAGTTCCTCTTCCTTCAACATCCATCTGCATGTTTCCGAGTTCTCTGTCTCCCTGTGGACTAAATATATTAATACTCCTAAAAGACATGAGTAACATTTGGTAGCAGTATGTTTCATTTTTATACCACATTGTGCTTCAGAGGCTTGCCAAGAGATAAAAAGTCCAGCAATTTAGACTGAATACCTACTCAGAGTGATTTGCATTTCTATTGCTAGAAGAAATACTAAGAGTTGAGAAGGTAATGGTTGTGATGAAACATGGTTTCAAGTGAAGCTACTGGTTCTCCTACAGTTGATGTTAAAGCACTGAGGTTTCCCAAGAAGAATGAACTGAAAAGCCTGATCTGATTCCAGAAAGCTGTCCATTGGCAGCCATTGCCTCTTCTTAAACTATCGCAGAACCTTATGTTGATTTGGTGGTGAGTGTTTAGAACAACAGATACTGAAGTCATCTTTCTCCCACATTATGCAAGTATCTTAGAAAGCACCTGAGGAATAAAGGAGTTGTTGAATAAGTATAGCTGGAGCAACAAAATATTTTGTAGAAAATATCAACATGGAAGCTAGTTTTCCTTCTTTTGGAATATCAAGAGCGTTTTAAAATTTCTTGTTGCCAAACCACCATTTCCCTGTTACCATTTCCACACTAATTGTGCTCATGGTTTCAAGCAGGCAGCCCTCATCAAAATCAAGAAAAGCCAAGCATTCTTATGTATAGGCAGACCAGACTGTCTGGAAAATATCTATAAGAAAGCAGTGATCACTGAATGATGACAACTTAATTCACAGCTAAGGTGCTATTAAAACAGCTTCCAGTGTTTCCAAAGATGTTCCAAAAATCAACTGTCATAACCCTCACCAGGATACCTGGTCATGACAGTAAGAGAATGACCACATAATCCTTTAAACATAGAGGATTAGTAGATCATGTATTTCTGTAAATCTTCATTGTACCAGACAGTTAGAAGTCACGATAAGAAAGAACCATGCTCATCGTCGTGACTAATAAAGTAGAGCTTGTCATTCCTTTTGGGGTCACTGAAGCTGGATTAAGCCTATCTAGCTTCCTTTACAGAGATATATAGGATACATTTTGAAACTTAAATGATCAGTTCAGACTATTTAAAATTAACTGAGGAGGTACCTAAAATGCATTTATTATCACCATAATGCTGCTGTTCAAATACTGTTGTAATTAAAGCAAGACCTGTATCTTACAACAGGGAGAAGCTTGGATTACAGGACCAAGCAGTAAGAACAGCTGACTGAATGGACTATAAATATCCTGAAAGAAAGTATACTTAGCTTTTGCATAATCTGTTGTTTCACTGTACAATTCTTCCTGAGGGGTAGAAGGTTCAACCAGAGATGAATAACAAAGAAATCTTTAAGTTAACGTCAGAGCATCCCTGTTTATAAAAGTTCTGCGGTACCAAGCCTACGTACACCTTTGAGCAGAGGTATTACACAGCTCCATTTAATTCTCTTCAGTTTACAGGCTCCTCCAATGAGTGGTTTGAGAACAGCTAGAGGCTGTAAAATAAGAAACATTTTCTATAAATCAAGAAAATATATCCAGATGTCATTAAAAGCCTCTGGAAGATGGGACCCCAAGCAAATGAATCCCATCTCCTTGGGGACTTTGGTAGATTTTTGCCAAGGCAGAGTCAAGCAGAGACCATGTCAAAAACATCTGCACAAACCCCACTGAGTGTCATCTGCTGCTAAAGACTGAGTGTTCAGAAGAGCATCGTTACTTTCTTTCTCCCTTGAGGATTGTTTTGTAGACTGGGGGGTTAAACTGAGGAACTCTCCTCAAGACTGTTGAATGAGGGGCTGGACACGGGTGTTTGCTCCCTGGAGCACTGAAACCTACATTTTAATCTTCTAGCATGCTCCAGGCAAGGTCATTTTTTAATCCTGAAAACACAACTGATTGGAAAAAAACCTTTCTAAAACTGCATCAATTCAAAAAGAATTTTCCAACACTTAGCCATAGTTAAAAGAATAGTAGCTATAACAGATTTGGAGAGATTAAAAGGATAAATCACAGAGGATGTTGGAGAAGATAAAGCCAGTAAAGTGAATAAATGTTCTGGGTGTGGAGGGAGACAGGCTGGTTTATCAGCCAACAGCATAGAGTCTCAAACCTAAGGCTATTAGGATTAATGTTGCTCTGTCTTTTAAAATCCTCTAATGTATTCAGTAAAATGAAAGAGGACGAATGTGCCCAAAGTGAGGGAATGTTGTGATAGCCCTGGTCTGAGAGCCCTGGAAATGCTGGAACCAAATCCTTCGGTTTGGCAGCACAAAAAGTCAAGAGGCAGTGTGACTTGAGACAGTCTGGAGAAACACTCTTGACACTGTCTCACTTTTTAAAATTACTCTAGTCTGAGTAGTCAGTTGTCCAGGTACAGGATGATTATTGTTTTTCTTCGGGGATTAGTTTTGGCATTATCAACAAAATCAGCAGAAAGTTTTGTGGACAAGAGTGTTGAAAGAGCTACATAAGGGAATCGATTTGTTTGTTTGTTTGTTTTAATTTTAGAACATGCAAGTAAAAAATGCTAAAATTCAAATTTATGTTACGTTTCAAACCTATTGATAAAAGAAAGTCACTTGTTTTCAGTCTTGAATACAGAGAAGAAATTCTAGCGTATACCTCTTTGTGGAAAATAGCTACATTTTAGCTATTAGCTACAAGCCAAGACTGGCACTTCCCTTTGGTCCTGGAAAAAAAATCCTTTAAAATATTGTCATTTTGAGCTTCCATATATCTGGAAATTCATTAATCACTTCTGTGCGCAAGTAGCTCAGCATGAAAAAAAGTACTATTACTCCCTTCCACAGCTTTAGCAAGACAGGTATCATCATGGCATATTCATATATCCCTCTGTGGATTTATATGTAAATATGCAAACATCTTCTTGAAGGTCTCTTATTTTCTAAAGAACCCTTTTGGCAATTTGCTATTAAAGCTGCATCCGTACATATAATATTAGGCTGCCCTTTGGTCTTCACAGAGAAAAGAGGCTGTCATAAAGCTATCTTCCTTTTTCCAGAGGCTTACAAAAAGCAGCAATGCTTTCAGGGGTAACAATATTCTTTTTAAAGCCACTTCTACAGATAGTAGCTACTTTTTCCACAAGTAGCTTATACAGTGCTTAAAATGGGCTTTTTATGTAGAGAGATGGAGTGTAATAAAAATACCATTCCTAATCTGAAAATCTATGAGACACTGGATGAGCCAGTTACATGTTTTGGGGGTTTGCTGCCAGGAAAAAGCACTCCCTCTCATCTCCTTGACCACTAAGAATGATTTGGAAGACTAGTCATTATTTCCTTTTGTTTTTTCTCCTATTAGGTCTAGTAGAGCTCCATCTTGGCATGTACAATTCCCCTTGGGTAAGCAGAGAAAGAAGCAATTAAGTACAAAATGCTAACAAGATGTCTGAGTGAGTCAAATGTGTTTCTAAAGTATCTGTGGGGTTTTGTACACCTAAAAATAATTTCTAGGTCAGAGAAAAATAAAAGTTAGGGTAAACCTAGAAAAAAGCATCGTATTAGGATATTTATATAAACTGTCATTCTTGTGTTTTCCCCAAACCTCATGTGCTCTAAGCAATCAATCAACAGCCTCCACAATCAGACTTTTGAGTCCTGATGGAGTAGGAAGATGTCATCCAGGGAGGAAAACATGTGGAAAATCTGTTATCCATGTGTGTCATTACTGATGTCAACATTTAAGTAAATATGCAAGAACCACCTAAGATTCCTACAGCCCTACTGCAACAGAAATAACTGAGAAAGCTTTGCCAGCTCAAATGGTGCTATGTTTATCTTAATCTTTTCTCCAGTTACTGGTTTTTACAGATCTGTAACACAGGTATGCTTCCCAGGAACAATTTGCAAACTGCTGTAGCAAATAATTCCAGAGCAATTTGTTAAATTAATGAAAGTTTTCAGCTTTAATCACTCCCCCAAATAATTGAAAATAGACTGGTATGCTAAGTATCTTCTGTATATGAGCTATTATGAAATTAATTTCAAGTGGCAAAAGCAGCATTCAGGTTCTAAGGATTCCAAATGCAGTTTCACAAAATGAGAGTAAATACTGCAGAGACATGGTGTTCAGATCAAGAAGAGATTACAGCAATTTTACAAGAAAGAGGAGGAATCAGCTAGTTTTCACCAAAATACTACATAAATATTGATAAAAGCATGTGCTACTAAGAATTAGGATTACTTTTTCAAAAACTCCACTCGTAGCCATGTGGTGAATGCTACATGATACACATTAAAAATGAGAGATTAGAAACCTATAAAATTGGGATTAAACAAGAACGATGTCCAAAGCTTGGAAGCAAGGCATCCCACACAAAAGCTCATTGTAGGCTGCATACATCTCTGTTATGGTAAAACCCAAATGCACTGTCACTAAGCTTTAAAAAAAAAAAAAATCAAAAATAGAGTCCTGAGCAACCTCAAATTTTAAGCCACTAAATCTCAGTAATAGTTTTTAAGGAGAGTTCAAAAGCAAAACAGAGAAGTCAAAGTCCAAAGGTATCACAATGGCAGATCAAAGTGTGAAAAGGGATTAATGGCATCTTCAGCAAATGAAGTTTAAAATTCTAGTGTATTAGAGAAGGTCTTTTTTGAAATGGTAATAGGCTATACCTGAGCTGAAAAGACAATTAAGATAGTGTTAATTTTTTTATGGTATCTGGCAGTAATATTTTTATCCTGTTAATTATACAGCAGACAGCAAATGTACATAATATGATAGCTCCATGCTGAGATGACATGCCTGCTGCCTAGTTAAGTGGCTACATTTATCCTATAATTAGCTTGCAGGAATGTGATTTGCATTGCATACCTAAGAGTATATATAATGTCAACTATGCTACAAAAGCCTAAAATGGGAACTGACACTCTCTTAACTTTGACCTCTGCATATAACAAGGTGATGCCTCTCATGACCTCCTGCTCTTTGTATTCAACCACACACAAGAAATGCATTGAAGTAATGCCAAATGTATGACAAATTCAGAATGTACGGAAATTTAAAGTCAGGACAGAAAATCAGAGCTGATGCTTCAGCCTGAACTCACCCCTTTCCAGGCAATAAGGATAATGATGGCTAAAAGGCAGCATCTGTGATTTATTGGCATTAACTTTGAGTGTGTTTGCTCTTGTAGATAGAATTACAGGAGTGTTTCCTGTATATATATATTTAACTGGCTTTTCTATGTAACTACATATAAACCCCCCGTTATTAAAATTACATTACTGTCTTCTGTATTTTCTGAAAGTTCTGTATAGGACTAGGGAGCAGAGGACTTGATTGCTGCTACAGGTACTGCACATCTGGATGAGCAAACACCTGCAATGAAATCTTAACCCTCTAGCTGAGGACACCTTTTTCAGCAATTGCAGTTCTCCTGTCAGTAAGGAACAGATTCCATTATTTTCATTTCAGGAAAGCTATCAACCTATCCCGAGTTATTCCACTGATTTCGAATTATTTGTCCTTCTGTCACAACTCTTTGCATTTGATCTAAGTACATACAGCACCACGTTGTTCTGAGAAGGAAAGAGAAACCAAGCAACAACTCTGAGGCTTCACTGAGTAGCTTGAAGCCTTATCTGGGCTTGGTACACCATGAATTCTAGCTGTCTTTGTACTATCATTAAGGGCTTCAGGCTCTTGGGAGCCTATTCACAGCTGCCCTTTTCCCTCCCCAGCTGCTGGGAGAAGACAGGGAAGCAATAACGTGGGTTGGTAGCCTCACTAGCCGGACTCCAGCCGAGTGCTACTCCATGAGGGAGAGAACTTGGGGAATTCTGCCCCTGAAACATGCCCAGAAATGAGGATCTTTACAGACAGAAAAGTCAACAAATCAGAAATAGCCAAGCCAGGTGACAGACACAATCTCAGAGGAACACACTGAGGAAGAAGGGAGGAATACAGGGCAGGCTCAGGGATTGAGAGACTGCTCGAGGAAGAAAGCTGGTTGAAAACAAAAAATTAGGAAGGGTGAGAAACAGTGACAAGCAAAATGCAGAAGGGACCTGAGAGAGCTCGAACTCAACCATTCTTCCAGATAGCAGCCTTTCTGTGAAGCGTCACAAACAGTGCTCCTGCTCAGGAGCCACAGCTACTGAGACAATGCTAGAAAGGCTGATATTGATAACAATAACTACATAATATAAACATATATAAGAAGGTATTTACTTATATTTATTTATTTTATACTTATATGTACAAATAGTTATTTGTGATTCCAGTAAATCCATTCACTGAATTATTCTTTACTTCTCCACCAAAACAGCAGTAGCACCTACACCTTAACACAAAGATTTAAGTGGTTTTTGATGCATCCCCATTTGACTGACACTAAGTCACTTATGATTCCTCGCACCAAAACTTCAGCCTTTGCTGCAGTTCCAAGCTGTGCTCGCTGCATTTCAACCAGGTTGCCTTACAGGTTTTGATGCCACATGAAAATTTACAAAGCACTTTCCATTAAATATTCCATCTTTCATTAACATTGGCATTCTTGCCTGAACAAATACTCCCAACAGTTTAGCAGCTTCTTAAAAATCTTTTATTTAACTGCATCTCGTGAGTCTTTGTTTCATGAAGCTACTTACCTTGGTGCAGTAGTTCTTCTTCAGTCAAGTGTGGTGTATCTCCCAGGATTTGGCCTGACACAAAATTCAGGGCTGTTCTTATCCTCTTCCTTTAAATTTTTCCTTTTAAAGTAAGCTTATTATCCTATCTCTTTTTGTCTATGATGAAATACTCTAAACTTCTCTGATTAAAGTACATCGCATGCTCTCAAGTAGATGTTACTACATCTGTTTGCCGTATTGAACAGCTGAAAAGCATTTTAACTATTATTCACGTTTTTATTACTATTCAGTACATTTTTGTGTATGTTCCGGCCAATATTTTTTTTAATAATAATGTTGATTGCTACAAAAACACTTGGTGTTGCTGGCAACTCTGTTCTTAGGACAAATCCGGAGACAGATGGAATTCAATTTAAAATCCCAGCTCCTGGAGGCATGTGATTAGATATTTTTTTTTCTGTTTGGTTTGTTTTTGAGGGGGTGGGAGGTATTTGTTTGTTAAAATAAAATAGTAAAAACCTTAGTCTTCTGAGGAAAACCTTCTAAATGTGACCCCAGTGTATCCCCAAAAGGTCAGAAACAAAAGATCTGTGTTTTCCTATTTCTGACTTCAGAAATGGCTGACCATTTCAGCACATCTTTAGACGTGGAACATTTCCACAAAACACACATACATGCTTAGATATGCAAAACACAGACTTCACACACTTTTTGACAGGCTATAAACCCAGGAATTTATCCATTGTCATCAAAAGAATGCATATAACATCAATTTTCTTCACACCTTCCGTCAGCCCAGCAGCTCCTTTGAACCACCAATATTTTCTAAGAGTAAAATAAAACCAAGATGCTACTGTGAACATTTCTATTGACACTTTACCAACTTCAGCACTGATCCAGGAGTTATCCAAGTTAACTGCACACGTTATCTTTTTGCTGACAGGCAACTGCGTAAGAAGTGACACCCTTCAATAGTGCCTCAAGGTCAAAAAAACCCCAAAAACCAAAAACCAGCGGTGTAAAAAATATTACAATTCCCCTAATGTATCCAAAAGGACCAGGCACTGATCTGCAGCCCCAGTTCAGTGTGGGGCATGCAAAAGGCAGCAAGGTTTTCAGTGCCTTTATTAAGTTTGATGCAAACCACATACAGAAGAAGCAGTGGGATTTCATAAACTCTTAGGAATTTGTTGTGTTAAAATACCATTTTATTTTTTCACATCCATACCTGTTTAAGGTTCTAATTTGCTGCTTTAAACAACACTCTCCAGTTAACCTGATAAGCAAAGCTTTTCCAAAATCCCACAACATTGTTCCCTAAGAATCAAACAGCAGGATGCTGGAGGAGCTGTTTAAACAATAACTATTTTGTGTCTTGATGTAGTACCTCACTTTCCAATACATTGCAACACAAGCATCTTGATTAACCTTAGTGGACACCAAAGAACATACCACCATTTCTACCCTTCGTCAAGGCATTTGTGCCAGGGAGTAGAAACATTCACCCTGGAGACATGGTGGATGATGGCTTTCAATAATGTAATTTTTCCTCTAGAACTGCAAGAAAAGTGTATAGTCCTTCAGTTCTGAATTTGGTTTTCAGATTGCTAAAGTTAGTCTATCAGGAAAAAACTCCAGCAAACGAAGCCAGAGGTTTTAACCCACATGCCCTGAACTAGGTATCACCATCCAATTACATAAGCCTTGTTTCTGTCTTACACACAATGTTGTATGTCCTCATACCTACTTAGGCAGTCCCTAAGTATACAGCCTCTTCTTCAGTGAGGTTCTGCTGGCAACTTTGGGACCTTCAAACAAAAGAAATAGTCCCCAAGTTTCATGAATTTCTTACTCACCAACCAGCTATTTGCCCTGTCAGTGTCCTAAGGCAATGACCATCTTTCCATGGAATACTTCCCCTTGGCTTTACTCGATAAGCTTCTCAGTTCTCTGCTCTCTCTAAAAGCCACCACTTGGCCATTAAAATATCTTAGAGCAATGCTTCTGCAAAGCAGTCTTGATATATATGAAGAATGCCACATGTCAGTGCCAAGACAAAGTACCTACATGTAGAGTTCAAATGGGGATGTCATGGATAAACATCACCAAAAAGATATTTTCAGAGCCTGACCCTGCTTGCTTGCTGTTTGCACAAAGACCATTTTCTCCTTAATAACAGAGAGAACACAATTTCCAAAGTTCAGTATAACAGTGCACACCAAAGTGCCATTCTAAGTAACTAGTTTATACGGGTACCAGTATTTAACTGGAAATCAACCTCACTCAATGGTGGGTGAAATATACTTGGTACAGTAGGATACTGCCTCCAGGAAGTCTGAAAAGTAGATGTTGTGTTATTAACATATTTTGGATACATTGTGTGCACACGCTGTGTGGGTTAAGAGTGAGGAAGAGGTTACAGCAAGCTAGTCACAGTTTGCAGAGCACCTGAAAAAATGTTGGTTTTTAAGGACAACCCCAAGGGAAAAACTTGGAAATCTCCTAAATGGTGTGAAAGAAACACAGCTTTAAGATCTGCTAGTTTAAACAAACATTTTTGTTTTGTCTTTAACTGGAGCTAATGAAGTGCCCCACTTAGTCTGAATTGCTAACGGGTTAGAACAACTAATACCAGCATAGCCTTAGGTAAAGAAGCGTGAGCTCCGCAATTACCTTTTAGTATTCAAGAGCTGTTGTAAAAAAAAAGCACTGAAATCCGTTGAAGCTGAAGAAAGAGATCCACCATCAGCCCCACTTTGAATTCGGCCCTATTTACTGAAGAAACAGGAGAGAGTGGGAGCTGCAATTTATCACAGCAAACATCCCGCTCATTTACCCAGCTGATGCTGAGACAGTTAAAATCTCAAGCATTGTTTACCTATGTGTGCATATACATTACACATCTAATAAACATATATTACCAGTATCTAGCAATCTAATAATTTTCTAAATAACTGGTCTTTTTCCATTAGATGACCTGGATATTATCCTGGAGAAGCAAAACAAGTGAAGAGACACCTTTAGAAGAAAACTCTGAATACAAAAATCAAAAGCAGCTCACGTTTTAAAGATATTAATATGTTATTCCAATGTGAAGCTGAGGAATAGCACTGAACCTGTTTTTGCATTAAATATTAATTAAATAAAATATTAAATAAAATATCAAATAAATATTAATTAAATTAAATTAGATATATCTTACTTTCCTTACACAAGAAATACTATGAAGAAAGAACAGTTCTTTCTCCCAGGCAAAGTTTCTAACAGACTAGCTAGAGAAACTGGTCTGCAAGATCAGCTTTGTTTTTTGTTGCCTAACATGAGGGGTCCTCCATTACGGAAAATACTAACATATTATTAGATATCTATTTAACGTTTTCAAATCAAAGCCTCACAAGAAAAGCTGCTTTTAGAGCTTGATGTGCAGGAAATCATTTGTGATTCCTTGTTCAACCTGAAGGTATAGAATAAGCAGAGATCCTCAGGCAGCATTTCCGCTGATCTTTACACAAGCTGCACATTGCTTGTTACAGAATTAGTATTACTAGTACAGTCCCAGAATGCTGGCTAGAGGTTTCCTCAACCTCCCAGCGTTACAAAATGTTCTCCCTCGTTACCTTTTGTTATGTGGAGCAAGAGATGAGGACAACCAAGACTTCTCTTAGATTTGATTTAACTACAGTTCAACTGAAAAAAAGTTGTATTAGCTCTATAAAGTTATACCATCACCCAAGGGAGACAAAACAATGATAGCACAGTTCATTTCTAGTATCAGGACTGAAAAGCCAGTGTAACACCAAGAGAACTGCAACACGGTGATGTATAACTAGCAAACTAACGTGCTCTTTTCTGGACACATACAATATACACATGTAATTGAGAAGGCTTCATATTGATTGGTGTCTGCTGCAAACAATGTCCAAGCCTTGATTTGGCTACCATTTAAGAGATGCACACTATGCAGCTCATGCACGCTCATGCGGCTAACTGGCATTAATAAGTAGAGCCACGTCAACCAGAAATTTCTGCTGTCTCCCAAGCGCATTGGCCATAATACCTCTGGAAAGGAGGGCAGCTAAGTTTTTTCAAAATTTGTCTCAAAACTACCAGCCTGTTTAATATCTTTTTCACATAAGAATGAAGAATGAGTACAATTACTCATGTGCACAGGTCCAGAAAAACACCACACATCCTCTATAAGGCGGAGCAAGAGCACCCCGACACATATTTGAATTGTGGCACACACAGGGTGTGCAGCTGGTGAGTGGGCACAAAGGCACTGGCAGAACGAAGCACTGCAAAAGCCTAATTCTGGGCTGGCTGTATTTATGTCTGGGAAGTGGAGAAATGCCTAAATACTGTGTTTTTTTAGACTTCACCAATAGGCAGTACATAAAACGCTAGAAATGCCTTTGATCTTGGCAAAATTAGGAGATAGGACTGTATTTGGGTCAACCACCCCTTCTTATTGCACCCATGTAGAGGAAGAAAAATGCTGAAGGAAGAGCACAAGAACAAAGACAGAATTGCTCCTTTGAATAGAGACAATAGAGGAAGCATCTCTAAAATAAAGATATTGTGATTATGTTATACACTCCTTTTTTAGAGACCTGCATTAATTTTGATTTATATTTAAATAAAAATGATTAAATTTTATCTTCTAAGATGGAAATGTTGTGATAAATACTGGCCCATGGCCAAACTAATCTCTAAAGCCTACAGCTTACAGCCCCTGTTGTCTTGTATGGATATTTGAATGGCAATGGGTTTTATCAGTATTTCTAAAGGCACTCATTTAATTATGTGGTTGTAAGAATTTTCAAAACCCCAAAGAATTAACACTACCAATACATATTCATATTTCTCAAATTAATTCAACCTGAACATTTGAAAATATTAATTTAAAAAACACACTCATTTATTTTTATTTCTGTAAACACTCAGAGCTCTTTTCTGGTCTTGTTTATGCACTCATTTTATTTTTGTATAATTATGAAAAAATGATGTATTGAGCTCTCTTTCTTTATATTACATAATGCTGGCAATTGATCTATTTACAATGGGACACATTATTGAAAAAAAAATGATCCAAGGATGGAAGAAAGCTGGTAGCCCACAAAGGGCAAGTCCTGCTTGATGTACCCACATGTCTGTGCATAGGAGACCTCCATTCTAATCTCACTGGTGTGCTTCCACCAACTTCCATGCTGCAGCTCCCGATTTACAATGCTGTGAGACCAAAACCAATCTGAGCAACATCAGAAACATGCACACATCAAGGATGCAAGTTTTTTAAAGGGTTTAGTTACATGGACTCCAGCATGCTTGCTCCTGGGGAGCTTTCCAAAATGATGGTAATTCCTAGGCTAAACGCAAGAATGGCTGGTTAGTCAGGCCCAGAGAGTGTTGGTGAATGGTGCCACATCCAGTTGGCAGCCAGGTACTAGCAATGTTCCAGGGGCACAGTGTTGGGCCCAATCCTCTACAATATTTTTAATGATAATCTGGATGGGGGGATTGAGTTCACCACTTGTAAGTTTGCAGATGACACCAAGTTGGGAGCAAGTGTCAGTCTGTTAAGAGGGCAGGAGGGCTCTGCAGGGGGACCTTGATAGGCTGGAGAGATGAGCAGAACCCAATCGCATGAGATTTAACAAGTCAAAGTGCCAGGTTCTACAGTTTAGCCACAACCACCCCCTGCAGGGCTACAGGCTGGGGACAGAGTGGCTGGAGAGCAGCCAGGGAAAAAGAGACCTAGGGATTCTAGTCAACAGCCAGCTGAACATGAGGCAGCGGTGTGTCCAGGTGGCCAAGAAGGCCAATGGCATCAGGGCCTGTATCAAGAATACTGTGGCCAGCAGGACTAGGGATGTTATCCTTCCTCTGTACTCAGCACTGATCAGGCCCCACCTTGAGTGCTGCATCAAGTTCAGGGCCACTCAATTTACTAAGGATGAGATGCTCGAATGAGTCCAGAGAAGGGCAACAAGGCTGGTGAGGGGTCTGGATCATAAGCCCTAAGAAGAGCAGCTGAGGTTGCTTAGCCTGGAGAAGCAAAGGCTCAGGGGAGACCTTATTGCTCTCTACAACTACCCGAAAGAAGGTTGTAGCCAGGTGGGGGTCAGTCTCTTCTCTCATGCAACCAGTGACAGAACAAGAGGACGCAATCTCATGCTGCACCAGGGGAAGTTTAGACTGGACGTTAGGAAAAAATTCTTCACAGAAAGAGTGATTGGCCATTGAAATGGGCTGCCCAAGGAGGGGGTGGAGTCATCTCTGGAAGTGTTTAATAGAAGACAGCATGTGACACTTATTGCCATGGTTAAGTTGATGAGATGGTGTTCGGCAACAGGTTGGACTTGATGATCTCAAAGGTCTTTTCTAACCTAGTTAATTCTGGGGTTAATTCTAGGGTTAATTCAGTTAATTCTGTGATTAATGAAGATGAGAAGGCAGAGCACGATATGGCCATGACAAGTCTGCTCCTGGCTGACAAGAGCTGCAGCATTTTTCAGGCTTAAATGTGCTACCTTCCAAACAAAAAATCAAACACAACACTGTTCAGAACAATGGCCAAGTGCCCGATTACTGACTTGCAAACTATAAACCCGTATAACCAGGTTTTGCCAAGAAACATTACCAACACAATCATATCCATCATGCCTTGGTTGTGCACAGCAAGAACTGATGCCTCACAAGGCTGGGGACCACAGACTTAGGAGTTAACATACAGGGCACTGTTGCAAAAAATCCCAAACAAATAAAGAAATACCATAAAACAAAACAAAACAAAACAAGGATGGTCAGCCTAAACAGCTTTTTGGGTGTTATGTGGATATTTGATCTTTGAATTAAAAAAACCCTAAACAAAACATAAAAAATCCCTTCAACGTAAAACAAATCTTTGTTGTGATTTGAAAAAATAATATTGTGAAAGGCCTGGAGGTTTGTACATAAATGAAATGGCTTTGTAAATGAAACATATTCTCACCAAACGAGAAAGTTGAAGTGTTTTACTTAAAAAAACCCCCATTAAAATAAACCATGTTACCTTTGCCAAATTGTTTATTCTGTATAATTAATTTTGATTTCCCATGTTCTACACACAGCCTATAGCAATATGATTATTAAGTAGGAACCACAATACCACTCTTCACAGGCCTCTCTACACAATGGCACAGTTTTAGAAAGCTGGTATTTCAGAAAAAACAAACTTTTCTGCTTGAGCAATTATCAATCTGACATCACACTCCAGGTATGCAATGTTGTGTCATTTGACAACTGTTTGACAGAGCACACGGGTACCTTAATTAGGACTCTCTTCTCTACAAGCTCATGTACAATTATTATGGCATCATTCTAACATATTTACTACACATAGGAGAGAAAATGACATTATTGCTTTTTAGCCATCACTTACACTAAACAATCCACAGATATATAAAGGTTATTTCTAGAAAAAGGATTACCATTTCTATTAGGAAGCAGGAAAAGAGCAAGAAAATTAAACATTTTGAGAAAAACAAAATCTACCCTATTTCTTAGGCATCTCCCCTATTACAAGTCCAAGAGTAAATCAGAAAACTGATTTTTTTTAGGCTTCTTACAACTCCTATACTTCTCTCAGTTTAACATAAGTAGTAACAAAACTAAATTCCCTATACTACCACTAAGGCTTCTTAAAGGACTTGCTTTGCTGCAGAAGCCATGACATAGGGGACTGAAATCTCTAATGAAATGCCACATATGTTGATTTATGCAGCTTTAGTGGTACCATTAACTGAAAATTGTTCTTTTCATGGGCTCATAGAAAATCTGGTGGCTGTCATTGTTCATGATTCAGTGAGAAGTCTGAGTCTGAAATACGGGTGGATATGTGAAGGATGGAAATCTGTCCTCATTTTGTGTTAATATTTCATATAACAACAAATATAAACCTTCTATATCTAATAACATATTAGATTCTATCACTAACACAGCTGTCACCAAGTAATCTCTTTAAAACTCTTCCTGTTAAGAAAAAAAACCAAAACCAAATCATTTCTTTTCAGTACCAGTAAGATGTATTTTGAGAAAAAAACCCCATATATACACACATGCATATTTATAGAGACACATATGCATATATATACACACACACATATATATGTAAGAATGACCAGGCAGTAAGGATTTAAAATTGTATTTCAGAGACTAATGCAAGCAGCTAATCCTATTTACATTCATATTAGCCCTGGGTATCTTTTTCCCTAAGATTTACACATTTGTATGCTTGCATGAGTTGAAGTGCTTTTTGCATGATATCAGTACTTTTGTAATTTAAATCTATAAAAGGCAATTTCTTTTAAATATACTTCCTAACAGTGGGTGAAAGAAGCACTAAACTTATTTGAGAGCTGTACACATCAGTAAACATGTGCACTGAACTCCAGGCAATGTGCTGTGAGAGAATTAATCTTATACTGTATTAGCTAAACAGAAAGATTCTGGGACTCCAAGTAACAAGCATGGAAAATGTCTAAACATTTTTTCTTATTACCTAAAAAAATGTGTATTTTTAGGATTATAATTTTAAAAATCCAAGCCTTTTTTATTGAGTAGTTAATTTGGTATTTCCTTTCCTTACTCGTTTCAAAACGTGCAAAGGTAGTCCATAAATCGCGCTAATTATTTTTACTGATCTTTAATTATGATTACCTTCCTCTAATCTATTACCTTAATTCTGATCAACAGGACAGGGACCATAATTTTATTTAAAATCTATCATGTACTTACACTCCCTACAAACATATGAAGGCCAGAGTCAATGATATTCTTCTCAGTGAAATTATCAGGAATTAGAGGGAACTCTTTTGTTAAGAGACATGAAAATCAAGGTATTTGTATATGAGAAAGTCTTCAGATAGATTTGAGTGGGACACCACTGGAATTGCAAGACTTGAAATGGATTCTGTGTAGTAACAGATAATACCTTTTTAACTATTTCTGTCATTTTACAAGATGTTTTAATATGGAACAAAAAAATTCAAGCATGGAGGAAGAGACCAGTTTTGAATACCATTTCTAAAATGGTCAGTAAAATGAATTTTCATTCCCTATTGACCTGTTCCCCAGAGACTGGTGAATACCACATTTACGTCTTTATTCTGTAGGCCAAGTCCATTTACTGCCCCCAGTCATCTTTTATTCTTACACTCCATCCTTTCTCCTTCCCAGATCCCAAGCTCCTCTGCCCAAACAGTGGAGCCCCTGTACTCTGTATTTATGTGAACCTTCTGTTGTGCTGTCTCTTACCTTTGACTTTTGGAACCTCTCTTATGCACCTCTTTCTGCCTTGCCCATTTTGTTTGTCAATGCCATTTGGTAGCAAAGCATTTAGAACTGTTATTGCAATTATTCATGCATAAGAAGATGTTGGGAACATGTCTAAGACAAGTATTCTCAGATTTCTTATGCCCTCCTAAAATAAACAGCCATTTGCAAAAGAAAGGAGGAAGTGGTGAGGATTTATTGCTCCTCCAACTCTAAATTTTCCAGCACCACCAGTGATCAAAACAAGCCAGTGTGCATTTCTCTGACATAATCTATCTGTTGCCACACATAGATGTGTGTGCTTCTATTTCTGTACATTTAAAAACTACATACATATTACCTAGAATAGTACAGTCAACAAACTTTTAATAAATGGGTGAACATTCTAAAAATAAATGCAAATTTCACATGTTGTCTCATCATAACATCCAAAAGAATGGACACACATACCATCAGCAGTGGCATTCTCAAGACCTGCATTTAACCCAGCAGCACTGCATTATTTCATGTCCATTTTGCCTCATCCCTAAAGGAGTCAAGAGCATGATTCTGAAAAGCAATTCCTACATTAAAGGAGGGTTCTTGCAGGTAGCCTTGAAGGGAACCATCTCTCCCATAAGATGCATCCACGGCTGGTTTAACGTGACTTCCCTTCTACCCACCATTTAGGAAAGAGCTCTGCAGAGCAGTTCTTTTGGTTTAGTCGTAGCATTTCAGACTTGAATACCGGATGCAAATATTGTTTTACTCATCCCTCAATCACCCAATGGGATCAACCAGAATTGATCTCTGCTCTTTGAAATTTGCGTGTCATATACAATCTTCTGTTTGTGTCAGACATTTTTTGTTCCTCCTTTTGTTGGGTAGGGAGGGAGGGGAAGAGGAGGAGTGATCAAGGGCAAAGCAGCAAACAATGGACAGCAATGGAAAGAGTCTGTATTGCTAGTTTTAAGCATCTGAATTTGCTCCAATCTGTTTTAAGTACTGATATGGATACGAAGTCACTGGCAAACTAACATCCACAACTTTATTTAAAAGAACTATAAATCTGAAATGAATGTATAAATAATATGCAACTGTCTAGACAGCATAGGTCACTTGCAAAGAGACTGGGTCAGGAAAAGATTGTCCATCAGTCAGACAACCATAACTGATTCTGATGCTAAATAATGGTTTAGATATTCAGTATTCTATATATGCGAAAGGCTTCACTGAGCATTGGATCTTCCCAACCAAAGTAGCCTTCTACTTATACATATCTTTATGCAGTCATAAGAAAATGCACATGCTATTTAAACATTAAAATTAATGCCGTAAGAAAAAGCTATTTAGCAAGGGACTGGAAACAACCTATGTAATTGGCTTTTGGTAAAGCAAAAAAACCTATCATACCCTACCTGTGATAAACAACCTAATCTTATGATACCAATAGAATCTTAAAAAGGGAAAGAATTAAAACAAAGCTGACAAAGAAACTTCTTTCTACTTATAGAGTTGGTTCACAGACACATTCAGGGAATTGTGTGCTGTATAGCCCAAATTTGCTCTCTCACATTTCAAAGCACGCAAACTCTTAGGCATCACAAACCATCATGCTGGCCACATGTGCTTTTGGAATTATTCTGTGCACTGTAATACACTTTCTGCTACTATTTTAGCAAAGTAAGTTGGTGATTTTCAAGGTAACAATGCTGCCATCCTAACATTTTCAGAATATATAGATTTGTAGGACTAGAGGTAATTGTTATGCAAAATATTTCATTTATTGGCAACTAATAAAATGTGCTTATATATTTGTTAAAAAATAAAAAGAAAATATAGGGGTAATAAGTCTGGCATATGCAGCAGCTGGCTCAGCTGAAAGCAAGTGTTACAGCTGCAAGATACAACCAAGGGCTGGGTGTGATTCCCAGTCTCAATCCTAGCACATTCCAGAATCACACACTGAGTCTTCTAAGAAGGCTGTTAGCTCCTTCCAGAGGTGGTGTGATTTCAAGGAGGCTCCACACGGTTGCATCACTGCCTGCCTGTGCAACACTCTGCCAAACACATCTAAGAACATGTTCAGGAGCTTAGAACCAACTTCCATCAACTTAACTGCACCACCAGTAGTGTTATAGCTCATTATACTGGCCATATTACAGTGTGCCTTCTAAATCCTGCTAGTGTTTCTCCTGAGTAGAAACACACAAGTTGTCCCAATACTCAATTCTAAAACCTACTAGCATGAAGTAACTATATTTTTCAATAGATGTAACTTAATTTCCTATGTTAAAAAAAAATAAAATCAAAACTCTCTATATCTACAATGCTATCAAGCATTGCTGCAAATTTGGCGTTTGATCTTTCATTATGCTGGCTTATCATAGTTCAACTTGAATGCAAACAGCCCTATTAAGAATTTTAAATGCTGCATGTAAACAGAAAAAAGAAAACCAGTGAAAATTAAACACAAAGCTTCATCCTCCCAATCCTGTGGCTACATTAGTGAACACTGCACTCCAGGGGCATTACATTCAGCAGTGATGAGAAAACCGGCCTCAGGTTGCACACATCAGTCTTACAACCTAGACCAAGAGGAGACAACTCAGCACTTCCAAAAATCACATCTACAAAGGCAGGTAAGGAAGCCCCCTGCACACACATACTGCACTTTGACACTCTGTAAAGAGTGCTGAACCCCAGTCTGCAAGCCTCAAGCAAATTTCCCTCATGTGCTGGCAGAAAACATAAAGACAGGGAGGTGCCCAAATTTCTTCTAGGGCCTCACTGCAAAATCTTTGCCCAGTTTTATCAGTGGAGTATCATCAGCCCTTTCTGCCTCTTAACCACACTTCTGTACTTTTTTTCTCTAAAATGCTTAGAAGTCAATATTATATACAAGACTTGAAAATCAAAGGCTTGTTTTTTATCAAGTCTAACAAAATGACGAGCACATTGAAGTTATCACTTAAGCTGTCTGGGCTAATCCTATTCTTAATTAAAAAGACTTTCCAGTTGAGAAAAAAAATAAAATCAAGATATACACATTTAAATTAAAGTGTTACATTTTGGGAAGTTTATTTTGCAGGTTTTAGAAGGAACAGATTTTGTGAGAGATCCTATTAGCTGATATGATTCTTTATTTCTCTATTAGCAGCCTACAGGCAGAGATTTAAGGCTTGCATACAAATAGATTATGCCAAAATAGCTGTTTCTGAATAACTTCACGTGTGGACACTTATTCTGGAATAAGAATACAGTTATTCAGAAATACCTAGCCCTACTTTAAATTCAGACCCTACATTAATCCAAATTAGCTTTCAAACACAGCCATCCCTTAGGCTATTAGAAGCTTGATTGTGCTTGGTATTACAAACTTGTGTAGGAGCCCTCTCCAGTCATTCTGCCTCTAATCAAATTTATTCTGAGTTGCACTGTGGGGAAAGCAAACTGAGGCTTACATTATAAATGATTTTGAGGCTTTGAATCCATGTTTTTCTTGTATCTTTTTTGTAATGATTTCTGTCAGCTGTTCAAAGTGCCTCTGTCACTACCATCAGGTATTGCTACTTCATCTGATTGATTTCATAAATCAAGGTTCAAACATGCACTGCTGGATTGGAATTAAACATATTTAGTTTGAGTCTGTAAAGCGCAGCTCTATAAACTCAGAATATTTGGGGGGGGCAGTAGAGAGTCTTCAATGCTACAGTGCAAATGAAAAGGCTTTTCATTTTGGTTGTGTCATTATCATTTCACCATTTTAAAAGTATTTTCCAGCCAGGTACAAAGATGGGTTGTTTTTTTTGCATAAAAGTAGAAGTAGAAAAAAAAATGCAGTTAGGCAATGTTTTTCCAAAGCAACCTATCTCCAAGCGTGTTATTTTCTTCCAGATGCCATAGCTACTTTATAAACAAAGTTTAGCAAGCAGCTCGAAAGGCTTGTCTATGCTTGAAATTAATTTGGATCAAGATAGAAATGTGAATTTATAGTGCAATACGTCTTTATAAAAAGTTGTTCTCCCCACATTAAGCCCTCTGGTGCTTTTTCATAAATGGATGATCTTTAAGGTCCTTTCCAGCTCAAACCATTCTATGATTCTTTGATATTGCTGGATGACAACTACCTTGCATTACACACACAGCACATAAAAAAAGCAGTAGGTAATTTTTACATCTTTTTTGCTAAATACGGAAAATCGTGGAAATGCAAATTCCACTGGTAAAATAAAAAAGAGAAAAAAGAAGGAAGCCCACATTACTCAATGTGGCATGAAAAAAAATTTCAAGTACAGTCCCACTCTCCACTCCTCATCCATCACTACTTCAGTATAAGCCTTGCTCATTCTGACAGCACCCTTAAAGTATACTTATTTCTCAAAAAGAAACAATGAAAAGCAAAAGGAAATGCAACAGTCACTGGCCAGTTGGGAAAGTAAAATGCAACAATGAGCAGCAAACAGAGGAAGTTTTTACAACTGCAGTGAATAGATTTTCCAAAATTAAAGGCTCAGCTGCAAAAAAGCGAGCTGGAAAAAACATACAGTGTCCCTACACAAGGGAGTGAGGACACAGACAGGAACAAGAGTACACTTCAGTGTAGTCTATCCAAGAGGTCTCTTCCTTTCAATGTAAACTGTACAAATTACAGCAGTGTATCAAAATCCAAATGATCAAGTGTGCAATGAGCTGTCAAGACATGTGCAAGACCACTCTCTTAGCCTCACAATCTGAACTGTAGATTAACATTTTTGAAAGCGCCCAGCACCAGGTTAAGGGCACTCCTGTCCCATGGAAACCAATGCCCAGCACTTTTAGAAGCCCCATGCCAGTTAACAAGTGATCATTACCTTATGTGCTGGGAAAAAAACCCCAAAACTCACCCAACCAGCCCTAACCCAGATCTCTTAAAAATACTCCATCCAGCTTTGCCAGCACAGGGTTTTCTGCGCAGTCCTGGTACAGGAAGCTCAGAGGTACCCAACTTCAGGAGACAGATCAGGGCTCTTGACTTGGAAAGGAACAGAAACTTCCTTGGAAAACGGAGTAAGATGCCTCCTCTTCCTTCCTAGATTTTATACCATCAAGGTGTGGGCACTTATTTTATTCTTTTGTGAATTGCCTAATTCCTCCCATGTATGCAGATGTGACCACTGCAGGGGCTGAAAGGACTCCCAGCACAATCCATATTGATACTGTTACTTCTAATAAAGCCATTTTAGGTGCATCCTGACTACTTGACACAGAGTTCAGTCTACTTTGTGTGTGTTACAGCATCCTAGACACCTGTATGGAAAGCAAACTCTAGTTTGGTTCACCACAGAAAACCTATATTTGTGTACATGTTAGCACAGAGCAGCAGCATTAAAATTGGCTTCTAGAATAGAATAACGGCAAATACTGTGATGCTATGAGCAATTGAAGAACTACTCATGTCACAATTTGTCTTCAGTTTAGCACAGCTTAGAGCTTGCTGCTGGTCAAAGCACCAGCACCGCTCTGGAGCCAGGTACAGGAACGAGTAATTGAGAGCAGAGACATCGGTACACTGGAACTGTTATGACACCAGATGCAGTGGTTGCATCACTGCAGCTACTGGCTCCAGAGGCATGGGCAGCTTCCCACTTCATTTGCAGTTTTGTGCATCTCTACATCTCCTCACACGAGGCACTGCTAGTGTGCCATACTTGCACAGCCAGAGCCATTCATGCTGCTGGTATTTCATCCCAGAAGACTGAAAAAGAGCCAGAGTGAACAGTGAAAAAAACTGAATCCCTGGAAATAGTAACATCCATTTACATTGCTGAAAACAAGTCTGATCCTTTAGGAATGCCAAGGCATCCACATGCACGTTTGTATCTGTTCTCGTTGTTTAAACAAGAAGTTATCCCGAGAGAACCAAGGGATGGTGTTTGTGGCACAGCCATTCTCTACTTGCTTCCTAAATGACATTTAAGCAATCTGACTACTTAACTGTTTATGACTTTGGCATTAAAATTTGATAAATGAGAAGCTCTCTTTGAAAGAAAACATTTAAAATTAGATTTTAAAACAACACTTTGAGTGAGATTAAAGATGCAATGATTTTCAGTTGTCTATGCCAACACTGGTTGGTTGGGTTTGGGGGTCCTTTTCCCAGACATATTATATGCTTGAGGTACCTGGGGACCAATCTACCTTTATGATCCAGACTTAGGGAATCCTTAGATTTCCTCTTCTCTCTCAAAAAGCATCAAAGGAAGTCAAAAAAGCACCATTCTTCAATGCTTACCTAATATTCCTTTTTTTTTTTTTTTTTTTTTTTGCTAATTTACTATGGAAAAGAATCATTAGCTTTAATATTTATTTCTATATATTTTCTTCCTCCACATTCCTTATTTCTGAGGCACATTCTATCGTCTTGAGGGTTGTTCTTTTTTGCCTAAGAAAGTATAACATCTGTTACAAATTCAATGATGGAGAAAGAGGTGCCAACTCTCTTGCAGGTGAAACACAAAGGCAGTGTCATCAGCTGACCTTAGAACAAGAGAAAGGTTTGTGAGTGGCAAAGACCCACACAATCAGAGGCATGAAATGAAACTCTTTGGCAAAACTGCTTTCAGTTTAATGGTATATGGAACATGATGTTTGGTCATTTAGACCCTGATCCCCCAAGATTCAGCAAGGCTATTTTATGCAGGATGCCATTGAAAGTCGATGCACGGTATGTAAAATTAAACATAAGTAATCCTTTGCAGAACTGAGGCCATGTTTAGTTAACCTTCTGCAGAAAAAAAAAAAAAAAAAAAAGTCTTAAGGTTATTTTCTAAGATTCTATTAAGTCCTGCTGTATTTTAATAGGAATGGGGATTTTGTTTCACTTTTGCCACTCAATATTTACATGGTTGAAAGGAAAACAAAATATTAATCCAATCTAATCTTTTTAGGATCAAAATCCCAAACAACACATGTGAAAAATACTAAGGAACAGATAAGCAAGAGGGAAAGTCTATTATATACAGCCTTGCATAGAGTGAAATCCATTTTAAGAATCTAACTTTGACAAGAGCTTTAGAGATTAAAAAAAAATATATTTTTTTGCATGTAGAACACTTTGAAGAACAAGTTGCCTTCAAATTTCTGTCACTGACGACAAGTCAAGGATAACATTAGGAAATCATGATCATAGAGATGCCAGAAAAATCAGTCAGAATGTATCACGCTGCCAGATCGATCTGCTTCCCCAAACCAAGAATGCAGTCTGGACAGCAGAGAAAATGAAAAACACAAACCACATTTTTAGGACAAGAAACCAGTCAAAAAGAAAAAGGAGAAAACAAAAGAAAATGCTAGCCCAGTAATAAATCCTAAAGTTTATGAAAACACATGAGAAATGTGCATTTCATCTCAACCGGCTCTCTTAGTCTTGGAACACCTCTGCTTTCACCACACAAGACAAATGCAATGCCCAGTTTCTGAGGACACCACTGCTGCTGTTCCCTAAGAAAAATAAAGCCCTATCAGGGCGGGGTCCAATTTCTCTTTGTCACTGATTGACCTCTTAAAAAGAAAAAAAAAAAGAATTTGGTCAACAAACCATCCAGCTCTAAAGCTACAGCTAATTCCTTTCTCAATTTTTATTGAGTTACAAACAATAACAAAAAAGAAAAGTAGTCAAAAGACAATGACAGTAGCATTCTAACTGTGGAAATCTTTAACAGAGACATGAGCTGAAACAGTTCAGTGATGTCTCCAGAAAGTTAATTGTATGTAAGTGAATGGAGACTTTGGGAGAAATAAGCATCCTTTTCCAGTTTGACCATCAACTGTGCTATGTCAGTTCAGTAAAGGATGCTCAGGGTAAAAAGGTATTTTTGAAGAATACCGTGCATTAATATTTTTCAAAATACTTAGTAAGAAATTCTTCCAGGAAGCCATGAAAATTAATTTCAGTAAAGCAGAAGAAATGTCTAAAAATCAATCAATACAAAAAAAATATTAAAGTAGTTTCAACAATAGAATGGAAATGTCCCGAAACCTCACAAAAGGTAACCATAAATAACCAAGACAACAAGGGGATCCTGTCCAGGAGAGCCAAAGCAGTTCTGACCCTGTACCCATCAGCAATTTCACTTCTTCAAACAAAGGCTTTTGAGGAAAGAGACAAGATCAAATTCATCCCCATTTTTGACTTTAAGGCAAAGCAGCTAAAGCAGGTTTGGCCCCAAATCTCCCTTCTTACATGAGAAATGACACACAATTTTAACTCAGACATCCCAATAAAGTGGCAGCAAAATGGATAGCTGCCTTTGTCCCTGCTACCACGCTCCTTGTCATACACTGTTCTTGAGAAAGTTATTAAGCAGCTTTCTGACAATGGGTTCTGAAAAGAAATGTGTGATCTAAAGCAAACGGAACGCGGTGCTGTTCTTGTCAGAAAGGGATCAAATCCCATGTCAGTCAGAGCACAGCAAACTCTCTTCCACTCTGTCAGCTACTATTTGCCCATTTCCCTCCAGTCAACTGTCCTCGAAAAAATAAACATCGCTACACAAAAGGCAATTCGAGCTGCTTCACCAAGTCAAGTTTAGCTTATTCCCAAATCACCTCTCCCAGGTGCACTGGACTAGATCATTGGATGTTGGATAATATGGTAGAAGAGAACACATACAAGCACCACACAGAAGATAATCCAGACTGCCTACTAGAATAAACAGAATTAAATATGGCAATTTTGGAACTCAAGAAGTTGGTTTTCTTTATCTGCTGACACAATACATTCGATGCCAACTCTAAATATCCTTCTAAAAAAATAAGGTTCAGAAATTACTTTTCTCAGGTTATCTGTACATGGGTAATTATATGTATTTCAGAAATACACATGCATGGAATGGCCCTGTAGATTATATGGCATTGGTTTTGTAGAAACTTCCCTCTTGACCAGAAGAAACAAGAGGAAAAGTCATGAAAGCTACTGAAAATTCTCAGCAAGAGGGAATGAAGAGCTGACAAAGACACAAAGATACATTTAGGGGTGTTAAAACTTCTGCTCTCGGGACAAGAGAAAAGACTGGATTTGTGCAAGTCATTCATTGGACAATTAAGTGTAATTTATGTTTTAATTCTTTGTTACCTTTATGACAGCACAGTGAGTGTTCATGGAGAGTTCTAGTTGCAAGATATGATTCTTCCCTGTTTACTTAACTGCTTCTGTACAGGGAGCAGTGCAGCGGCCTTGCAGACTCTGACCCTTGTGTGTCATGTAGCATTCCCTCAGAATACAGCTAACACTAGTACAAGTGCATGCAATCCGAGTTTGCTGTCCTGGGAACAGAGTTCTTGCATATCTACAAGCATGGTTGAAGCAGAAGCGTTCTCAGCTTTAAATGAACTCTTTGAATTTTCTTTTATTTGTGTAATACACATCCCAGTATCCTATACTGCCCTTCCCCCCCCCCCCCCCCTTTTAACCAGTGACATCACAGCTCTTATCAAGGCCGTAGAAATATCTAGGAATCATGGCTATTATGGTAAATTGTCAAAATAAGAATTCAAATTAAAGAACACAAAGCTGCTTCTTTGTATCAGCTCAAAAAGGAGGTTCCAGTTCCTGTAACATCCAAACACCCACAGAATTGCAAAGCTCAGGCACTGGTCTTTCTTGTAAGCAAAGCCATGACCTGAGTTTTCTGTCTATCATTTTACATGCAGATGTACATAACTCACTAGAATACAGAATCTAGTAGTCACACTTGTTAGAAAACCAGTATGCATATATTGTCTGAGTGATTACTATACTGTAGAGAACATGGCTCACTTTGACCATCCAAAAAATGAACATTTTCAGTCTATTTCAGATGGCCATGTTAATGCTTTTATGAGCAAGAGAATTTTGGTATGTTTAGATCTACAAAACACATATCAATCTCTACTTAGAATATATATAAAACACAGTGGCAGTACACAAAGAGCACTTTGTTTAATAACAATACTGGAATTCACAGCCCTATTTCATCCACCACTGTTACAGTTCAACTAGAAGTAAGTCTTTATGCAACATAAATACACATATTGTTATTATCTGGATAAATATTAGATACTGAGATGCTGAACTGTTTCTCAGTGGGATCTCAGCTGTGCTCAGGAACTTTGTCATGTGTCAGTACTTTGCCCAATCTCCATAGAGATTGATTGGCCAAATCAAGAGACACGTGTCTCCTACCTGCTCGTCTAATTGGAAAGGTTCATAAACTCTGAAATCAAACCCTACAGCTCAAAATTATCACCAAAACTTAAAAGATGCCAAAAGTTTACTCAGAATGATGAACCTTTTGCTTTGTCATTCTCAAATCCCTACTTAAATGACTCAGCATTTTCTCCATTTTTCACATTTGGTAATGGCATTATGGGCGCTGAATGGGAGAATACCACTATTTTTTCAATGGGAGAATGCCACTATTTTTTCAACTTTACCATGTTATAGTGTGCCAATTTCTCAAAGGTATTCGAATAAGTGTTCTTTTCCCAGATACTGAATATACTCAACTACCTGTCTGTGTGCAGTGATATCTCAGTAGGTCAGCCATTTTAGTTTTCCCTGCTACATTAAAAAAACCCCCAACAACCACAACATATTAAACACTAAAGCAGACTGCAAGGAGTAAGTTCAAAAGTGAAATGTTCCTAAAATCCAGTAGGTATCTGTAACAGCAGGTTTCACTTAAAGTGGCTATCATTTTACTGGTTTTCACAAACTTCAAAGTAAGTGTCCTAATGCTACTCATTTTGTGTGTCTGTTTTACATCAGTCACAATTCTGTATCATGGTTTCACTTCTGCCTGATGCTTATAATGAATTTCTGTAACTGGAAAGCATACTTAGTGTATGGATTAAATTAAGAATGGTTTTACAAAACAGCATGATAGCAGACATTTATGTTATTAACTCATTTTTTTATATATCTGCTGATATGTTGTTAGGGCATGTTAAAATATGGTATGGTAATCCATACCACATCCATCAGCAAGATAAATATATTTAACTGAAATAAAAATCAGAGACTCAGAAATCAGTTTCATGGAGCTCTGTTTCAAGTCATTGAAATATAGGAACATCTCTCAAATAAAATTATTAATTTTTAATTCATTATACCACTTAAATTCAATATAAAATGGCTAATTTTAATAAACCAAACTGTCAGTGCTGAGGGTGAAATCTTATACAGATGGAAAGTTAGTCTCCTAGGAATGCAGCCTGGGAGTGATACCACGAATACCAAAAAAATATTCCCCAACACGGAATTTTTAGGCTATTTGTCAGCACATGTTGTGCGCTGGATGATTCCACAGTCCCTGATCTTTCTCACTTTGAGGAGCAAGACCATGTACGACATCAGCACTTGCAGGGTAACTTATGGGAGTTAAAGGCACACCTGTTAAGGAACTCCCACAGGTACTATTTCCTTTAGAAAACGTCAATCCCAAAAGAAATGTTTCGGGTCTATTTTCTATAAGGATAAATAGAACAAGAAGTGAAGAAGGATCTAGGGGTGGGGGCCTGTCCCAACTCAGTTAAAACCTATTATGCTTCAGTCCTCTTTCAAAACCAATGCTGTTGCATTTCCCCAGTGAACTTCCTGATTTGGAATAGAGAATGAGCAGCATAAAACATGCAAACTGGATTTAAGTAGCTTTCATTGGAGAACAGAGAGTTGACACATTTGGCCCATGAGGCACTTAGGGTTCAGACACAGCCTTTAAGAACTGATAACAAAGTAGTGAGCAATGGGGAAAAGGCATTCCATATACTCTACTAAAGGGACAGAAAGTAATTGCATTTTTTCAGTCACATTCTATCAGGTGCTACTGCCTTTCAGTGCATACATATCCAGTGGCAGGGGAGAGTCGTGGAGGTATATTTTGCTCCATTTCCTATGCCTTCAACTCAGTCTGAATAGAATATTCACTGCTGTTATTCAAAAACTTCTGTTGCTTCATCCTGAATCATTTTCTCCAAGGCTAAAAATCATGTCCCTGTAAGCAGCTGATCATGAAAGTTTTCACCTGGAGACCTTTTTACCCCACAATCACTTCTCAAAATGTAGACTAGGTATGAAAAAGAAAGGCTGAACTCCATTAGCAGGCACACATGTATTTATGCTGCAGGACTGAAGCTTGTATTCCCCACCTTCCTCTTCTCCCTCACTACAGTGGTCTTGTCCCTGAAAGGACTTACATGGAGGGAGGTAATGACTAGTCTGACCTAGCAGGTTGCACCAAGGTAGAACTTGACCACAGGGTGGTCCTCCTTCATGTGCAAATACGTAAGAGAAAAAAACCCTGACATAACAATCCCTAAAAAAAATCAAAAAGATTCTTCCTCTTTGCGGTAGAGGTGAAACAAGGGGCTTTTACCTCTGATTACAAAAAACGAATAAAATCTTCCAGGCAGCTATCACTGCTGTTTTCCTCCATGCAAAAGTCCTTAACTAAGTTGCTGCTTGAGTACCAGCTGAGGGTACAACACCAGGAACATAAACACAGCATGAGCACACGAATGCCTAATAGCAGGACTCGTAATTATTTGTCCTCTTCCAGGTATGTGCAAGTATGGTAATTAAAACTGTCAGACATATCCAAAAGTCATAGCTGCTGCCATCCAGAAGGAATTATGATTTATTGTAATTTTGAGATTATACAACAGTTTAGTCATTTTAGAGTACAAACAGCTACTTTAGTAAGCTTACAGATAAGTTATTATTGTGGTAGAGAACTCCTTTGAAACAGTAATTTAATTACTCCCTCCCCTGAAAAATCTACAAGATCTAGAACACATAAAAGGAGGTATCTCATGTACTAACTTGTCCAACAGTTATAAAGACGTAGGGAGACATGAAAAGAAGATGCCGAAGTATGTACAACCACAGAGTTCAACAATAATAGGAGTCGAAACAATAAGATATCAAGGATCTTTGCAGTCATTAAATACCACTACAAGCCACACAAAAACCTACCAAAATTATTTTCAGCTGCCTTTATCAGTACTTGACTATTTAGTCTATGTGTTTTTCAGGGCCAGAATCCTCTCTCTCAGGTACACACTGCTCCACACGCTGTGATCCTAACCCACAGCTAGTGCTCCTAAATGAGCTACTACAATCTCTGTGTCAAAAAATTTATCTGTATAAATAAGAAAACACTAATAATGATGAGACACCAGCTGCAGGTTGTACCCCCTTTTCTTACAGCACACCTAGACCACCAGCAACATGCCTTCAGCAGACATATCCCAAGTAGATTTAAGGCCCCTAGATAAGGTGCCCCAAGGCGTGCACCTGCAGCAGAGGAGGGTTCACCACACACTAACCAACTGGTTTTACAGCCTGTTCAGACACTGCATTAGCAAGATCCAGTATGGCTGTATCCACAGCACGTGTTGGGACTGTGGTTACAGGTTCCTCCTTTTTCAGGGCTCCTTTGAGCTTTTGTTCCTGCAATCTCTTCTTAGGAATGACTTTTCTGTCCTGTGCAGAGCCGCAGAGCCACATGAACAAGTGCAGACATGATGATGCCCCAAGACCAAAAGCTTGCATGAATGGCATAAGGTGTAAGATTATTCAAAAAGTAAAGACAATGCTTTCAAAAACAGAATTCATCTATTTCTACAGTCCAAGTCAGGCAAAGAATCTCTACTGCTGCACAAGTAGGGAAGAACTTTTTCCCCCCATAAAGACTGATTTCCAGTCCCTTGTAAAATCCAACAATGATGCCAGACTTATTTTACATGCTGGTTTAGGCAGAAAGCAATTATCATAAGCCATTGAAAATGTTCTAAGCAAAGCTTGAGCTGTGCATCCCCTCTAAAAACAGGAATGAGTTTTTCAGATATCTCATGACTACAATTGACAACCGTATAGACAATCCCGTGTTACCTAAACCCCAATTTATCTAAATGCCCACCCTACAGGTTATATTGTAAATGTATTACTGGGATACAACATTTCCTGGCTCAGACACTATTTCTGGTGCCCATGTTTTGTACTAACCAAGCACATCAAGAGCCTTACTGTTTGGAGATACCTGCTTACATGCATAATTCATAACACACAAGCTATATGAATAAACAGTTAACGTGTAGTAAGTTCATAAATGCTTAAATGCTTTGTGCTGAAAATGAGGGAGACAGACATTTTGAGAGCAAATCTATTCCTCTGAAAGAAAGCATATTCCAGTAAATATTATTCCTATTATCTTGTAATGCTCTCATTTATGTCTGCAAAGAACTTGGATACTTTTCATATAAACTTATACTTTCTTTTAAAAAGGTAAAGTGCCATCATTCATCACAATGTCTTGATTAAAAACCACAGATGATTTCAGTCACAACATCTTGCCTATCAGTATGCCCTAAGACAAAAAGGAGTGCTAGACAAGGGGTCCAGTAACCCCCACAAGATACAGAGAATTTGACAATAACAAAGTTACTTCTTGCCCCAAACACCCTTAACATTACAGAAAAAAGAAGGAAAAGAGTTATCCCAAGGAAGGTGTAGCAAACATTTTCATCATACTTCTATATTTCAAGTCTATGACAATGAAACAGAGTTTGTGCACATCATTTGCGGTTTGGGCCTCTAACTATCCCACAGACAAGAGCTACAATTAGCAGTACCTTGCGAGATTAGTGTTNTGTTTCAGGGGTCTCGAGGGGTTTTGGGTATTTCAGGGGGAAGGGGGGAGGCAAGAGTGTTTGGCATTGTTTATTTGGTTGCCCTGTTTGTAAAACTGGGGGGTTTTTTTAGAAACATGAAGGGAAGACCAAGATTGCCATGTCCACGGAGCAGGAGGGCTCTCCCCCATTCCGGCAGAGAGACAGGAACGGAGCTGAGAGCATGGAGCAGCTCCTGCCGTTTCTCTGTTTTTTTCTTGGCGGTGTCAACAGTTGTGTGGGGCGAGCTCTGGGGCGGCGGTGCGGCGGGCTCCTGCAGCCCCATCCCCCAGCCCCATGCGGGTGGGGAGCGGTGCCCAGTCCTGCCCAGCGCCTCTTCGCTGGCGGCTGCGGCTCCCGTCAGCAGTGGCGGGTGGAACCATGCTGTGAGCGCCACTGCTGGACCGCAGCGCACCCACGGTCGGCAGCGGGGACACGGCTCGCCAGCGGGGTGGCGTGGGCAGTGTGGTCTCGGCATGGCTGGGCTGCAGTGGAGGGAGTCAACAGGCAGAAGTGCAGACTGCCCACCTGCCCTCCCTTGTTGGTGGTGCCCTGGCTGGGGTCCATGTGGGTTCCATGTGGTGGACTGCTGGTGAGAACCCAGCAGGGGTCCTTCAGCACCGCCCAAGGTGGCTGGAGCTGGCGGCCATGTGGCGCCCACTCTGGATGGCCATGAGCAGTCCCGTTGGCCCGGGGATCCCTCCTGCGGAGCCCTTGGGGCGGCAGGCGTGTGGTGGCCAGCCCCTGCAAGTGGCAAATGCCCCTCGGCCGGCAGCTAATGGCACCCCGGACCTTGACCGCGTGGGTTTCGGCGGGAACCACCATTTTGCTCCGAGTGCCAGATCCCAAAAGAAAGGCGGAGCCCAGCGAAGCCAGCCAATCAGAGGACAGTCTGGCCTGGAAGAAGACGTCGGATTCCCGCGGGACTTTGAGGGCATAAAAGCCGTGGGCACGGAAGTCCTGCCCCTCTTCTTGGCTGTCTCTTGAGCTGAGGATCGCGGCTCCCCCTCTCCCAGCTCCCGGACGGCACGGCTTGCTTCCATTCACCTCCATCCGGACAGACAGCAGCGCAGCACCATCGAGCTCCAGTGGTGGCATCCAGAGACAACACAGCCTAGTCATAAGTGATAGCTTTCCCATGGGTGTCCCTGGAGGGGGGAGTGTTTTTCATCATTTTCTGTCTTGCAGGAAGTTTGAGGGCTGGGAGTGTACTATCATAGAGGCAGCTTCCCTTCCTTCCTCTGCTTCTCAGCCAGCCACCTGGCTTTGAAAAGCAGTTTGTTTTTTGCATGAGATTGTTGGAGTTTACATTGTGTATTTTGTTTAAGTTTGGGGACCCCACAAGGTTTTCCTGGTCGAGTCCTGGGCAATAAAGCTGTCACTTCTTGTTGGATCTGTTCAGTCTTTCGTCGCTGTTGTTCCCCCTAGTGAAATAGTGGTTCAAACCACTACAATTAGGTACTCGCAATATTACTTAAAAGAAATTCTTGGCAAATATTTTGTCAACGTTTTTGAATGCAATACTCAAAATCAATCTTCTGTGAAAGCAACATAAACAAACAAGCCTAAAAAAGAAACTAATCTTAACACTTAAATGATAATTAAATTATGCAATAAATATCAGACTTCCTTTCAAAGAAATAAACATTTTACAAACATGTTACTTTTCAGATGACTTTCACTTGAATTTTCAAATTTGCAGTTTTTAAATGTCTGCAAATGTTGACCTACAGGTTACAGTAAAAAAGACTCGAATCATTGGTGAAAGCTGAGCGTTTGATACACATTTAAATTCCTCTCTTTTTTAAACTCAAGTAGGATAGTTCACTGACTGTGTAATAGTTTCTCCCAAGGTAATTTGCTATGATGCTAAAAATGGTCCCAGAATATTAGAGGCAAGATTTGATTTTATGATAAAACTAAAAAGCGTATAAATTATGGGTTGCAAAATAACCAAGGATAACACTAATTTATGTAAATGTGTACTATACAATACAAAGAAATATTCATTTTTGAGCAGCATATAATAAGATTAAAAAATCCTGCTGATTAAACAAATAGCCCTTTTAATGCATTTTGGGTTAGATGGAGAACATTTTCAACATGAAATAGAATTTTGCTAAATTCAAAATACAAATAAAGGAAAATTAAAGAATTAAATAGAAACAACAAGCTGTATTTCTGATCATAGCCAAGAATACAAATCACATAAGATAAAAGGGAATTTTATATCAAGTATTGTCTATCACCCACCTCATCTGCCTGTGTGATCACAACCTCTGAGATGCTGCTGCTGTCATCTTTTCATCTTCATGCTGAGCTTCTTCTGTTCCTCGATGAACCAATAGATCCGAAGATCCATAGTCTAGCACTTCACCAACACTCATCTTCTGGAAAGTCAACACTGACTGAAGTCTCAACACTTTCTACAAAGGCTGACAGGGACTCTTTGTTAGCACTGTGCACACTGTGAGAGGTTACTTGAGCCTCGTCAAAGGTCTAGTGTCTCAAGATGACAAACTTTGTTCCCTGTTGAACAAAGAAAACACAAGACATAAAGGGCCTTTCAATAGGACACTGACTTGTTTAGCTCTGCCGTGAACTATATTTGATACATAAGAGATCCTAGGCATGTATGATGCCAGAGTCTACAATATTTCAAAGTTGGTACAGTATCTTTCTCAGGGAGGGATTCTGCAAAACAAAAATTATTACAGTAACGTGCATCTATTTCCACAGAGGAATCCTTCAAGCACACAAAAAGACACTTGCACACATTCTATATCAAATAAACAAGGAAGTCTCTACAAGAGGAAGATTTTTTTTTTAAAATGCATTCACATCTACCACAGGACTCAGGCTACACTCTCAAGCTGAAGCACTATGGGGTTTTCTCTGCCTCCAAAACACCTGGTGCAGGCTGCTGCTCCCAGCAGCACACTGAACTCTACAGCTCTGGAACCCATCGGGGAAATGAGTGCAACTCTTCAGAAGGGATGTCAGAGTGATGTTGGCACTATAGTTGAGCTCCTCTTATTAGCATTGTATTTATATACAGAATACAACACATTACACATACAAGCTCAGGACAGTGTTTTTAAAACTCTCTCCTTTCCTATACATTTGATGTTCTATCTCCCACTAAATTGTAAGTCTCAGCATTGGAAGGATTTTCATCTAGAGCATGAAACATGTATCTCTTCAGTCTGCAAAAATTTATTGCTGGACACGGCATCAATGTGAGAATAGAAAGCCATTTCTTTTTATTGCTATCCAGAGATGCATAGTAGGAAACCATGTTACACAACACTGCATTGTAGAGAGAAATTAATTCATTACAATTATTATTTTGTTTCTACTTCTTGCCTCTGAATAAAAATAACTTTACAATACTCCTCTCCCAAAAAAACGTTTGGCAGAGTATGACTTTCCAAATGACACAGGACATAATTTACTACAAAAGGGAAATGTTCTGTGACTAAAATGACATAATGCTGATTTCCATGCAAAGCATGGTCTCAAGAATTTACAGAAAAGGCAAGAATGACCACATATAAGCCTAGAGTTCCACTTAAAAACTCTGTGCAGCAGATTTACACCAGACAGTCCTACGCCCTAGTAAAGCCATGATCATCGCTGTTCACTTACAGAGACCAAAACTGATATCTGCGTTTGGGGAAAGGTCAGGTCCTTGGGAACCGCAGAATGGCCTCAAAGACACACAAAATTCATCCTAAGGGAGGAATACCACAATTTAAGGAGTGATCTCTCATAAGATTAAACTAGCAAGGTATGTATGTTTATTCCTTTATATGTGCTGTCCAGCGTCGAGTCTACTAGCAACTATGTTGATTAAAATCTGAGCACTGGGTACCACTGAGTTACTACTACATATTTTCATGATACAACTTGCAATTACATCGTATCTTGACCCAAAAATTGAGTATAAACTCAGATTAGATCCATTCAGTATTTTCTCCAGATGTTGCAGATGCCTCAACACCTTCCAGAAAAGCAACAGACAAATTGCAGGACCAGCTCAACTTCTCAGAAACAGATCCAGCTCATTTCCTGTCCTTACATCTCTGTGAACAATCCCATTTGCTGTCAGTTGTGTTAAACAAGCAACTTTCTTACTAGTGAAGCAGAAAAGATGAGGTGGGGAGGGGGAATCCTGCACACCCAGTATGGCACGGCACCCGAGGAGTGAGCATTAAATTAGAGTGAGAGGTTATAAGTCTGACAGAAATCTGATCTGTATTCCCTAATTATGGAGGCTCACTTCCACAAAACTGACACAAATGTTAACCCAAATTAAATGTTGTCTAATTAACTATCATATACAAGTCTTCAGAGCGGGACGTCTACATGTTATTTAGTGAAGTAACTGGAACACAAGGACTTGCGAATCATCAGTCAAGGCAGAGCTGCCATCCCAGCTAACTGTTACAAGGTGAAGCCATTCCATTCTCACACATCCCTTCCACAAACACACTGCTTGTAATATTTACAGGAAAAGGCACATCAGTAAACAGTGTTGAACAGCAAGGCAGGGGAGCTGGTAGAGCAATTCAATGGTACCAATCTCCCCTACAACTTGTCAGAAGCCATTATGAATGGCCCAGTTGATGGGCTGGTGGCTGATTAAGAGAAAAAAACCCACCAGTGCTGGTAATTCATGAAAAAACTACACACTGCCATGACAGCTAAAAGTGCCAAGTGACAGCTGTCAAGGTAAATGGAGTTTGGGAATCCTTTCTTAAAGGATCATCTACACATCAATGTTGTTTTAAGGGGAGGAAGCATTTAGCATGAAGATTTTCGCATCCATTCCCTCCCTTGGGATTGGGGTGGAAAAGCTAATTTATAATGTTCTTGATTTCAGCGCAATCATTCTGTATTTTGCTTGGAAAAGATTGAGAAGTATTTGCTTCCTTCATCTCATTTCCTTCATGTATCAATAGGACAAAGAGTCTTGAGCATGGGCAAGGCTGTCTGAGTAGGCAAGGAGCCTTGGGTGCAGGAAGGGAGAGAGGTGAAGGTAGATCATGCTACGATGTGGTATTGAAGATGCTTTTCATGTGGGCTGAATTATCTGCAAGAGACATCAATGCAGATTAGTCTAAGTACTAATGGAAGGTACTAAGACATAGTCTAGAAGTGGGAGGAGCCAAGCAACAAACAAAACGTCTCAACATGGGTCAGACTGCCTTGGCATAACTGCTTTCCCACCAGAGGAAGGAAAAAGCTCGGCTGCCCTTCTGTGTGGGTAGCAGGGCTCAGCCAACATGGATCTGATTGATTTAAAGGGGTTTTGTTTGTATCACAGAAGGAAACAGCTGCAGCAGTCCAAGCAAAATCAGCCACCATTTCCCATACAAATCACTTCTTACACTGTCTTAGCTTCCCAAAAACGCGATTTTGTTTGTTTAGGAGAAGCAACATTAAAATGCAATAGCCAAAGCACTGGAAAATTGATTTGTGAAAATTTTAAAAGATCTACATCCAACCATGGTTTAATGGATAACACTGACCATACACAATACAAACACACAGAGCTCTACTGTTTACGTGCTCTCAGAGCATGGTAGGAAAGGCATGTCACAAAAAAAAAAGAAAATTGGGCAAGGAAAGTGTGAACAAAGCCTGCTATTAACATAATTCTCCCTAATTGTTTTACAACTGTTAAATTGACAGCATAAAAGGCTCTACTGTTATTACCAGCTGTAGTCTATCTCATATCCACCCTAAGCTCACAAACACTTCAGTTACTCAAAAATAAATCAAGCCAAACATTAAAGCTGAAGTAAAACAAAAAGAAGGATCTTGAAAGTTTGGCACCCACTCACCCCTAAGAACAAATACAATCTTTTCCCACTATCTTCAGTAACAAATCCATCCAAGCTGATTAAATTTTGCATTGAGCATCTTCTTAAACTCCTATTCATTCCATCCCCAAGGCCTCATTCACAAGAGATTGCTGCCAGTGTTTCCGCATCACTGTCTTCAAGAGGTTGTGTGTTAGGAGCTCATTCTCCATTTTCACTAGCCATTCTGCAGACTGATGAAAACCAACAAACAGCACAACCAGGACCCCACTTCAAAACCAGCTCCTCAGTCTTGCCGCTTGCCACTGCTATGCACAGATCCTCGCCTGCAGCTGCTTCCCCAGCAAGGCAGCTAGAGGTCAGATCCTCGCTCTTGTCCCTGGACAGGGGTGGGTGTCTAAGTTGCACTGGTACCACATAATTACTTCACAGAAAATAAAAAACGGTGGTACACTTTCTATTTCTTATAAAAATAAAATAAATTCGAACCACCTTGGTTTTTAAACAGATATTCTAAAACCAATGTCCAACCATGCAGAGTAGAGTAAGACATATTTTTGGGGAAAGAAAAAACAGTGGAGAAACAGAAATGAACAACAAAAATGAAAACACAGCTCCATTTCTCCAGTCTGGATGCAGTTTGTTTCCCCTCTCACAGGCCTAAGTGTTCCAAGACCAACATAAACACGCAAGCTTCTTACATCTGAGTATCAGCATACATGACATGACTTGCCAAACAAAAGAAACATTAAAAAAATAAAAGCATTTTCTCAAGGGAATAAAAACACACCCTGCTTCTCCTTTCATCACAGCCCTGTGCTCAACTTCAGAACCTTGCCACAGGGACCTCTCCTTCTCCCTTCTCTCACACACATCTCCTTCCAACCTCCAGATGAGCTCAGCACTCCTTTGCTTACCCCTCCCTGCACTGTCCCGCAGTTGCCAGCACATCCTAGTGTGTACATCTGCATCCTCTCTCCCCTAAAAGAGATAGATTAAAACACTTTCCTCTGTTGTGGGTTTACTAATCAAGCCAATCACTTTTAAACCCTGTTAGAAAGCAGGGAGAGCAAACAGGCTTGCCCATTGTTTGAGATCCTATATCTACATTGCATCGGAATTGCTCAGGTTACAGTTGGGAATAATGAGAATAATATTTTTTTAATGGAGGTCTCAGAAAACGTCCTTCCTCATTTGAAGGTAATATCTTCTGAATGATATCCCAGTTTAAAAACATCCTTTATATTTGGATTAGAGATGCAATGCAAAATTATTAACAATGTATTTGGAAGATATTGCATAATAATTTAAATTTTGGTTCAAGAAACTGTGAAAGAAAAGGTATTCTGATCATTCAAAAAAGTGTTTTTAAATAAAAATTTAGAAATACATAGCTGTGAGTTTCTTTATTGATGAATATTACACAGGGGAAGCTGAACAATTTCCACGCATTTGACACAACAACGTGCTGAAACAATTTTACCAACAGTTTGCATAAATGATACCATCCACTTGTGCTTGTGAAGACCTAACCAAGTTAGAATAGCATGTAAAACAGAAGTTTGATAATATCTATTGTATTAAGGGGGGAAAAAATGATGTTTCAAAGCCTTCCTGCAGAGAAAGACTGCTAAGATCACCAGCCACCAGCACTCACTCTGCAGGAGACAGAGGAACACACTGCAGTCACCAGCAGTCCTTGTGCCAGTACCTGGAGGCTGAAACACTCTCCTCTTGAACCAAGCAGCAAATAAATAGTGTGTCCCTTTCACCTCCTGGTTCATAGCATTGTCTTAGATTTTATGTCAAGAGAGTAACAGTACCATGAGATTTCCATATCCATAGGATCATGTTACAATGGAAGCCCAAGGCCAAGTTTAAGAAAGGCTGTGCAGTGATCTCCTGTAAAAACACCCTTCCCAGCTTAAGCAGTTGTGCCAATAGAACAATCCTTGTACCCTGAGAACACATTTTCCTAGTGGCCATGTAAATATCCTCCTTTTGACCCTTCCCTCTATCTTCTTTCTCCCTTTAAGATTTCAGTATCGCCCTGTGTAATTTTTCCCTCCTCTGAATGCTGTAAACACAACAGCCTCAAGTTAGCATATTTTTCAGGAGACTCATACTTTACTGTTTAGAAATTAGTATTTTCAATGTATAGACAGTATTTCAGTCGCCCTTGGTTCACTCAGAATTTCTATAGAGAATAATGTGTTAATCCATGTATTTTGCTCTTGTGCAAGTGATGTACCCTTCCTTTTCCATCCCCAAAAGAGAAGCAATGCCAATCCCACCCACCCAAAGAAGTTTGTAACAGTTCTATTGTAAACCTATTTCAACCTACAATTACCAAATTGCTTAATTATCATAATTAGATATGAAGATTTACAATGAATAAAAATTAAGCTGGGTTGGTGAAATATGTACTAATATATTTGTGGGATGAATTATTTTGGCTTTATTGCTATTCCTTCAAGTAAGTCTTCCGTATAAGCATGACTGAATGATGTCTTTACGTAGAGTTACACAACCTCACCCTGCAGCAAACAGCAGCAATTTTAGTGCTTCAAGCAGAGGGCACTTTTCCCTGTGTACCTTTACTTCTAATGAGTAGTTATTGATTTCCACAGGAAGCTAACACTCTTCATTTTTACTTTCAAGGTTTCAAATTAACCTGATAATGGTTGAAACTTATTCTCTTCCAAGGAATTACCAGGAAACATGAGGAGATCCCCCCTAAAAGTGTGGATTGAAACAGAGATTGGAAGAGGGCAGGTCTGCCATACTTTGTGTGGCCGAAGGGACATTACATCCCTAACAAAGCTAAGGGCAACAAGGGACTGTTGTCAAATGCACTTCTACCTCCATTCTGTCTTGACCAAATCTGCAGCAGGCTGTTTCAGCGCTTAGCTTTGAGCTGAAACAGAATTCTAATTGAAGTTAAAAAAAGAATATTGCAAGGCACAAAGAAAGAGGTAACTATCAGACTGCCTGTCCCTCATAACCTGAGCCCAGATCTCTGCCACTGCAGTAGTACTTTGTATTAGCCAGATCCTATGCTGTTAACTTGTTTAGTATATATTTAAGGTAGGCATGGTAAATTTGATTTGCAACCCGTCTCATCTCATTTATGTGATGAAGCCAGTGCAATAGAATACTTCTGACACATTACACTGGCTTATGACATGATGCCAATGGAAAATGACATGCCTCACCATGCTGAATATGATAACATTTATCTGAATAACTAATATCTCTTAAAAATTTTAAATTTAGCCAGAAAACATAGGAAGATAAAATATGGATTGAAAAAAATACTTTTCTGAGGATCTTACTTGACTTCCTTCAAGATAAGCACAGGGCTCAGCAGGTGGGGTCAAGATACTTTCAAAAGGCATTGGGAAGCTTTTATAGATATTTTTAAAGCAAACATACACAATTCATAATCAAATAGAAACATTTCAATATTTATTTTCAATATTCTTTGTGAATTTATTTTCTGAAAGCCCTGGAATAGCACAGAGTAGATTTAAGTCCATGATAAAAATGAACTTGTCAGCCTTTATCCTGGCACTGGGGGGCCAAGGCCTAGAGCTCAGAATTTGTACATGAACCAACATAAGTCTTAAAGCAGCATTTTCCTCTAAAAGACCTGAGAACACTTTATAAGCACTAATGAATTCAGTGTCTAGCACTTCCGTGAGATAGGGAAATGCCATTCTTCTTGTATGGACTGTGGGCAGAAAGAGGTTAAGTGACTTGTACAGGGTCACCAAATAAATCTGTGTAAGGCAGAGCAAAACTCATGTATTCTGTCTCCAAGTCACAAGCTTTAGTGTGAGACCATTCCTCATCTCCACCTTGGTCACATGAGAGCTGGTGCTAGAGTCACCAGGTGTTTGAGACAGAACCTTACACACACACACATCTCCCATCTCCTACTAATTACTCAGATTTTAGAAATATTCACATTTTTACATGATTTCTTCCATGACAAAGTTTTACTAGGTTTAGAAAGGTCAAAGTAATTATGTCATACACATTATAACACCCTACAGAAACCAGTCAGGACTCTTGAAGGCCAAACCGATGAGGACTCTGCAGGGAACTGGAGGAAGATCCATCAGAACCATCATAACCTGGCTGTCACCTGCAGACACTTCACTTGGAGACGCGGTTGCAGACTGCTCAACAGACCCCTCAAACCCTAATTCTGAAAAATATTTTGTTTTTCTCACCAGCTCCAGTAACAAGATTAAAGAAAATTTTAAATTGAATACCCAGGGCAAGAAACCAACTTCCTGGTTCTTGATGTATTAAGCAACGTAATCTCCTGGAGGAGCAAATTGCTCAGAGCCCTTAAAGACAGACAGGACCAAACAATTAGTGCCCTTGTCCTAACTGAGACAGAATTTCTCACCTGCAAAAGGGCATTTTTCCAGCAGACATGCTCAGCCTTTAACAAGACAGGATTTTTTTTTCCCCCTTGGTGCACTTATAAACATGAAGAGGAAAGGAGACAGAATGGCCAAAAAGGATCCTGTTAGCTTTTCCAACACAACCACTCCAGCGCTTATCACAAGCAGGTGGGTTCACACATTGGGTAGTGGGACAAACTAGTCAATAACCAAACTGATTACAAAAGTAAAGGAAATCCAGACAGCTAAGTAAAATGTTCATCCTGTAAATGCCTCTGTGATTGTGTGCATGCAGCCAAGCAAGATTCTTTTAAACAACATCTACTGTTCTTGCCATATTTAATTAAAAACATTTTCATTCATCCAGTTTCTTTAAACCATCCATTACCTAAGAAAGGCTGGTTTAGACTTACATTTCAGTTTGAAAGCACAGAAATTTCCTTGTGATCTGCTATAGCAAGCAAACCAGCACAAAAAGTGACAAAATCAGAAGGAAAAAAAAAACCCTCCTGCCTGTTATAAGCACAATATATTTAAAACACATGCAGAAATTCAGAACTACTCACAGAGTGGGTTTGAGCTGATGCTGGTGAATATCAAATGAACAATGAATGGTTTTGCAGTATGTAAAAGACATACTGGGAGACTGCTACAATCTGCCAAAACCAGCCTTAGTAAACTGATCTCAGGAATCTCAGGGACCCAGCTGCAGCACTAGACCCCACCAAGCAGTGTGGGTCCTGTTACACCCAGCTGAAAGGTTGTGGCTTCAGATGTTTGGTCTTGCACAAGGTTTTAGAAAAACTAAAAGAATTTCTCAGATGCTTTTTCCAACAAATGTTTTCACTGGGAAGGAAAAGAAGGAAAAGCAATTTGCATGTACTACTTGGTTGTTTAACTAAAAAACAGCCCTTATGCACTATTTCCCTTGACTTTTTAAACAAAGCTTTGTTACACCACTTTTTTCAAGCCACAAGGACACTTGCAGCAAACTAAACCTTTGACGGGGAAACATGCATCGTCTGAGCTCCCCCATGCAAGATCCTGCAGAGGTATATCTTGTTTAGGGACTGGAAGGGGAGGAAACAGTGCAATAAGGCCAACTGGGAGACTTACAATAATTTTCTACCACATTATTCTTGGTCAAATTCCACAGATTTTCCTATTGAATCATTTTATTTTTTAAAAAAATATTCACTGTTAAATGACAAAAAAGTTCAGAAACTAAAGCTATGAACTGCAGAGCAACCTGCATGGTTGGTGCCCCAAACCCACTGGAAGGTCCTCCAGTGTGCTGCCAGAAAATGTCGCTATTATTCTGGCTAAACAACACTGGTTATGTAAAGCCAAATAAAAAAATGGGACCAGAGGCCATGATTATGAATAATTTCAGTCAGTCAAGGAAGGGCAACCTTGGGATTTGGCAACATGGGCTCGAAAGCGGTCCTTCACATGACAGCTGTCTAAAACAGTAGGTTGCAGTAGCACAATTAGTGGCACTAGGGACACCTAAGTGCAGCAAATTCTCAAGAGTGGTGATTTTTTTCCCCTCTACTCTGCTCTCATGAGAGCTCACCCGCAGTACTGCATCCAGCTTCGGGACCCAGAGCATAAGAATGATGTGGACTTGCTGGAGCAAGTTCAGAGGAAGGTCATGAAGATGATTAGAGGGTTGAAGCATATCTCCCATGAAGACAGAGTGAAAGAGTTGTGGCTTTTCATACTGGAGCAGAGACAGCTCCAGGGAAACCAAACAGCACTTTCCAGTATCTAAAGGGCTTCAAGAGGGGTGGAGAGGGACTTGTGATGAGGGCATAGAGTGATGGGACAACCTGGAATGGTTTCAAACTGACAGAGGGGAGGTTTAGATTAGATATGTGGAAGAACATCCCACCTCCCTGCCAACAGGCTATATTTATGGCACTCACACAAAGGCCAGGGGCAAGGAGGTGCCTCTCCTCTTGTAGCATTGTGTCGTCTCAGCCATCGACCTTCATGGTGGCAAACACAGAATCCCCAGCACGGGGCAGATCTGACTGTCCACAGGCTGCACCTGAGGCACAGAATCCTGCAGCAGCCATGTCATAAATGCAGCCCAGCTGGAGGCAACTTATTCTAATTCAGACTTCTCTCCTTCAGAGAGCTCAGCGCACCTGTACCCAGCTGCTTCAGCTTCACTCTGCTGTGGAGCTCACTACACCAACCTATCCAAAAAGCCACTGGTTAAAACACATCGTTTCACCCCCCAGTCCCAAAGTAAACATCGCAAAGTGATTCTGCATGTCTTCAGAAGGTAACCTGGATGCAAAAGTTCAGACAAGCCCTTCTTGCAGCTAAATGAGACTTCATCCAATTTTTTTTCCTTAATCCAGGCTGGTTACATGCTTTCAGCTCTTTCAAAGTTGAGCAACAAATGCATAACGTTTCTGTCTTTACAGCATATTAAATTCCTTTGCTGTGATGTGTCTGATGGATCAAAACCCTACTAAATCAAGCTCATCATAAAGCAATAATACCAACACATAAATTTAAGCCTTTTAGTGCAGGCCTTTCATCAACTCGTAGCACTGTCCATGCAGCAAAACCTAGACACTTCATGAAAGCCTAATTTCAAGTTGAGGCTACGAAATGCTCATTTTTCTCTTAAAAATCTCTTTTTTATCACCATTTTTTGTTGCCCTATGGTGTATATTGATTTTATATATTATACAGCAAGAGAGATAATTGCAAGAAAAGAGCTATATGTCATTTGAGAAAAAAGAAAAATAAATAAGTCTATTTGGCAATACCATGAGACAAGCTCAGTGAGTAGATGTCACTCTTCCTACAAAAACACACAGTGGTTGCAGGCTCTGCTGTTACCTAAATTTTAACAATTACAAAAGTAATTGTTAAATTACAAAAAGACATCAAACACTCAGACCTCCCGGGGACCCTGTGCGTTCAGCCATCCTCTTCAGTAAAATGAAAGGTGGGTGTCCCCTTTGTCAGTATATCATGAAAACTGGACCAGGTGGCTAATCCTCCTCAGGGAACTTGAACCTTGGCAAAGCATCTACCAGAGGCTGAACAGATGCTTAGGCACTCATTAACCAATTCATTTCATCGTCACGCACACAAATGGGAGTGTAACATTAAGAGCCTCACAACTCTGCTTCCACCCCCACAACCCAGATCCCAAACCTGCCCCTCACTCATTTAGTATGGCCCAAGTCAGTAATATAAGTTTAACTTTTCCAGCTGTCTGTAGATCAGAAACACAACACAGCAGGAACCTAATTTCAGAGCCTTCTGAGCAGTTGGATGCAAGTTTTTGAATCATTTTGTGGTCCAGCTTTCCTACTTATAACAAAGCAGTAGCAAAGCCCTCTCTCCATGGGTCCCATCCTGCAGTCTCCTCCAGCACTGGTATGTTCATGGCTGTCAGCAGGATACCCAGGAGCTGCCATCCCTATGGCAATGGCAGGCTCATGGCTATTAGTGGGATACCCAGCAGCAGCCACAGAATCAGGCCCTACAGACTGCAGATGGCTTGAGGATGACTTGAAACTTCACGTTACCCTTCTGTGGCAAGGTGGCTCTAATAACAGTAGCAGCTACCTAAGGATGGCGTTATTAAAAAGAAAATAAAACAAGAAAAGGAAGACATAAAAAAAGCTCTAGGAGATATTGAGAGATCTATAATACTGCAGATGTGTGTATATAATTTCAATAATATAAATACAACACAGGATAGATGTAGCAAGTCAAAAAGACCAAAGCTGATTTTTTCACGTCATGGTTTTAAACCATTAAGAAATAAAAAGTTACTTCGCTTCCATTCTGAACAATAGTTGAAACAAGATTATCAGTACCAGCAGAGACAACAAGGTAAGGAGAGACAACAAGCAAGAGACTCTTGTACCCAACCATACTATGCTTTCAGCTCACTTTCTCCTAGCTCAGCATCAACAGGTAACTACTCCATTAGCTGTGGAACTGGAGGCACCAACATCACAGGAATGCCTGGCAGTACAATACCTTGGGGTAAAAACCAACATGCAATTGAAAAGTCATTCAATCAGCATGGCTGCAGGAAAACTTCCAGCCGTGCCCAGGTATTTTTGCAGGTTATGTCTCATTTTTCACACTAAGTTCAGCTTGTTTAAAAAACAAACATCCATTGGTACAATGCTAAATGCTTGGTCAGTTAAGAATCTTCAAAAATATTAGCTATGACCACTACCACACATTCACCTCTGGGATTTACAGCTGTTTGAAAGAGGGTAAGCCATCTTAGTCTAAATGCATATTAAAATACATACTTTGAACATTTTGGTTTTCTGAAAGAATTCTCTCAATTAGTGCAACATAACGAAATGTGGCAAAACTAAGCCCTGCCTTAGGGGCTGTCAGAATGGTCAAGGCTGGACTGGAAGCAGATCCTGGGGAAAACTTACTTCAGCTCTGCCTGCCTACCTTCGTCCTACCTGCCAGAGAGCTGGTAGCACAGTCACACCCACCAGGCAGCAGACAAGGCCATGGAGAGCCCTAGAAGTAACTTTAATGGCCTTTGACAGGATTAGCCTTCCCTGGAGTTTATATTTTTAGTCTGTATTTTAGGGTAGAAGTTGGTAATGGAGTAGCTTGTGATGTGCTCCTGAAGAGACAATGCTGGGGGATTTTGGAGATGAAAAAAGGCACTTTATCCTCAAAGGATAAGAAACCAGTAAGGGTCAGAGACTGCCCTTGTGCGTTTTACAACTCTGGACACAGAGACTCAAAGAAGAGATGCCAAAGAACAAAAATAAAGTAGAAGGGAGAAATTCTTTTACAGCTCCCAATCTCCAGGAAAGCAAAGCCCACATCCCCCCCTCCTTCTCCATCCTCAGGGAGAGACCAACTGCTGCAGGACTTACAGGAACTGATCCTAGCAATGACAGACAAGATCCAAGCCTCCAAAACCTTAGGAAAGAACTGCTTTGTAGACACACACTTAAAAATAATAACTTGTCCCAGGCCAAGATAGAGACTTCTTAGATCCCAGATCACTGACACGATAGTCAGCAACGGTGCTACTATATCATGTCAGTGCAGCTGCTTGCTCATCATGAGAGGCTCAGCACAGCTTTCAGATGCCAGGACAAAAAACTCAGTCCAGGTGCAGCTCATCCTGCTGGCAAGACCCTGGCACTATTCCCAGGCCTTCTAATTGTATCAAAGGGGACAGGGGAAATGACACAATTTTATTTATGAAAATGAGAGTGGATGAGGATTATTTACACACAGCAGCAATTTACAGTTACATCAAACCCTTGGGTACCCCAGTTCTGTGCATCACACGAAAATTACAATGCACAAAGGGTTTCTCATTGCAAGTCTCTGGTAACCAGGGAAAAGCTCAGGGAGCTGAATCAAAGGAGGTGGGATGCAAGCACTCAGGGTACCTCAGAAATGAGCCACAAGGTTTCAGTGTGCTCAAGAAATGCTCCTTTCTACACTTTGAACCCAAATTCATAAACCTGTTAGAAAAAAAAGATGATTTTCTCAGAATTTTCCAAACACACAAAACTGAAGTTCCTGATTGTTGGAACCATTAGTATGCCCCATCAGCAAAAAAGAGCTGTTTTTTAAAAACCCTATCCTTGATCGTAGCTATTTTGCACTTATCTGAACAATTCTCATAGGTTTTGGTGAATTCAGCCAGGTACCTGTCAGATCACTCCCTCTTTCACAGCTCCACTGCTGGCTACTCATCATTTCTCTGAAGTTCAGCAACTTTAACTAAAACCGGACACCAAGGGGAACCTTCAGCTAACAATAAATTTTTTTTCTAAAAGCCAGGCAAAAAAACCCCAAACAACCAAAACACCATTGCACTTTTAAAACAACCAAGAGAAGCCCTCTCCTCACAATCCTCCCCCTAGTAAGAACCAAGATTGCCTGGCTGGTGCCATTCTATACTCCCAGGTTGTGGGCCAGGTGTGTTTGTGGCTGTGTGCAGCTGGAGGGATGCTCAGAGCTGGGCAGGGCTGATGTCAGAAGCTCCAGCACCTGCGCTGGGGCAGCTTCTCCCCTGAGGCCCACAGTTATGTAACTATTATTTGAAATATCTCAGGACAAAGACCCTTTTAAATTTCAGAACCAGATAGTCTTACAGACTGTGACACTGTTTGACAAGTTTTGCTGTCAAGCAAAATTGTTTGTTTGCTGGTTTTTGTTTTTTTTTTTTTTCAGGGGGAGGGGGGCAGAAATAAAATAAACTTGCTCTGCAGAGTGACCTGCAGCAGAAACAAGTGGCTGCAAAACAGGAGAGCAGCAGCTGGGGCTTTACTGCCTGTGGATATTGCACTGGGCAGGCACAATGCTGGTCCCTACTTGTTTCTCAAGAAACAAGCTGTCCTGGTCCAGTGCCATCTAAACAGTATGTCCTTGCTACATGTTCAGCTCAAACATAAAATCTATCCTGCAGGAAGGCACCAAATGGAACAAAAGCAACTTCAAAAACAAATATTCCTGCCTGATTGTCCTATTTCTGGAAAAAAAATTAGTGCTTTTCAGAGGCACAAACATGGCTTGCATAAATATATCTTTTTTTTTTTTTCATTCAGAAGATACATAACTGCCTTGAACCTTTCCTCATTCCTCNATGAAGTCAAATATGCTTTATTACTTATTAGCTGGTAATGTAATACCTTCTGACAAGCTGATCAGTTGTAGCAGGCGGCTGTGGAAGTTGCTACACAGACTGTTTAAACGAAAGCAGGAATGAGAGACAGCTCTGAAGGGGAGCTTTTGAGCACAGCTCAGCCATCCTACCCTGCCCAAACCAAGTACTGTTATCCAGTTAATTTAGTGAATGAATCCCTCAGGGTCTCCAGCCATCCACTACTACAGCTCATTAGAACCCAATATCCGACTTTTCATGTTGTATCACTGAAAGCACTTATGCTTAAAATGTAATTAAACTTAAAACAAACAGGGTCTCTTTTCCCCACTCTGCAGCCCTGGGACCTGGCCCCAGCCCTGCCCGCACGGCCAAAGGCACCTCTGCCGCGTTATTTTGGAAAATGCCGCACGCTTCCCCCACTGCCGGCGTGACATTTGCCCGACCATTCATCCTGTGAGCAATTAGAAATCTAAATACTGGGTGTAATGCCTGGCTATTGGGATTTAGACTCACAGATCTCTTACAAACGAGTAATGCAGTAAGACTTGCTGTCCGATGAGGTGTCTTATTGAAATATCCCAGGCTGGTTTGCTTGTCACAGCTGTCGTTTCAGCCATTTGCACTTACACTGTATTGCTTTCATTACAAAAATAGAAATTTGTGTCCTAAGTGCTGTTACATTACTAATGCTAAATATTTAATTCCCCGGGGTTCTAATTATGGTTGAGCACTGGCAACACTGATTCTACTTTTTAATAACAACTGTAAAAGCAATTTGAGCATTTTTCAATTAATTAAATACATAGTGTACGAGTAACCTCTTGTCATTTTGCCCTCCAGGACCTGAGCTAATTTGTGTGGAATAAAATGTTTTGAAAATTAACTGATATACTAGTCTGATCATTGTTGTTCTATTAAATTATAGTCTGCCAAATGAGTGGTGTATAATAGTTACATACCATACCATTTCCTTATTTATGACAGCGTGGAGGTTTTTTGAAAAAACTTCTCCAGTGCATTTCTAGAGAGCACACATTGGAGTGGCCTAATTAGCAGGCAGGAGATGGTCTATGTACCACGGGCATCAGCAGACTCACAGTGTGGGGAGTCTTCAACAATGAAAAGAGAAAGCCTCTCCATTCTCCAGACCTCATTTTCACCTTCTTTCACAGCTGAAATTAAAAGTGTTAATTAAATGACTTTCTCCTGCATAAACTCCTATGGATTAGTTAGTAGTTTACACTTTAACACATGGGAATTGATCCAAAATATTTAAAACAAAAAAGTAGTCTAGAAACAGTTTTGTCTTCAGCTTGTGGAACCCAATACAAAAAGATTTGTTCATAAAATGAGTTTGTTGGACTACACAATTAAAAATAATAAGAAGAATCTGAGCATAAAACTAACTTTTACTGCATACCTAATATGATGCTAAAATTATAAAATCTATTTACCATTTACACAGTCCTAGAAGTTCAGAACACTGATACACAACAGCACCTTATGTATCCCCATGAGGGAAACTAACCTTTTTGTTTCCAGGTCTCACATTAAAATGAACTGGGAAGAATTAATAAAAAACCCTAGAATTTTGAAAATAGTTTTTCCACATTTATTCATAGCTGATAAATGTTAAATTATTAATATTAAATGTATTTTAATAGTGTATTTTATTTTACAGTGTGTAATAATGGTAAGTCAAACATATTGCTTGAGAAGCGCTTAAATTCTAAACATTCCAAAATATATAGGTGAAAGTCTGATGATTTTAGACAAATAATTCAACAGTAAGAGAAATGTTCTACTCTGAAATCATACAAAATAGGGATGATAGATAAACAGCCAGTCCAGAGTTCACTACGAAGACCTTAACACTGATAAAGCATTTCTGGAAGAAAAAATGTCTTACTAATGTACACTGACACCACAGGCTTTCCACGTAAAAATTGCCTGTGACTTAACTATTGCTATTTAAGAAGGTTTTGGAAAAGGCATCTCCAGCCATTGTGCTACTGCACTGATACTTTCTCTCTCAGCAGGGTTCTGGAGACGGCAGTGCTGCAAACTGGAAGCATTCACAAAAGCAGCAGCACATTTCCAGGGCCTTGCTTGCTTCCTGCATCCCACTTAACCCTCTGGCTCCCTCTCCACCGTGGCCACTGCCACTCACTGCGGGGCCACAAAGCTGCCCAGTATCTGTGCACTTGTCACCACTTGGGCTTGAGGAGGAGCTGTTTCTGATAGCATTGGTCAGGCTCTGGGATCCTTCCAAAGATGAATCTCTTACTCTGGTGTTTTCCCAGACTGGCTCCTCTTTTGGGAAAGTGCCTGTGCCCATACCAAGCATGGGCACTGCTAAGGCCCCGTGCTAAGAGTGCTCAGTCCTCACCGAGACCCGTGGGAGCAGAGTGTGCTGGGCAGAGTTCTCCACATCACGGGCTATGTAAACCAAACACATGTAAAGTGAGGTTAAAATAGTGCTCTGATCTTGAAACTTGTATGATTCTTAGCTTTGCCTGAAATGGATAATTGCAACTTTAAACAAGGAGTATCAAAGACAACTTAAAGACATGAACTGTTCACAGGAAAGGCAGATTAACTGAACATGCTCAAATGGACATAAAATTGTTCCAATACACTGGAAAAAAGAAAGTGAAGGAAAAGACTGTATCACTAAAAAATTACCATATTGGTAATTTTATCTGTTCAATAGACTTTTTGAGGAATTTCTTTTATAACGTTTGGTCACAATTAGCAATTATAAGTCTATTTTTTCCACACATTGCAAAAGTATCATGCATGTGGAATATTGCACTCATCATACTAGTTAAATGAAACCAAGCCTCAGTTTACACTAAGTAAGTTTCCTTACTTGCTACCCCGACACTCACACACTAAGAGCTGCAGTTCAACTTAAGCAGGGTTGCATGCTAAAAAAAACAAACAACAAAAACCAACCAAACAAAAAAAACCTCCCAAAAAACAATCCCACAATAAACTGCAGATTTCTTTTGGCACCAGGCAAATTAAAATTATCTGTCAGCATTCAAAGACTATTTTTTTCAAAATAAATTCTAAATGGAACACAACTTTTTTTCAAAATAAATTCTAAATGGAACACAATTTTTTTTCAAAATAAATTCTAAATAGAATATACAATCGCTGTCAAGTACAAGTGTGCAGGTGAAGCATTTGTGTGTAGGTATGTGTGTACATACATAAAACATACACAGACAAAATATGAAGAACACAAGCAATGTATTGCAATAACAGCTCTCTTCTTAAGGACAGGTTTATGTAACAGCATAAAACTTGGAAGTTATCTTTACTACTATTAAAAGCTCCCCAGTATCTCTAGATACTGCCTTCAATAAATCCTGGAAAGATTCTGCTCACATACTGAGTTTTATGGAATGTGCAGCATGTGTCAACTTCAATAAAAGCAGTACAGTTCTTTAATTACCCCATTCACCCAGCAGCTGCTTTAACAAAGTATTTTTCTGAACATGTATAAAGGTAAAATACCCCCAAAAATCAGTCATCTATGTGCAATGACTACTCAGCATCTAACAATAATGGATATACTGAAGGATAAAAATGTGAGTCATGCCAAGCCCATAATTCTCAGTGACTGACTGTAAAGCACTTACAGTCAGCATTAAGCTTTTAAAACTCTAACCCTAATCAATCGTAAACAAAGAAATAAAGACCTCATGGTTAGTTTTAAAATCTTAACCACTAGCACATAACTTTAAATAATTTTTCTGCTTTTTTTGATTCCCAAAACATTCTTCCCAGGTAAAACATTGATTTCTGCATGAACAGAAGCTAGTACATACAAGTCAAAAAAATAGCAATACCTATTTAAATACATGAGCTAATTAGTTCTGGCATTTTGGACTTCAGTGGTAATGTATTGTTTGCCACAGAGCAGCAAACATCCCTGTTAGCCAAAACCAAAGGTGCACAAGTCAGAAATATATGTGTAGACAACCTCTCCCCTTCTCCAAACACTTATGCCCGCAAAATGTTCCATGGTACATGACAGCAAACACCATCTTCCCAGGGTTTAGGGAACTTGGAAATATACGACTAGGGCACTTTTATTTCAACCTTGATGACAGCACAGCAACAAAAAGCCCATTAAAAAGAAAAAAGGCAGATAACTGGATATGATCAACTTGCAATCATTTTCTTGTAACATGGTAGTGAATGGGTGCCAGGTAACTAATCTTAGTTGAGAACAAACCTAATTTATACACAGCAGGATGTTGTCAGATTATTTTAAACCTAATAATTATTTCTAGCAGCAAGACAACGTTACACTTTGTAGAAGTACACACTTTGCAGAAGACATGTGCTCTGAAAAAAAAAGATGTTCATGTGCTGTTTAAGTGGGTGGGAGAGGATGGATGAATCAGAGAAAGCCCCCTAAGCCAATGAAATGCAACACCCTGTGGAACCAAGCAGTGAGGTGGTAGAGGATCTTTGAAAAAGGCATGGCACTAGGAGACAGGAACCTTACTGATGTCCCTCCAAAACCTTTTTAAAGAGAATCTTAAATTTTAGTAGCTTTTCGGTGGAAGCTGTAAAGATATTTGTGCTGTAAAGATATTTGCTAAGTGAGACTTCTCACTTCCTTCCAAGCCAAAAGGATGTCTAAGACAACCCAGTCTGACCCCAAGTGTTGCAAAAGCCACAGCAGCCTGTGAAGAATTCCTCTACCCCGCCCAGCCATTTGTTCAAGCATATACCTCTATAAAAATATTTCATCCTCATTCAAAAGATAGAAAATCTAATATTCCCTTTCTAATGATTCATTGCTTCTTATTAAAAGTTTGCTCCATAGCTTGCCATTAACTGATTTTTATCTCTGTATATTGTCAACACATAATCCCTTGAAAATGTTTTGCTCTGTCTGTAATATGCAAACAGTCATATAAAATTGAGTGTCCCATTCCAGATGTGAAGTCTACTTTCAGGAATGCACCTTTTATTCAATCAAGTTATAACTGCAGTCAAAGAAGTTATAAAGTAACCATATAGTACAAGTTAAGAAGGTAAACTATGTTTTGTCCAACATATTTGTGGAGAACATAGATAGAAATCATGTGTTCACAATAATAAACACACGATTACATATGGGATTCCTGATAGATCCAGACTGAATGCAGCAATCACCAAAGAACTACATCTGCTTGAAACCAACCTATTATTTGGAGTATTTATAAGAAGAAAACTTGCCTTCTCTGAAGTTTTATTTTGTTTTCTTTTTAGCACTACATAAACGGTATGGCAGTCTTAACTATTGTATTTGATCATTTTAAGTGCTTGGATGTAAAATTTTACTTATGGGCATAACATCCACGACACTGCTCTACATAAGATGTATCTTATTTTGTAGCACTGGTTTAAATATGTATAACCACTTAAGCAGACAAGATTACAAGTCAATCACAGACATTTCATTAAACATGTTAACCTTTGTACTACAATAGTCTATATTCGAGAAGAAGAATTATATCAACTATGGGCTATCTCATAGAGCTATGGAGACTCGTTTCCACTTAGGTCGTGGTCAGGGGAAACATCTGACAGTCCTTGGGAGGAGGTACATCACTTCTGAACCCAGCATTGACACCAAGAGCTCAGCCATGGCTCAACCCTGGGCTGCTGGAGCAGGGCACAGCTCTCACACCTGGAGCTGCACCCACCTTCCCCATAGAGCTGCAGAGATTGGATCAGGGCATGTTGAGGATTTCGGAAACTATGTGATTGGCACTTTGCCTCCTTGAACTATGCACGCACCATGCACCACACTGCAAGTACAGGCTAACTAGGGTAAGAAAGAGTCTGACCGAGGAGTCCAACATTCTCTCAATGTATTGCAGTACATACCAAAGTCAAATCAAAACTTCACAGAAATGCAATAGGTTTCCCACTATGTCATATCTTGTTTTTACAATTATTTAAAAAATATTAGTAATTCTAAGTTTATGCGCATTCCTAAATCTCTCTTCAAGCCTTAGTCCTGGGACATGCCCTGTCTCATTCCTTCATATTACTATTTTTCAGACCCACAGTACAGGTAACAGCAGATGTGGACCATGGTCTGAAGATACTGTGATAAGCTAGTGCTGCCAGGCGAGGCAGTCCTTTGCCTGCAAAGCAGCAACTGCCCCTTACATACTGCTTCCTTTCCAGATATGCGTGGTACATACTTTCTTCTCTTGCATCCAGTACATTATGGCCAGTGCATACTTCCCCATACTTTATCACAAGGCTTATTAAAAGATAATGGTTCCCACACCAGGCTGAGCTGGAGATTCAGTTCAGCACGGCCGTGCCCTGAGAGGAGATGCAAACAGCACTGCTGCTCTTAGGTTTCAGATGGATTAGGAAGCCTCTTGCTCTTTGTAGGCCTAAGCTGTCTATGGGACAGCACCAGCACTCCACAGCCTTCTCACAAGGATCAGTGATGAAGGAGCTGTTTCATGTGCTATTTTTACTCACAATGCCTTAAAGTACTAGAGATTATCCATAAAATTCTAATTTTGGCACAGGGAATATCAAAAGTTTAGATGCCTCACCAGACTCTGGCACCTACTGTTTCAACAAGATAGAGAAGCAGCCGCAGCCACTCCTGCTGGAGGTGTTCCTGCCTCTTCACTCAAGGCAATTCCTGTGTCAAAAGCAGTTCTGCTGAGGCATGTGTTGGCTGAGGCAGTCTCTTTGATGAGTAAAGCACAACAGCGTGTTCTCTAGACAATGGAAACATTTGTACCATTCCTGCACCTTGACCAGATATGTTTTCCTGAAATAAGTGTCCGCCCTGTACACACATTCACACCACGTCTCTCCTGTCATACTGGCATACAAAAGGAGTTGAGTCAAAGAGCACAGGTTTATTTTGTAATATCTGGAATGTCCCTGAAACATGAATATTATACATGACAGATCTGCAAAGCTTTCTAACACATCCAGATTTTACCACTTCTGTGAGACGTAACTGCACCTGGGGAAAAGGTTACACCAGGACCAGTCTTCAACAACCCTCTTGTCAACACACCACCCTCCCCAGATATGCCATCCTCACAGCTGGTCTGTGTAGTCCCTGCTCTTTCAAAGTGACCCAGGGTGCTAGCTAACTAATATTTGGTAACATGATTAAGTTGAAATAAATCTGGGTGTGCTCAGGGAAACAGTTCAGTTTGCTTGCTTCCCTAGTGGAGGCAATAACCTCCAGGAGAGAGAGTGAGCAAGCAAGCATGCAAGAAGTCTCCTTCTTTAAACCAGCACAGCTGCTGACAAAGGAGGCTGTATCTCACCTTCTCTGAAGTTAATCCCAGCAGTTTAAAGCAGACTTGTGAAAAAAACATGAAGCTGAAGTTACTCTAAAATGCTACTCCAAGGACACATTAGTTCCACTAGGGTCAAAGTATGAGTAGAGCCAAACGCAATAGGTCGAGTTCTAGTCGAAGCGATTGCAGAGAAAGTAAGAGCTAATAACTCTTAATTTAGCATAACATGACATTCCCAACAGCTTCTTCCAGTAATTGCATCTTGGCAGTGTACCTATTAAAAAAAACATTGCACAAAAGACATGTTCTGTTGGGGGGGTGGAGGGGAGAGGGGGGAAGCAAAGCACTTTTCTTTGTGTCATTCCTAAAACTGAAGATGCTTTTTACAGAAAGGCAAAATATACTGATCAAAAGACAAAGGGGACAAAACCTCATTCATTCAATATTTGCTTAAGAATTACTAAAAGAAACGTTTTTGCAGAAGGCTAAGGCAACAGTAATTTAGACAATAATAAATTGAGCATTGTAAGAATAACTATTCCATTGAATAAGAGAACTCTGGCAAGAAACTTATCACATAGCATTCAACAGACATTCAAATAAAAGAATGAAGTATGCAAGTTAAATTACTTCAAAAATACAGACTTTCCAGTGGTTTACCATAGTGACAACATTGCATAGAAAGACACAATAGCTCTTTGTAGCCTGAAAATTGTCAGTTTTATTTTACAGAGATTACTTCCAAAAGCATCTTGTCATGACAATCACGTTTTGAGGAAAAAACAACCTATCATTTGATAAACAGATGAAATTAACTGTCATTAAAGCCACCTAAGCACTCTTCCTTCCTGTTATCTTTCTCATCTTGGCAGTAACTGATAAGAAGATTTGAGGGAGGCTCAGTCATTGATGGCAGGATCTAGAAAAGAAACAATTTTGCATATAGTTATCATTCGCATTCACAGCTTCTAGTTACTGTATTTCACTAACCTGCACTTAATTAATTGACTTTCTTCTGCCACTGGTGTGAGCACAATGGACCATGTACTTCATACAAATCACCACTCACTGCTGCAATTACACCTTATACCATGAAAATATCGGGGTAGTTGCAATCCTATCATGTTAACAGTGCGTACAAAGGTAACATTAACAAAGTCCCGTTATCCATCAACCATGAACTGCTCATACCAGCCACGTGTGTTAGCCAGCAGGGACCAGACATTACTCATTATCATGCAATTCATTACTTATGGGACGCGGTTGAACTTGAAACTGGTAGATTTCTCTGCAACTTCTGGAAAAAATACCACTTGTTCACAGAAACGTACCACTCAAATAAATGAAGAACTAGATGCAGTGGTTACACCAGAATTAGTGAAGAGGAAAACTAAAACTGCCTACTTTTCTCAAAAAACACTATCCAAGATTTCATTTGGCTGAGGAAGCAGTTTCAAGAAAAACTTGAGGACATGAATTGGGCAAAGAAAAAGATCTGAGCCTGGCATATCCAAACTCCCATGCAAACCCAGAAGGCTGTGTTCATGGCAACCCCACTTCCAAAATACAGAGTAATTAATTGTATTCCCGCATTAAAGATATCATGGCACACCTCCACCTTGGCAGATTTCTAGCTGGCTTTAATCTTCTCCATCCTCCACATGCCAGGTTCCTCACACCAACTGGCCTTCAGTGACAGCTGAGTTTTTAATGCCATACAGTGCTTTGATGCAAACGAGTTTTGCCCTTTTTTCCACCTTTTGCTAGACTACAACATCATCTGACATAACAACTCCACCTTCTCCACTGCAGTGCAGCTGTACATCTACTGACGTGACAACGGGAAGTGAGGGTCTTCATCCCTACAGGAACAGAGATGCCTTTCACTTAGCAACTTGTATCATTTTTCATGCTGAGGACAGAGCATATGGTCCTTCGAAGGGACATCAAAATAAATGTGACAGGTCAGTGCAATCATCATACCGAATGAATTCAAATTATGCCATATCTAAAATGAAATGTGTGCACACAATAAAGATTCAAGTGACAAAAAAAAAATTCCCTATCCTTTATCCCTCTTTGAATTATTTATGAATTCTGCAACTCCAGCTGTTGCCACCAGCCCAAGGACATTACTTCATTTTGGGAATGACACTTCATATTAAAAGATAAGTTAACAAAACAAAACCAAAAAAAAGGACATTGTGGGCCCTCCTTAAAGGCCACAGCAAAGCACAATACATCTTTTCCCAGCATTTACATAGCAAAACAATCAACAATCAATTCTGTTCATGTTTCTCAACTTGTTTCAATAATTCCAGACACAGATTTCAACACTCACACATTAAGCCAGCCATCCCTTTTTAACCATTGCAGTTAGGCAAGACTCTCCAAGCATCTTGGATCCCTGACATATTTTTTTAGTGTTATCACTGTCTTGCTGTTCACCATAAACCATTTCCCAACATACCAAAGACCGTGATACTATCAGCACTCAAGTTAGGGACAGCTTTTAGTACATAAAGTGGTCATGCCAAGAAAATGTGAATATTCTGTATATATGGAATTGGTTTTGATAAAAGCAATAATTTGTTCATAAATTAAAATAAAAAGCAACAACACCTTCAACATGTGTAGCTTTGGGCACAAAGAATTGGTTTCAACTAACTATGACATTTGGATTAGCAAATTCTACATAGTGCTGTCTGCCCATTTACAGACTGCTCTGGTTTGGGATCCATCACATATTAGTTCTTAGACTTCAAAGAGACAAATTGGCTGGAAGTACAGGGAAGACTCAGCCAGTAAGCACAATTTACATCACCTATATGAACGTGCTCTCCTCCCCTCCCACACCCTTTACACTATGAACTTGTTTTAGTTGGCTGACCTGTAGAGTAGATAACACGGAGGCTGAACAAAAAGGAAAAAAAATTAGCAATTTTTTTTTTTTAAAAAAAATTACCCATTGGTTTTGGTGGCTACCATATTCACAGTAGAATCTGACTATTAAATAAGTATAGAGATCTGAACTGTTACATAAAACCATCCCCACCACTAACATCACACCATCTTTACTACAGGAACATATTGGTGCACTGTGTGTTCATGTCATGAAATTAAGTGAAATGGACCAAAAGTTGCAAGTTGCCAAGCCTTAAGAGACAAAAAGATCATAAATATTAGCCTCATGTTTTACCAACAACCTCTCCTCTGCCACAAAGGAGATGATTCTGTTCTTAGCCATGACTCATTTCACAGTGTTTTCTGCTTTCACTTTTACCTAACTGAAACAATTGGGTTTATATGAAGCTCCTGGAAAATCCCAAATGTCCCAAGAACTTTTAACCAATTAATTATTCAGGATTATAAAAAAAGTGGACTCAGAATTGTCACAACTCTAACACCAAGAGAAGATGTGTGAATAAACCTCAGATCTTCCACGTTACCAGAAATCTCTAGTATCACCCAAAAGCTTACAAACCATTTGTTAGCTTCCTGAAGCTGAGAATGCACAATTTACCCTTAGTGCCAAGCACATGGTTCAGGCCTGAGCTAGAATGCCAGGCAGGCAGATACTTAATGAATAAATAAACTCATCTTCGGGAAAGGCGGCAAAGCAAGTGAAAAAAGTCAATGTCTTGCAAGCAGAGCCCACTTCAGTTTCCCTGTCAGCAGTACCTCCAGCAATATCTGCTGTTAGTCAGTGTGGTACCACTGTGCTCATGCAGTGTTATTCAGGAAAAGGAGATGTTGTTAAAACAAACATTTATTTGCCCTTCAGTCTGCATCAGAACTGGCACACAGCCCTGAACAGTCTCCCTCTTCCTTGCTACTGTGGGAAAGCTACCAAAAGAGAATCTTCCTCTCCCATCTCCCACAGTTGGCCAAAGAAACAAAAGGTACAGACAAAGAGAACAGGCAGAGAACTTGGGATGTGTAATATACCACTGAGCAGAAAATTAATGTTCAATGTTGGAACATTTGAAGGTTTCTTGTAACATTTAACAAGAGTCCCAAATTCCCCTGTTGTCATGGCTATATATTTGAGGTTTTTCTGCCTCGCCATTAATAATTCTCCAATATTTTGGAACTCTCTGGTGCTGTGCACAAGCCCTCTCAAAACTACAGTTATTGACAGTTGTTACCCACTCAAATCTACATCACATTTTTTTCTGAAAATTAACAAAATAAAACCAGGAACATATCTCACATTCCAAGGTTGCCATTTAACTCTCAATGCCCCAGGTTCTCAAGTGCCTCCTGAAATACTTTCGAGCTGTGCTAAAGGAATGACATTTGGAAAAAATCACCTGTGTGCTGATAGGAAAACATCCTTCTGAAGATTTTTCAGAAGCTAGTTGGATGCAGTTGAAGTCAGTCCTCAGAAAATAAGGAAAATTGTCTTCATGCCCAAACATGTTCACTAAATGCTTCTGGCTATGACATTATTTCATAATTGACACATTATATAAAAATACCTCAAGAAAATATCTTTTTGTGTATGTCTGGATTACACGGCTATTTAGACCCAGTGCTTCTGCAGAGCCTTCCCATTGCTGCACAATGCTCTTGAATACAAATGAACAATTGATCCTTTCACATGATAGGGTGAGTTTTTTTTTTTAGCATTCGATACTTTTAATGTTAAAAAAAAATTGTATCTCAACATGGTCTTAAATCCAATCCTTGCCACGAACAATTGAATTACATTTGTATTAATCTGTTAGATGCTTTTCCACACCATACCTATGGCACTGCATAAATTACTGTAATTTAAATGAATTCCTACTTGAAAATTCTCATTTGATAAGAAACATGCAGCGTTACACGTTACAGAAAGAAAAACGGGCACTGTGGTAACTAAGTTTTATATCACAATATATCTAGGTGCTCATAAACCAGCTACTATAAACTGTTAACGGACAAGAATATTAGAGTGATCACAAAGAACACACATCAGTATGCCAAGAAGTCAATAATATGAAATTAAATCTAAAGTTTATTTAGATATATTTCCATGCCCATATTCAGAATCCACATCAAAAATGCCATTAGGCTGGCTGAAGAATATTACTGCAGAAGATGTCTTCCCCAATAGTAATTCTATCTATGCCCTGGAAAACTTGCATTTTTCTCCTTAATTGTTTGATCTACTGAAATGTATTGAAGAAAAAACTTAGGGAAAAAAAAAAAAAGGAAAAAAACAGAGAAAAAACCCTGAAGTACTTTTGTTATGTTCTTCCACATATTACTACTGTTTAAGGATGACTTGTTTAAGATTGTACACTTCAACTTCCTAACAGTAAAGAATGAAAAGCTTCTTGCTACAAGCTAAAAAGAAAGTCTTTAACATGCTCCTTGAAGAGCTCATTTTCACATTACTCAGGCTTCATTATGCTGAATCAATATTCGTTTAGTCACTGGGGTTATTGACATATTTTAAAATAAAAGTATACCCTTCAGCTACTGCACTCATTACGGGTAATTTGTCTTGTCAGGGAGCAGGGAATATTATCCCAGTCTTTCAGGAGCTGACAGCCCATGGAAATACCTCCCCTTGGTTACAACTGTAAATAATTTTAAGGTAAAATATTGAAAAATCAATGACTGTTTCCTGCAATCTGTCACAAACAAATCAATCATAATCTGCACAGCCAGAGAGTATGATTTGAAGGAGATGAGAGCAGATGTAATTCTTGGCTGGAATCTCTCATTTCAAAATCACTTCACATAATGGTGTCATCATTTAAACACTTAGCAGTCACTGCAACTGCCACTCATAACATCTAGTTGGACAAAACCACAAGGAAGAGGAGGAGAAATGCCACTGTTGTTATGTAAACAAACACTTTATTTCAATGGTTGAAACATTAGCAAATTTCAGAGATATAATGGCAAGGCTCCCCTCTCCACAAAAACCCAAGATACTTTTCTTTCTCAATGGAAGACTATCTATAAACTAGCCTCTCAAAACGCAAAGCATTTTATCTTTTGAAACAAAACTAGGCTTCATAGAAGGTGAGCAATAATGTCTGGTACTAATACTACTTCTAAAAAAATTTTGGTTTCACTCACTCCAAGTCATTCTCATCAAATTCTTAATAGATTAAGAAAGGAGAATTATCTGAGGTATCTTTGTCTTTTTAAGAGCAATAAGGATTTCGATGCTTCTTTGTCCTCTACATATTACATTTCACGTCTAATTTTCATTAGGAACACACCGACTCAACTTTAGGGTAGGGAACCATTGCAGAATACACATGAAAGGAAGTCACAACCTACATAAATTAATTGCTAATATATTTTCAACTTGCATTTAAAGATTAAATGTTGTATATGGAATTATATTTGTATAAAAGATCAATTTTATATACAAAGAATTAACTACTGCAGTCAAAATGCTATAGACTGCTCTTTGTAAATGTGAATAATTTGTGTAAAACTAATCTATTTTTATAGAATAACGCTAATGCTTAACTGAAATTATTTCTTCATTTGTCCCCCGCCTCACTATATTTTCACCCTGACAATACAGAGAGAATTCTGTGCAGATCAGACCACACAAAAAAAAGCAGCAGAGAGGATGAAACTGCTGTGCAACAGCAACCACGGGCCTAAGCCTGCATTCCTTGCACAAACAAAATTCACAAACGCTCATGGAGTGTTTCACTCTGGAGTCTATAATTTGAGCTCTTAATCTTTAATGTGCAGAGCCTGTTATCACATATTCATTTTAATCACATTAACCTTACCAATTCCTGAATATTTATCTCACAACTGTGAGACTAAGGGGAAAAAAAAAAAAAAATCAAAAAGATGAATTTATTTTCTCTTTTCTTGAAAAAAAATCCCTTAATACTGTTTTTAAAAATTAAATAATAGGGCATACTGTACATCTAAGTTAACCTCTCCAAGGTTTGCCTTCCTTTAAAGCAGGCTTTAACTCTCTTTATCTTCTACACGGAAAACACACATCTCTAACTCTTTATTGATACACATCAAAACTGCTATTGTTTGTAACAGCTGGACAGATTCTCTTTCTTAGCAAAATAAACTATTAAAAAGAAAACCCAATTCAAATCTTAAACCAGAAGAAACAGTTAGGGCCTTAGAGGCTGACTAAGTGTAAATACCAGGCGTGAAGCGGATCAGCTTATCATGGGGAATGGCCACTCCATTGCAAAAGGAGGCAGGAGGAGGCAGCAGGTGAGTAATTGCTAAAAACAAGAGTAGCTCCTAGGAATGAGTTGCAGTACCTCACTTTTTACTGGATGAGATCTATAATGAAGCTATCTGTGAGACAGCCTCAGGCTCATCAGCCCTTTTAAATCTCCTCACTGGCCAACGACACTTGCAGAGGGAAGACTGCTCACCACAGTAAGCCACGACGTGAGGAAGAAGCAGTGCCATACTGAACGTGCCGCAACCTCCCCCAGTGCCATTCCCCTGAGCCAGGTTTTTATTTCTTCTGACAATCACCTAATTAGGTGGGTCAAGAATTGCAAAAGATAGAAGAGATTCATTCTTCCTACATGCCAGTTCTCCTATTTGTAAAAATGAAGGCAATGAGTCTTTCCCTCCACTGTAAGGCACTTAATAAATGTTAATAATAATTAAGTCAGCCACATCTCCCAGACAATACAGTCACATCTTTTCTTGCAGCATTTGAGAACTACTGAGCTCAGGAGGGAGCTCCCACAAGCTGCAGACAGAACAGGACTCACAAATTCCATCCTTTGATGCAAAAGGTCAGTAAGGGCTGTGCTACAGCAGACATTTCACAACCACTCCCTGACAAGTGCTGTGGGCACTACTGATGTTTAGGAGTTTGTGGGTCAGCACTGTAAGTGCTATTTTCTTTTGGTCACAGCATTAAAATGATGTAACAGCTAAGAGCACTGTGAAGCCTTCTGGTTAAAAAATTGAACTAGCTTCAGTTTCTTGAAGGAAAAGGTATTTTTCTTCATTCCATCCTTATCAAGAAACAAAAGAACTACAGGTTATGGAAGAGCTGAAAAAAGAAAAGACACTGGCTTAAAAAAAGTTATTAGCATTTCCTCTACCCACCTTCTTCATTTACTGCTCTCACTCATAATGTTAATTTAAGCCACTAGCATATGTTCATTTATTTAATGTAGCTGCACATGATCAGCAAACCACATAGCAATGCAATGTTACATTAGGCAACATTACTGATATTACACTATTATCAATACTCTACCTAATGAGGTTTATGAAGTCTTCATGTTTGGGCACTATGGAAAGAAGACTCCTGCTTTGAAATAGCTGCTGCCTTCCAATTCTCTTCTTCCCTTCTTCAGCATTGTTGAGACCATCTCACTGAGCTCAACTGGAAAGGACAAAAGTAGAAAGAAAAGATTCTATTTATTACCATTCTTGTCACCTGCACTGCGTGATTTTCTCAACAGAAACAGGACTAAAGCTGATGTGTCTGGAAATATTAATTCTGGATTTTGTTAGAGACTGAACCCACTACAAAAAGGAAAATGCACTGTAATGCTTTGCTTAATGAATCATAACACACTCAAAGCAGATTACTTACCATTAACTCTCAATAGGACTTAATACAGGTAAAAAGAGCTGCAAGCCCAGATGCATTCTGGCTTTGTATGCAGGAATAGCATAGGAAGGACTGCTGTGTTCATTTTCCCCACTGTGGACCTCACTGCTTCTGCTCTTGGGTGCATTCTATAAAGACAAAAAAGCAGACAAATGGAGAGTGGGGAATGGAACAAAAATATAGTATTTGACCCTCATTTATTCAGCATTATTATTTGTCCCTAATTTGTTCTCTGACAAACAAGACTGAGCAATGTAAGGGTTCCTTCACCCCTTGATATAGCAAGTTTGTTAAATCCCATACACAATGCTAGTAACACATCCCACTGGATGGTGTTCAAACATATTTTCCACGAAGCACACCACAATCAGATGCCTATGGAAATCAAAGATCTGTGGAATATGGAAATTTAATGGCATTTAGCTAATGCATCAGTAATAGCATTAATAACTTGCTCTTGCTCAAAAGCACAACAGTTTAACCATCATATGAGCATGGATACCAATTTAAATCTGAATATGTCTGAGACAAGCAGAGAGTTCCAGTTATGTAAACTGAGGCTGAGGTTACATGAACGAATCTAGGTCATAGGAAGCACCAGAAATGGAAGGAGAAAATAAACCCAGTTCTAGTCCCTTGACTGCCAAGTCTTCCCATCCCCTTCTTAGCCAGTACAAAAGTCCTTCAGCCTTTCTGCAGCCTCCTCTCAAAGAACTATCTGGGTAACCTCAGCTTGAGTTTTACTCAGGGACACAGTATTTATACTACAGAGAATACTCAACTCTAACTGAAGCAATAAATTAAATACTGAAATAAACGTAAGAAAAAGTATAGAGGAAAAAAATACTTGTAAAATAACTTTTGAAACCTAGGCTCTATAGAGCTGTCCTTTTCCCAAGAGACATCCATGAAACCTAAAGGCTACAGAAGCTGGGAGACATTAAGGTCCTTCCTAGACAACAGGCAGAAAGTCGGCACAAAGTAATTCTTGCACTGACAATATCATAAAGAAGTTGGAGGCACCTTTTTATAATGACAGAGTATTCTTAATAAAAGCTTCAAGCAGATTTTACAGCTGCATATTATCCAATGAAACCAGTAATAAACAACACTGTAGAATTATTTAGTGCAACTCCAATATGCCAGAAGTCTCAACCTCAGTTTTATTTATCACACAGGCTAAAATGTTAGTTCTTGGCTTTACAGTAGCAGCCAAGCCTGTAGCTATCTTTTATCCCAGCACACTGCCATCTGGATATTGACACTTTGCTGTGGGATATGAAAGAAAAGGATAGTTACCTAATACAGCTTAATTGAAAACAGAGGACTACATAGTATACCATGCATAGTATGATATAGTATACAAAGTTATTCTATACAAAATTAAATCTGAAGGACATGAAAATTTCTGTGGGTGTCAGCAGAGATTATTTCAGAGGTAAACGATGTGTTCTTGATCTATGCTTGAAATGCTAAGAAATACTGTGAAAAATACATGCACATGAAAAGAAAAAGCTAGGTTTTGCTCTGTTGTGAAAAAGAAATTGCTCAGGAAGATTCATCTCCTCTGGGAAGATTAGGAGAGTAATCAGTCACAAGTTTATTAGTAAACTCTGTTATGATGATCCATATTCATCTTGAAAGGTCTGACTACTTTCATCAAACAATGATTTATATATCAAAAAAGTAATTACTATGGCTCTACAAATACATTTACATTAATCTGCAAAAAAACAGCTTTGAGAATCATTCACATCTGCATTATCCACATTAAGGGAGAGAAACTAAAAAGCTCCAATATTAATACAAAACAGAAATTATGAACTGTTAAAAAGAATTCTTTTGGTGTAAGGCTAGAAAGGCTACCTGAATTTACGTATCTCCTCTGAGAGGTATGACTGAGCTCTTGCGAACACTGGTCATAAGGACTGCAAATATATGTAAGTAAAGCAGATAAAGCACAAAACCTTTAGATCACAATACTGCTATTAAAAGTCACCCATCTCTAACACACACTGGAGGCCAGATTCCAGCTATAGGAGCTCCCACCACGCTGCAGCACCTGCAGTAAAAAGGGTATTTGCCACCTTATAGGAAGCTGTGAGCACACACACATCCCATAAAACAGCACAGGGAGTCCCAGCCATCCTTCCCACTGAGTTACTCCTCGTTTGCTGTAAGGACCACCTAACAGTAGACGCGATTGCTTTAAGTGAAAAACTGCGTTTAGACACGAAAGAGAGCAGTTTTTAATTTTTCACTGAGAGTTTATTTTCTGCACATGTCCATGGAACTAAGTAAAATAAGCCCTAAAGACATGCTTAACTTAGTCCATATTATGCCAACAAATTCAAGCAAATAATGCCATTTAAGTTAATTACAGGAAACCTCAAGGAAACTGAAGTACAGTTTCCGGTTCTCCCATGATACTGTCAAGATCTCTGGAATTACATGTTCAGTACAATAACAAGGTGCTCAAAAGGTTTGCCAGCTGTACTGCCGTGTTTTATGCCACTCACTGAAAAAGTCTGCTGAAGCAATTTAAAAAAACAAAACAAAAACAAAACAAAAAAAAAAGAAACAAAATAAACTAATAATCAGGTTTCTTTTAGCAGACAAACATTAACTTTATATAGAAAAGCTTGCAGAGAATATTTTATCTAAGCTGTGTAATACCCAATTGCTAGACACAGAAGAGTTACTCTACGTGTTCACGAGTTTACACCTCAGTGTCAGACCACGAACACAGACTTTGAACAAGGAGCATCTTGGGCAAAGTGAGCGCAAGAAAAGGAAACAACAGACCAGTGGAGGGTGTCATGCAGAGAGCCCTTCCCAAGACTGTTCACTTTCACTGCTCTTACTGACCCTGTAACTCTCAGCACTTCATCTTAGGACACCAGCAGCAGTGTTTGCAAGAAACTACCCCTAAGTATGACAGCCAATATTTTACATGCATTTTTTAGCTCTTGCTCAGTTCATAATGTATTGATTTTACAGTGAAAGACACAAGCCCCTCCCTCCTCTTTGCATGCTAATTAGGTTTACTTCCATGGTGCAAAGATGAGAATATTTTTTTTCCTCTTTGTGCTTAATTAAAAAAATGAATATTCACATCTCTATTTCTCTCTATTATGAGTTGTCAATACTTGTATTGTCAATACTGTATAAAACACCTTTTATCAAATGTTTCCAGCAGCAGTTTTCACTACCACCTGAGTCTCAGGGTTTTGTGTTTTTTTACAGGACAGTTTGAAAGAAAACAGGATATACAGGAGGGGGATAACTTTTGAGATTTTTTTTTTTTAAGAGGATCCCCTTTAACATCACATACAGATCTCTTGGTAATATATTCACAAATAGAATTAGAGAAACAAATTATTCAGAAGTGTCTTACATCAGGCATTCTGATAAAGAAATATCGAAAAGGTTTTGAGAAAACAGCCTTCTTCTGATCTACCCCTGTAAAAAGAAAAAAAAAAAAGTGGAAATGATCTCCTAATGCATCTCCCTTCATAATTCATGCCGAAAGATGACATTTTCTCAGGATCTTAATTAAGATAATGATGAACACCTGTGTCGGCATTCTTTGGCAAGACAGCATTATCCATCATAATCTTTTAAGTACTCTCAAAAAACCCCAACAAAATCCTATGACGGAACCAATCTGTTGCCTCTCCTTGCACTAAGTTTTACATCTCAGACACACACAAGAAAGATTAGATCTTTAAAGACTGCAATAAAAGCAGGATAGTTACATTTTAAAGTTTCAACAGAAAGTAGCTATTCAAGTAATTAAATCAAGGTGTATCACATCCAAGATACCCAAGTTTAACTCCATTCACTACAAGCCACCTGGAACCAAAATACTTACAGTTAGAGCCTACCCATGACTGTACTTTCAAAATTCAATCCGCTGTTATTTTCAAGATCATTCTGCCTCTTTTACCCCTCCTAGAAAGAAAATATTCACAGCTGATCCCTATTATATATTCATGCATTAATTTATTAAGTTATTGGATGCTGTGCCATGTATGTTTACACATCTTGAGTGAAATCAGGCAAAAGAAATTACTTTAAAAACAAGCATACAAATTCCAACGTTGCTACATTTTGGGTCACGTTTTGTACAGTCACCTCAAATCCAAGTTCCTCTCGTGTCAAAACCCTATTGAGTCCAACTAATAAACTAACTAAAGATCCTTTTAAACAGCTTTGCAGCACCAGCCCATCAGACTGAAGGCTATAAAAATGGTGATTTTAATTATTTATTTATACAAGCTGAATTTAAATTCATACACCTTAATTTAAATAAAGTGAAAAATGTACAGATAGCCTGTAAATCCCTCCCATCATTAAGCAAGATTTTAAGTGCAAATATTTCTTCTAATGCAATAACAACTTATCTTCCAAGAAATTATGAGAAAAACACATGAAGTCCAGACTTTTAATACCTATTTGCATTGATACGGTTTCACTGGCAGCTACAAAGCACAAAAAACTCCTGATAGCGAGAACTCATCCATACCTTCAAATGCACCTACCTTCAGTAAAAAATGAAGAGAGGAAACAAATGTATCCTCAAGCCCCCCATTTGTAACAGAACTGACAGACCGACATAAACAAGCGTCTTGAAACAAACTTACTTCCCTTCAACCAATCAGCTGAAAAGTCCTGCAAGGCAGATCAGTTTTAGGCTTTCACATTTTAATATGCTGCTATCAGAAGAAAAAGTTGCTGTGACTAGTCATTCAGTAGAGCTATCAATGTGCAAATAAAGCAGAAAATAGAGACATCCTTAAGAAATGAGTCTCAAATTTGATACAAAATGAAGGTGACAACCACAGCAATAGAACTATAAACTAAATGTTTCAATATCTTGCATAATTATCTACAGTTCTTTTAAAACTGCAAAGAATATAATAGTGGCATAATGTAGTGAGAATGTCAGTTTGCTCGACACTTACAATCCTGATGGCATAAGACTCCTATCACTACCGTTTATTAATCAGCTCTGGTATTATGTTGCAATGCATGAAAGCATGCATAAACTCACCAGTTTCCAAAATGTACGCCTACAGAAGAAAGATTAGTGGAACATCAGAAATAAAGAGGGTAATTTTACATGACGTTAGCCTTACCTCCTCCTCAAAAAAGTCAGATGCCACGGGAAGATGTTTAAAACTTCTGCTTCTCCCTGCAAAGAAAGGAGCACGGAAAAGCGGTTAGTTATTCTACTCACATATAAAATGAATGTTAAATGTATAAAATTTAACCAGATGATATCTCACCCCCTGAACAAGGGGGATTGTCAAAGGATTATGACAGAAGCGCTTTGGAGTGGAAAGAGAAATGCGGTGCTTTAGAGCGATCGTAAAATGAACCCGGGGACAAATACCGGTGACACTGTGAGAGCTGAAAACTGATGAAAGTGCACACCTGTGTGGATTGAGCATGTAAGGGAGCGTGCGAGCCGGGGGGACCCGTCCCGCTTACCAGGGCAGAACCACACGGATTTTAAAGAGACGAAATTCTGTACACTGCACATAAAAAAACCCAAAACAACAACAACAACAACAACAAATTTTAAAAGGGGGGACGAGGGGGGGGTGAGGGTGCAAGAAGGGAAGAGGGAACGGCCAGACAGAACACGGCTCGTCAGCACCGCCGAGGGTGCCGAGCCCCACCTCGCCTTCCTTGCGCGCCCGGAGCGGGGTCTGTCCCTGCGGCACAGCGGGAGGGGACCCGGCACCGCCCGTCAGGGGGCAGCGCTGCCCCTGCTCCCTCACCTCGGGGCCGGGCCAGATCGGGCCGGGCCGAGCCGAGCCGAGCCCAGCCCAGCCCAGCCCAGCCGGGCTGGTCCAGGCCGGAGAGCGACCGCCACGGCCCGCAGCGCCTCCGCGCGCCGTCCTGTCAGCACCGCCTCCAGACTCCCCGGCAAGTGCTGCCACCGCCCCTCCACACCCCGCGCTGAGGGACAGCTCGGCGGGCCCGTGGAAGAAGGGACGCGCCCGCCGCTCGCCGGGGGCCAGCCAGTCATGCGCCGGGACGGGCGGGGGCGGGACTGGCGGGGCCGCGGAGTGATGGGTAGTGTAGTGTAGCGCAGCTTACTGTAGCGTAGTGTAGGGTAGGGTACCGTAGTGTAGTGTAGGGTACTGTAGTGTAGTGCGGGCGGCGCTCGCCGCTCCAGCCCTGGTCCAGCCGCGTCCCGCTCGAAGACAACGCGGAGACCGCGCCCTGCCCGGCCCTTCCCGCCCGGCCCCTGCCCCGGCCCCGCATCGGGGCTTCTCGGCAAGTCTCAGCCTGTGCCCGGCTTTGGGGCTGTGGATGCTGCCGCCGGGACAGAGCCCTGGAGAGAGGGAGGGAGGGAGAGAGGGAGGAAGCGGGGCGGCGTCGGTGTCGCCTCCGCTGCGACACGGGTTGCTCCTGTCCCGGCCTGTCCGTTTTAAAACACGCCCCTGCCCCTCGCGTCTCCGTGTACGTCTCGCTGGGGACAGCGGCGAGAGCATTAGGGTCGGGAAACGCAAAAGTCACAAAATAAGATAAAATTTAAAAATATAAATCTGATTATATCGCCCCCCTCCCTCGACCGAGAAAGGCACGGTGAGTGCGAGGTGGGTCCGGCCCCGCAGGTCCAGATGGCTCGGGGAACAGCGCCTTGCATCA
>VXBA01004823.1:0-89545 GCA_013399895.1 Serilophus lunatus | reverse complement strand
GACCCTCTACGGCGCCCGCCCCGACGGCGCGGGTCGAGCGGCGCAGGTGGGAGCGGGGTGCGGCCTGGGGGCCGCCCTCTCCCGTAAGCGACATCCTGCATAGTCCGAGATCCCCCTCAAAACCCTCCAGCGTGGCCGAGAATCGTGTTGGTCCGGCGGGGCCCACACGTGGGGCTGCGGGAACAGTTCGGTCTAGAGATGGACCGAGGATCCGGGGCCCTGGAGGGGTCATGTGGGGGCTCCTGGCGGAAAGCGACAGCCCGCCGGGCAGGGAGCGCAGCTCGCCTCGGGGGCCGGGGCGGCGTCCCCCGACACACTCGACCGAGCCAAGCGCCCTGTCCCTGAGGAGGGAAGAGGCTTCCCTCAAGAAACCTGAGCAAGTGTCCCGGGGTCAGCCGTGCCCATCCCGGTGGGCCCACCGTCATCTCAGCGCGGCCGGGATGACAAGACCACAGGTGGGCCAAGAGCCCGGGGCTGCAGCCATCGGTCCTATCTATCCCATTCACGGGCAAAATTCTCTTGGCCCTTGAAGAAAACAGATAGAACTGGGGGTGCAGTCTTCAGCCGGCACGGACCCCGAGCTCCGGCGGGGGCGGCGGATTCTCCCCTACCTCCAGCCCACTGTTCTCAGGACGAGAGGGCGAGAGAGGCGGGGAGCCTGGTGCAGCCCTGCTGCTTCCTCTTTCACGCTTAAAAACAAAACAAATCCTAATTTAGACCCTCAACACCCTGGACCGTGTTTACATCCCCCCCGCTGCTCTCCCCGCGAGTGTTGCTTTTCCAATTGTCACGATTAACCTACAGGGCTCCCGCGCGGCGCGGAGCCTCCGCGGCGGCCGGAACGGCGCGGTCGCGTCTAATTGGCTTATTGCACTTCCCCCCTCACACCCCCCCGCCCCGGCAAGAGGTTCTGAACAGCATCTTGTCGTGGCTAGAAACTACGTGAAAGCCCCTCCGCCAAGAGAACATGGGAAAGCAGACGGTCAGCGAGTTTAAAGAAGGCGAATTAAAAATATCAGTTTTGCAGTACGGAAAAGTCCAGGAACTTCAATCCAAAATGGAGATGAGCTTCAAAAAAAAACCCCAAAAAACCTCAACAAACCAAACCAAAACAAAAAAACCCCAACAAACCAAAACAAACCAAAAACAACCAACCAAACAGCCCCTCAAAATAAAACCACAAAAAGAAAGAAAGAATAAAACAAAACAAAACCAAAACATTGGTCCCCACGGCCGGGCCCGGCCCGATTGGCGCCCAGCGCCGGTGCGCAGCCGCGGGTACTCCTCAGTCTGTGGTGCGGTGCGGTGCGGTGCGGTGCGCTCGGCTCCGCGATATTCCGCCCGCCCCAGCAGTAGCAGTTGTGCTCGGGGCAGGCTCGGAGCGGCACGGGAGTGCCGGGGAGCCCGCTCCCCCCGCTCCTCTCTTTCTGTGACCTGCCACGATTATTAGTAAGGACATCTGTGGCTGGCAAGGGAACAAGTGTTACCAAAACCAGAACCGGCTGTTTTTCCAAATGAGCAATATGTTAATTCCTCATCCCCCCCTCTGGTTTCTTTAAAACCTGGCACAAATACATCAATAGCGGAGAATAAGGAGCCTTTGCAGAGAACAAGTGGCAGTTTTGAATTTACCTTTTGTGTGCGCCTCAGATGCAATCTTGAGGCATTTTTTCCCCTCTCTCCCACAGAAAAAGAGTGTTAATCTGCTCTATCTTGGGACCCAAAAGGATTGGAGTGGAGTAGATATTCACTGGAATCACATAGGGGAATAAGGGTCTTGCTTTATTGAATCATCAAATCCCAGGAATGAAGCTCTTAATTAATTATGGGTGCTAAAAATTCAGGCCAGCTGTTTCTTTTTACTTGGCTCTGACAGAGAAAGACAAAGTCTACATCGAGATCTTCTAAGGCGCATTCAGCATAAATCAGCGCCCTCGGCGGCGCTCCCGGCCGCGGCGCGGCCCGGCGGTGACAGATGGCGCATTGTCCCCGCATTCCTCCATCGCGCCTCCGCGGGCGCGGAAGCGGCCGCCCATCGGCGCGGCCCGAGTCAGCCCGGGGACCTTTCTGTGCCGGGCAAAGAACTCGCCCGGGGCCCGCAGAGGAGGAGACTAGCCTGCCCGACGGGGCGGCCGCTGGAGATGCTCCTGCGCGGTCTCCGCCGTTTCTTGTCCGAGATCGCTGCGCAGGTGCCTTCTCCCCCGCCGGCAGTCCCATAGCGCCGCTCCCAGCCCCTGTCCCGCTCCGACGCCTAAGTCCCCCTCGGCCGCCCCCGCTGCACCCAGCACCCCCGGTGCTCCCTGCACGGGAACGCGTAATGCTGGCGCGAAAGACACGGGGGTTCCCCAACGTGGGCGCTTCTACTCCCTCGAGGGTAGAAGCGTTTCCCTGCGCGCCCGCAGAGTCCCTCGGGAGGGCTGCGCCGGGCCCCGCAAGGGGCAGGAGGCAGCGTGGGTCGCAAAGGCGCGGAAAGCCGCGCAGTAGGTACGGCTTCAGGGCCCGGCCGCGGCCCGCCGAGTCACCCGCATCCCTCTCCCTGCTGCCCACACCCTCCTTTGCGGGGCGACTGCATTCATTGAATACCCGTTACTCAGCTGAAGAGCCCCGCATTATTTTCACGGCCACTTTACAGGCGAGGGGCGCCTGCAGCCGTTGGGGCTGCCCGAGTCCCTCTCGCCCTCCCCTGCACGTTTGCTGGCAGGGAAATCTCTGCCGGTTCAGCCTGGTGGGGCCGAACACGGCGAGAGGCTGGAGGGGGGATGTTCAGCGGCTCCCCGGGGTCGTACCCCGCTGGGCGCTCCCAGGCTCCTCAGCCGGGGATCTCTTCACCTTCAACTACCAGAAAATAAATGTCCTCCTCACGGCGTTACTCATCTGTTATAATTAGAGCATGTGCGAACTCGCGGCGTGCCGGGAGCCCGCCTCGGGTTGATGCAGGCACTTGTGCAATGAGCGCCTCTTTCCGCAGTGGCGGGGCTGCGCGGCCAGCCCGGTAAAGGGCCGGCTGGGGCCGCATCCTGCCTCGCGGCCGCTCCGGCTCAGCTCACCCCTGCATCCAGGACAGGACGGGAGGGGCTGCGTTCAGATACCTCTTTTCCCCCGAAATTGGCTCTTACTTGCTTAAAGCAAACCACAGACCTCTCCACGCTCGTGGCTGATGGATGCAAATGTAAATGTGCACTTATTTAATTGGATCAGGTCCCAAGATAAAAGAGATAAACGGCTCCCAGTTTGCCAAGTTATTTTCAGAGGTATGCAGTGATGTGTGGAGGGAAAGTTAATGAAGAGGAGAAGAGACACACTGCACTTAAAATACCTCGAGTCTAGACTCGGGGAGAGGCAAGCATCGCAGGGCGGCGGGGGGCTCCCCGCCCCGGCCCCGCGCGGGGTCCCTGCTCGGCGGTTCCGCAGGTACCGCACGTCCCTCCTCACCCAAAGCCGCAGCGGGTGCGGGGAGACGGCGCCGTACGCGGCAATTAATGCTCTTGCTTTCTTCCCTCCATCAAATTTTTCTCCGTTACTGCCGTCTCTCCGTGTTCCTCCCCGTGTTCTACATCCGTATGCATGAGACATTAACAGACGGTTATTGATACAAACATAGTTTTTGTTGCTAAAGGCCTTCCAAAACAAATTCTCCGGCTGAATGCCAATGTATGCATGTTGGCTGGTGACAGCTGATTAGTGAAATGATTTACGGCCAAGTTAAAAAAAAATGATACTGTCAAAGGCAGCAATTTGAAAAAAAGATAAGACAGCACAGCCTCAAGGCTTCCCAATGTAAAGCCACCCAACAAATCTAAACCTACACTACAAATACCTGAAACACTCAAGGAATCAATTGGTCGCAGATTAAATACAGTCTCTATTCTGACTCGCCCTGGTAATCTGCAACTCTCCACAAGAGCAGCCCCTCGATTTATGCCTCCAGCCTCACCTGTGGCATGACCCACTTCTGTCCGAGCTGCCCTGCCGGCCTCCCAACATCCCTGCAATCGGAGACTTAGGCCTCCTTTTTGTTTCAAGACTTTTTCTCTCATTAATTGATTAAAAAAATCCCCCTTCCCTCATTTCTCTGTGGCTCTTCTTCATAAAGAAAGCTTTTGCTCTGCAATAAAGTAAGAGACTTTGATCCCAGATCATCCTCTTAGGCCTTCCAGCTGAAATCAGCGGAGAAACTATGTGGAGTTATTGTTCGCACTTGCTGCACTTCTGATTCAGAAAGGGCTGATTTATTAGCTTGTCAAGGGAAGCATTGTTCAGGAAGGCAATCAAAAAGCACTTACCTAGCTAAACTAAAATTACTGCCTTTTCAGTGGCTAATTTGTATAACTCCCATGGAGGAACTTGGGAAGTGTTTGATGAGGCATAAAATGATGATTAATGAATTTATTGGCCTGCTGCTCATCAAATAGGAGTAGTATATCTTTCCTCTATTGGGCGTTGGGTCTAATGCTACATGTCTGTGTAAAGCAAGTCCAATATGATCTCCTTTTTAGCCCCCTTTTAACCCCCATGACCTGAAGAATATCGCCGTGTAACAGAGGCAACATCAGGGGACTGCAAAGACAAAGAGCCTGTTTGATAAAACGGTAAATGAGAAACGGGAGGAAAGTTGCTGCAGGGACAGATCTGCTCAGTTTTCGGCTTTCAATCACTTTGACTACTGAAGTGGGAAGAATGTAGAAACTAGATAAGGTGTGAGAAGCAAAAAGAAAACGACAAACCAATTTTAACTTTCATAAAGGATCCAGCCAAACAACTTCATTGCTACTTGAAAGAACGAACAAGTGCAGGAAATGCTGGGATTCCCGAGCAATCAGGCACACTGCAGCACCTTACCACCTGGCTGAGACAGGGAATAGGTCTCCAAACTGGCCATATCCACGATCAGCCTGTAACCTATTGGTGTAACCATTCTGAGCCCATAAATTTTGTATCCTTTTTCCTCCACTGAAACAGTTTTGGGCTTTCTCCTTTGCTCAGTGTTTAATGCTTGAATCACTATTTTGGGGCTAAAGGCTTGTGAGAGAAATGGCATATTTTCCCTCTTTTAAAAGCCCGTGCTAAATTACTTGTGATTCAGTGCCCACCTGAATACACACGTGACCTACGAGGTATCTGATGCTCTACACATTGCTGCTTTGGACATGTTGAGACCCCCCGAAGATCAGAAACATTGCTGACATTCTCAAAAACTCGTTAAAATATGTTTGCCTGCAATTTGGAGTCAGAGATCTTCCCAGGATTGAATCAATTTAGCTTTTAGCTTCCACACACAGTTCATTGTTCCTGAAGCTCTGAAGTTTCTTGAGGGCTCTGCAACTTGCACATCTCCCAGTGAAGACACATATGCCTTAGCTGGAACTTGCTGCCAAAAAGTCAGCATCTCTCATTACCTTTTGGGGCTTCACAGAAGTACTCTCAGGCCTGCATGTCAGCAGCCCACTGTGCTGAAGACTGAGAAGGTGCAGGAACATTTTGCAGAACTACTGACGTAGTGTTCAACACCTGCTGGATGATGTGATATTTCAGGCTCCAATAAAGCTCAGAGGAGCAGGAAATGGTAACACAAAGGTGCCTGGCAATCCCAGCAGCTCATCTTCCCTCTCTGCACCTTCTCTTTGTGCCTCTGCATGCAAAGCCAGAGCACAGCCTGCTCTGCACCCCTTCAGAGAGCAGTCAAGAATTAAAAGCAGGCTGTAGGTGAAGTAGTATGAAACTCCTTCTTTTTGCTGTCTTGTGTCTCATGTTACCATGCAGTCTCTTCTGTACTTTTTTTCTTTCCATGACCTGCTTTGGGTGTATTAAATGGTGTCTGTTTCTGGAGAACTGCTTGGGAATTGAGTGAGGCAGGTCTAGATCTCAGCCCGGGAATGCAGGAGAAAAGCTCTCCTTAGCTTTAGGGGATTTCAGCTCATATTGTCTGAGAAGGGCAAATTTGGCAGTTCCACAATAGATAATAATTGTGATTTCAGACATTCCTATTTGCCAAATACAAGGTACATAACATACCGAGAATTGTTCACTTTTCAGATCTGTTCAGAAATGATTTCTGAAATGGTAAAAGGAATATATTTCTTACTAATCTTTAAGTTCATCAAAACAAAACTTTTCTGGGACTACACACTGACTTCCTTGACAGAAGGAAAAAGGCACTCAGCCTATGTTTACAAGATTAGAAAACATTTATTTCAATTCTACCAATTGGTATTTGTCTAAAACACTTTTAGTGGAAATGATCCTCTGAAAAATAATGTTTATAAACATCCTTGAACAAATAGCACTCTCCTGACACAAGCCTACCATCAATGTACCTCTCAACAAGTTTTATCTACAAGTCCTTGACCTGTGACTGCTTTTACAAAGGCTCTCTGTTCATTAGCAATTTCAGGTCACTTTAAGCACTTGTGTCATGAACACACAGCACAGCTGTAAAATATATGTATTAAATACCAGCTGCATTAATATAAGGGCTTATTTTCCTCCACTTGGCTCCCCAAAGCAACATGATCTTACATGATGATGAAAAAAGACATAGTTATATTTGCATAATTACAGCAATATTGTAAGTCTTTAGTGCAATAGACCTAAGAGGCTGATTTATGATTAAATATGTATGGCTAAAAGTTACCATGCTGGGTAGTGTGCATAGCATTAGACAATGACAGTTTTGGGGCATAATTGCTTTAATGTGGGCAATTAAGACTAAGTGCATGTGATTTTAGTGTCTGCCCTACATTCCTCTGAATGATTACAATGATCAATACACATGATTTGTAAGTTGCTTCCTATTGATCGAATGGTAAAATGTTTGACCTTCCTTTGAGGAAGTAATTTGCTAAATTATGACACCACGTAAAGTCTTTCTTGGTTCAGAGGTGAGGGGTAATGGTGCTCAGAATTAGAAAAAAATAAAATTTTTCTCCCTTTCCCTGAAAGTCAGTTTCTGTGATCTTTGCCATTTTTTTATTTCATCTGCGGAGGAAGGAGTCTGGCACTTTTGTCTTTGAATTTAGCAGAGGGAAAAAACTGGATTGCAAACTCAGTCCATCTCTACAAGAAACCCTCTTAATGAATTTTGTCTGTTTACTCTATGCCAAATCATGAGGAAGCCCTTGACCACAAGATCTATGTTGCTTGCAAGTGGCTGGAGAAAAATGTGCAGCAGTAAAGTTGGGGAAGCAGAGCTCACGGTGAGTGCCGTGAGCAGCTGGGACACGTGGCAGGACTTCCTGGGCTGCCTGCCAGTCTTAATTTAGGTTTGTATGCACAGTACCAAATAGCCTTCACTATATCACATTAGCAGGTATGAAAAGAAAACCAACAAAGTGTTCATGAAAACACATTAGCTGATGAACAGTAACTCAGTTATAGCTGAGGAGCCTCCTTCCAAGCTACAACTACCATCTTAAATGTACCCAGTTGCAAATTAGATCAAAATTGATAGATAACAATGCACTGAGATGTGCTCTATTCCAGGGGTTGTTCTGTGCTGTCCAGGGAAATGTTGATTCTCTGCAGCCCAGCAAACCACATGTACAGGGCAGAGCTACCATACAAAAAAAAAAAAAAAATCTCTATTTGCTTTGGGATTCAAATTTCCCATGCATATCCCCCTTTCCCTTTAGGACCCACTTTACCAGTGTGTTTTCACAGAGCAGCAGTGCTTCCTGATGTGCTCTCCACTGTGTACTTGACCAAATTTAGTGTTATAGATGCCATAGTTCAATGCTAGAAGTTTCCATAGTCCTTACCTTTTGATTTTGGATTTTCCAGGCTTTAAGCCTGTAGCACTTCACTCCCTTGGGATCTGGTAGCAGTGCAGCCATGCATGGCCCTCCTCAGCCCAGCCAGACTGAGTGCAAAGGCCTCAAGCAGATAGCTGGATCTTGAGTCTCACAATCACTTGCAAAAGCCCTTTTTTGATTAGCTTTGCACATCAGCCTACTGCACTAACCCAGCAAAGCCAACTGCTCAACTGTTCAACTACCAGCTGTCCAAAATCTACTATTCAGATTTCATCTTTTCAAACTAAACCACAGTGTACATATAAATTTTAGATATTTCATCCTCCCACACATGAGCCCTGGCCAGCCATCAGCCTTGGGCTCCTGTCCCTCATGGACACTCTCATACAAGTTTCCTGCCTCACCTCAGTCCCGGCCCAGCCACAGCTGCAGAGGCCCCTCTCTCACCTGGGATGTTCCAACTGGGCTGCCCCTGGCTGAAAGCTGACAGCAGAACCTGGAATCTTGAGGTCACTACCAGAAGCAAACTTTTTATGAGCTTTCCACAGCAATTCTACAGCACCACACAGGCAAAGCCAACTTTGCCTCTATGCTGACAGGTGCTTACAAACTATCTAAAACCTACCTAAAAACTGCCCACGCTTTACTCATTGACACTAACCTGCTGCCCTAGTCTCTGTACTACATTTCATAGAGAAGCCTTTCCAAAGTAATCCACTCTTTCTGCACTATCACTGGATCAGCACACTCCCGCATGTGGACTCTTATGTTCTCTCTGAGGGCCTGCTCTGCTCCTCCATTGGCAGACACACTTCCCTCACCACGGCCAGAACACTCCAGCCACTGGGGCAAAGTTGCAGGTGCACTTGCAGATCAGACTGTTCTTCTCCAGCTTACTCAGAACTGAGGGATTGCAAATCTCCCAAGCCATGCTCAGCTTCCCCCTTCTCCCCAGCTTCTGCCTTCCAAGTGCCCTGCTCCCCAGCCTAGGTGAGGAATGTAGCTGGAACACAATGGGTCCTTGTGTACAACGTGCTCACTTCTGCCGGCAAAGGCAGTATAGTGGATAAGAAGGACAGAGACACTGAAAGAATTATGATATGGAACATAGAAGATAAAAAATACCACAAATCATATAGCTAGCAAGGAATACCCTATTTACTGTCTGTCTTGCCAAGCACACACACCGTTACACAACGTCCCACTCTTAAATCCTTTTTGTAAGGAGAAGAGGGCATCAAAGAGTTCATAAATTTCCTAAAACGGCAGTACTGAACAATGAATTAAACTACAAAGCAGTTAGAATTCATGGCTAGAAAAAATTTCAGTCAGACAAAGGGCAGACTTCTGTTGAGAAACCAAAGGTAAATCTGCTTGCCAAACCTAAGAGGACAGCTCATCAGCCACTGCTGGAGCATCCCTTGGAGGAACTCACTTTTTTTGCTAGCCAGAGATGATGCTGGGATGCCAGTTACAGACAGATCTTCTGAGATGAACAGGACTGCTTTGAAAGTCTTCCCCACATCCAACCCTACCCCACTGCTATGCCAGGAGTGAAGTGTACGGCTCCAATCATTTTGTATCTAGATTTTGAACATTCCTTTTGATTTTCTCCCAATGACCCTCATGGAGGCTTAAGGTTCCCCATATGTCCCATTCTTGAGAAACCTTACAGACCAAAGTTGTAACACTACACAATATTCTAAAGTCAGTCTTTGCGTCAACTAAAAGTACCCAAACATAAGGCATAGCCATGTATAAATAATAAATTAATTTTACACCCAAGTTTCCGTTTTCTTATTCATGGTATCGTTCTCATGGCAGTAATCCATTCTGGATCCAATCAGGTTCCCATGTAACTAGTGTACAAGCATTTGGGTCCCATTTCTAGATGACCTGAGTTGAGCTAGCTGGTGATTATCACTGGGGATTGCAGCAGGGTGAGAGGATGGAAAACTGGTGGTGGCAGTACTAATCAACTGTTAAATACAAGAAACCACAGTGTACCTTGGTGCTGAGAAAGCTGTTTATGCTTCATTTTTTAAATTTTCCCAGCACAATGTATTCAGATAGATGTGTTTTCATTACTTGCCATTTAAACTAATTCTCCTTTGGCTACCTCCTTTTTTTTTTCTTTTCATTTCCCCATCAGATAAGTGAATTTACTGTGTATTTGAATTACATGTTACCATTCTTATTCTAAAATGTGCAGAGACTGAGGTATCCGTCATCTCATGAGAGATTCCTTTAGGAACCAACACAAGAAAGTGAAAACTGCTATCTGCAGACCAAGGCATAGGAACTGTGTCAGTAAGCACCCCTATTCAACCCACAAGGTAAATCTATTGGAGGAAAAGACAGAGAGGGATAGAAGTGTGTCTTAGACAAGCACTAATTGCAATTGAGCTGTAGATTGTCACTGAAGCTGCAGAAGGCACAGGGGTGGTGCTGAAGCTGGGGCAGAGCCTGGCACTCCAGGTGCCAGCAACTGGGTTTGGTCAAGGAGAGCACAAGGACAGCAGAAGGCTACTGGCTCTCAGCACTGGCCAGGCCTGGGGTTGAAAGGGGAACCATACCACCCACAAAGCTACTTATACCACCATTATGTAGTAAATAAATCTGTGGATAATTGCACACATCGTACCAAACTGCTGACTGGCTGCTGGCACACCAGTGTACCAGGAGCAGAAACAGCTCTGTCTCTGGTGGTTCACTGAGGGAGGCCTTGCTCTCTGCCGTGGAATCTCTGCCAGCGGAGAAGCCGGGAAAGCTCCACAGAGCAGACAATAATGGAACAGCAAGATACTTTCTTCTTGTGTTACCATCCTGCATGAGGAGTCGGGAAGAGAAAGTAGGCTAATTAGTCTCACTCTACCTTTTCTCTTTGTTATTCTGTGGGCAAAACTGAACATCAGGGACTCACCTACCTTAGTAATATGGTTTTCTCCACTTTTTTTATCTCAAAATTTTTAAACGCATGGTGCAGTGGAAGTCCTGACCTTGAACTTGGAATTAAGACATTGTATATTCTTTGCTAAAACCCTCTAGCTGCTGAGGTCTGATGTTAAATTTTACAGTTTAAGAGATAGGAGCTGTTGCCATAGTTTTCTCTGAATCTTTTTCTCAGAGAATATGTTCCTAGGTTTTGTTCAGGCTAAACCTTCTAGACACTGAATATACTCCATTTTCTCATGGGCCCACTACATAGATTCCAGTCTGGACACAGCACCTGTATCTGAGCTGGCATCTGGCAGGGATTTAGTCACCTAAAAAGAGGCCTCTGTGGCACCTTAGGTCCCTCTGGGACATCCAAGCTATACCCATGTGACAGAGAATCTCTGAGAGACCTGCACTGGGGCAGATCTGGCGGCCAGGAAGGTACTGTAGATCAACTCAAATAAAAGAAAAAGGTGTGAGTGAATGAATTTCAGCTCTAAACACTTTTATAGTCCATAGCAAGAAAAAGCACTTTACAACATGATTAATTTCCTCCTAAAATCAATGTGTAAAACAAATCAGAGGATTGACACACTGAATGTGCTGATCTTGCTCTATTGCCTATGAGAAGAGCCCAGGGAGACTAAAGCAGATTTCTGCACTGTAGACATCTAATGCTGGGTGAGAAGACTTCACCAAAGCTACATCCAGATAGTCTTCTCCCTTCTAGTTAGCTGTCTTCAGAATTATGAAATCAACTTCAGTGATCTGAATCTTGCAAAATCCAGATCTAGCCACTGCAAAACAGATACAGCATGAATTCTTTTTATTGATTCTAGAAATCATATTAATAAATATTTAAGAAATAATGACTTGTGAAAATCTTTACAGTCCAACTGTCTTTATGACATAAATTTAAGTACTATTACAGTACACAATTAAACTGGATAGCGGTTGCTATAATTAATGAACAGTATCTCAAAACACTTACATTGGAACTTTATTCATGAACACTTCCCTTGCTTTTCCATTGAAATGTTTATGGAATAAGGTTAAACTCCATGATTCTTACTCAGGAATGCTCATAATCACATACTTAGCTTTAAATGTACAGCCCCTGAACTCGATGAGACTTCAACACACAATTAAAGTGTATTGTTGAGTCAGGACAGCTTTCTCACACAGGATTATATGTAGGAGAATCTGGGCCAAAAATCTATTTCCTTAAGGTATGAAATAACATGAAATATTTAATTATATAAATGACTATTTAAAAAATATTGTTTGCATAACCAAGTTACTAGTTTTGATAAGAAGAAAAAAGGGAAATATTAAACTATGTCAACATAGGAATAGAAAAAGAGAAACTTTGAATGCAAAACTAGTAGCAAGATTTGTGGGATTCCGCAAGTTTAAAATATAACTGACACATTTCTTTGTTGCTGTTAATTTTGTTTTGCCTTCAAATTAACTGCATCTCTTTGATGAATATTTTTAAAATAAAATAATAATTATCACTCAGGCTGCTTTGAAGTATTTTGCAGTTGAATGACTGGTAGCATTTATTGATTTCATAGTGTGACACTAGAAGTTTTGATATGGGATTTTAAAAAATGATATTTGAAGTTAAAAGAAGACATCTTGATTAAAGCCAGAACAAATTGTTTGGCTGAGATTCAAACTCTGTTTCACATGCCTTTCCAAGCTTGTAGTTTCACTTGTTTGCCAGGAAAAAGCCCATATGCTTTCAATGGATGAGTTCAAAATTCATGCCATGGAAGGGCAGGAAACTGCTTCAAAGTTGGGAACCAAATCACCAGCTTAACCCATAAGGGAAAAATATATTCATAGACATTAGATTTAAGAATGAGGTAGAAAGGTCTCATTTTTAAGGGGTTCAGCTCTGAGACACAGACAGCGTGACCTTGAAACAAATCCCGTGGTCTTCTGTGCATCCGTTGCCCATATGCAAACTACTGATAACATCACTCTCATGTTCTCCTTTCCAGGAAGCTGTGAAGATGAATAGCAGCTATATGATGCCAGTCATATGGCTGGCTAGGGAGATGATCTGTTGGGTTATCGTTTTAAGTCTCAAAGAGACTGCAATGAATGCTACTGATCTGGTGGGTGCAATCACTCATTGCCAACAGTCTGGGTAATTCCAGTTCAAAAGGTACCTCAGACTTCACCACATAGGGAACTGAGTGTTTGTGTTGGCCAATTCTATTGAGATGCTTGATGTGCTCTTAGCTTTTCAAGGTGAGGGGGGAACATTTAGACAAGGACTGACCCATATCTGAGGGTTGCTCAGTACTTCAGGATGAGCAGCTGTCTTCTCCTCTAGAGTCCAGGAAAATTGGATATTGTTCTATGTGGCTTAAAGAAACAAGAGTGGAACTAGTTCTTCAGAATGGACCAAAAGCACTAAATTTTTACAGAGACCATCTGTTCAAAAGCCACTCGAGTCCTCATTCTTTAAATAACTGACCTAAAGCACCTGCTCGCTGGGCAGTTTGTGTATCCTGGGAGATGATTATCACTTCTTTTCTTGACCTTCTTCAATTGGTGGTGTCACTGGGGATGAGATGGACTTTTAAAGAAAAAAATTGCTACTGCCATTGGGAAGGGCCATGAAAAAAAAGTCAGTTTTGCAATGGAAAATGTAGTAAGTCACGAGTAGGCTACTGACCGAGTTGTTAAACTCAGGGGGAAAAAAAACCTGTTAGGTGAGCTGGTTAATATCAAGCTCACCACTCACTTCTGCATACTACAGACCATGTCAAAAGCTTTTCAGTAATCAGTAGAGCTTAAGAAAAGTCTCTGATTAACTTTACTTTCATCTTTCTCTTTTCCATCTGGTGTTAAAGATCAAACCTTTAGTTCCTCTACTCTTTTAAGCTCTGCCTGTTTGACAGAAAACTTCTCATCCATCTTAAATCTAGTGAGGGCTAGAATGTCTTTCAGCAGTAGCTAGAGGGTAGATATATTATCAGATACTAACCATATTGCTCCTTCTCCTTTTACTTTAGCTCTGTATTTGTTATTATAGGATATATCTGGGTTTTCTGAGTGTTCAGCCTCTATCCCTCTACTGCAGGATAGTGCTGTGCTGCTAATGCTTTGCAAATCACTGCACTATCCCCTTCTAGTTTAGGAATGTCCTATCTGTGCTTTGCATAGCTTCGTCCAATTTTACCAGCAGCCCAGAATACTTGTCTCCTGGGACTTTAAGTATCTGTGCTCTTGAAGACATTATGATGTGGGAGTGATAGTGGCTTTGAAAGTGCTGAGGCTGTAAAGCTTTAAACTGTACTGCTAGTGATTTCCTGTTGGGTAAAGGCAGCACCTTAAACTTCAAGAGAGATTGCACTAGAAGGGGTGCTCAGTCACCCTTCCAAAGTCATTGTCTTCCTGCTGGGATATGGGCAAAGACTGTTGGAACCACTAGGATTGACTTATATCTGCCACAGGATCTTCTTCCCATGGCACTCTTCAAGGTATTTCTTAGTAGCAGAAGAAAAGGAGCTTTAAGTACTTGCTATGTGACTTATCCGAAATGGAAAAAGAGTTAACACCTCCTCAGCCTATTTGGTGCCATCCAGGGCCACCAGTTAATAATAGAGAGCACTTGGGTAATTGTAAATAGAAGACCATCAAGATGATTACATTTCTCATTATTTCAAAATCAGGCATCTTGGCATCTTTTTAGGAAGATAAATTTCATTTTCTTCCTGGTTCTACCATCTAACACCACTTGTAAGCTATGATGTAGCCTGTGTGAATTATTGAGTCCACTTGAAGTATGCTTTCCAGGCTAGCTATTTTACCAGAGATTCATAAAATATCTTAATGGCTTTGCAGGGGGAAGACAAATATTTTAAAAAGAAGACTGGAAAAAGATGTGGGAAGAAGGGGAAAGCTGACTTGGGCAACTTACACTGGAGTGGCAACGACCACCTCGTACAACAAGAAGTCTGTGAAGGACAAGCTGTTGTTGGAAAACAGTGCAGCTAGCAGTGGCCAGTATGCAGACACTTGATGTGCACAAGATGAGGGTGTTTACTTCAGATTAGGTCTACTGTGGTCCTGTAAACCAAATTTGCACATTAGATATTACATAGGAGAGCATTTTCTTGTGTGGTTTGAACAAATGGAATATATACAGTTTGTGTGCCATGAGATGGCTCCGTGATATAAATCAAGTAGCTACTGATAATAATCAAGAAATTTTCTTCATTGGTGCTTTTCTGACCCAAATTATACACTTTTTATGTAATAACTATCATAGGATTTATTTATTAAGCATCTGTGCTCCATAGGCAGGACATTGTATTGGGTTGAAAGCTTTTTCATGCAACCTACCATCTCCTTCAAAAATGGTCTGCAACTCCATGCCTTCATTAAACAGGGGGATGTAAACATGCTTGGAAACCAGTTTTGTATCTTAAATTTAAAAAACAAAATTAATAGCAAGTTGAATTCCACTTGTCAGTAGGGAAAGTTAAATGAGGTCTTTTGGTGGTTTAATCCACCTTTTAGCGTACAGGGGGCAGGTTCAACAAAGGTGACAGAAAAATGAATAGAGTTTGCAGCAGGTGAACAATTTATTACAAGGGGTTTAAATTAGGGAAGTAGAGATAACCCACAGGAGACCCCAGAATTACACAGAGGGACACCCGACACACAGGAAAAAAAGAACACAAAAAGGGAAAAAACAAAAAAAAAGAAAGGGAACTGCTTCTTTCAGCTAAATGACTAGCTGAAAAATAAAGCAGTGGGGAAGGGTAGGAAGATTTGTCTCTATCCGCCCCTCTGATGGAGGGGGCTCCCTGGCTTTTGAAGTTCTCTGAAAAGCACAAAAAGAGGTGAAAATTACTCCCTCCTACCACCTCCCTGAGGGTTGCTTGCTAGCACGCTGGAAATGGCTCTCGTGTTGAGAGAAATGGGTGGAATCACGCCGTGGGGTACCTGCAGGCGCTGGGGACCGGAGCTGCGATCTTCTCCTCACAGTGGCAGCTGAAGAAGAGCCCGGGCCGGGGCCGTGCCTCGACTTTTAAGCCTTCTCGTTCTCGCATGGATCTCGTCACCTTCTTCCTGACCAAACTCTCTCCCCCTTGGTTAGTGGGCCTGAGGCCCGCCTTGTTGCCGTGTTTCTCATTGAGGGGATCATGAGTTTTCAGTCCTGCCCACCATCTTCGTTTTCATGGCTGCAGCACCTCAGAGATGCCCCAGCGCCAACACGGTACCAGGGCTCGGCCCTCCGTTGCTGTCCAAAAGTGGCAGCCGTGCTCAGGTTCCCGGCAATGACCATGCGTCCCGTGCGCCGCCTCGCCTGTCCCGGGGCTTCCCCCGGGAACGGTGGAGGCAGGGGGAGGGTGAAGAAGCAGGACCGGGGCTGCCCTGGCTGGGCAGGCGGCTGGTGATCGGCGCCTGTGCTGCCGGGAGCCCGGGGCGAGGAGCCGCCACCTAGCCCCAGCCCCGTCCCATCCCTGCTCTGTCTCAAGACGGCCCCAGGGAAACGAGAAGCCGTTGCCACCCGGCCCCGGCCTCAGGGGGAACTGGGACTGGTGCAGGCCCCGCTCCGTCCCGTCCCCCGCTCAGCCCAGGGACCAGCGGGCACAGGGAGAGCAGCCCCCTCCTCCCCCTCCCCAAGTCCCGGGAGAGCAGCTGGAGCAAGGGTCCCCTCCCCGCAGTTTAAGGAAAACGGAATTTTAACTCAGGTAAGTGGGGGTTTCTTACATCCTTTCCCCTCCCAAAATCCAAGAACACCCCCAAGCCCCATGCCCCCTTTGACCACCCTCCACAATCCCAGCCTCCCCCCCCAAACCAGTACAGGTCTTTATGGGAAAAATGGTATGATGCTATATATTTGCAGACCTTTCTTCCTTGCTGGGCCTGAACCAAAGAATTGGGGTACTATTTCAATGTGAGCAACATCTTCCTGCTAGGAAGAGTATAAGAAAGTACTTTTGGAAATGATCAGTTCTGTGTCTGAAACTAAGCCTCTGATGCTGGTCAGTACCTAATATATGAGGATATATGCAAAAGCATATTACTGGGCTGATATGAAAGCAGCCTGCGTTCATGTCCTGCTCCCATGTAGTTAGAGATTGATTTATATCCTGGTAAACATGATTCAAAATCCTTTTTGCTCTTTGTTGTATTAATTATAACATTAGGTATTTCTGATTTCCATATAAACATCTAAATCTGAATCCTTCTAAATCTCAGTCTGAACAATTTGTTGTGGCAGATGGGCCCACAGTTAAATCATGTGTTGTGCAAAAAAGCATTTTCATTTATCAATGCTGAATTTCATACCTTTAACTATCAATTTATGTGACACTGGAATTCACTTAAAACATTTCTTCCCAGTGTAATAGATCTTATATGTGAAGTTCATGCTCACATGGTGAAACAGCAATCAATTGTATTTATAAACACAATTACTGTGCAGCAACACTGCTACAGTTCCTGCAGCTCATGTTAGTGTGGATGCAAGGATCAATATTAATGAAGACTGAGAGATGGGTGAAAATAATAATAAATGCAAACATTCTGATTACATAGGAGGGGGCTACATGTCATTAAACCAGCTCTGGAAAGGAGCAACTTCTTGCAATATTCTTTGGCTCATATCACTAAATAAGGGATGTAACTCATACATCACTACAATTTTTCAGATTTAAAGCAGCACGACTTTGATTGCAGGACAGTCCTACTGATAGAAAAGCCAGAGGGGCATAATTGTGGGACAGACTTCCCCTTTTTAAAAGTTTTTTTGTTCTATATTATATGCAGATTACAGAAATGTTTTATGTTACAGTTTGCCAGACTGCATTTTATTTGCTGAAGGGAACTGAACTGTGAAAATAAATGAGCTGTTCTGAAGCTGAAAGTGTGCAGAGGCTCCCGCTCAATTGCTTAGAGAATACACTACCTTTCCGTACTAATTTTAATTCTATAGATAATATTTGCCTGGTAAATCATGTCTTTTAAATGTGTATTTATCATCTCAGAAAATTTAAATGATGACAAATACCTCCTTTTTTGGTCATAGAGTAAGTAATCATTTTGATAAATCTTAATTTTCTGTAACTTGATTAGCATAGTCTCCAACATATTTGCCTCAGAAAATAGCTTGTGAGTCAAGATTAATAGGTTAATAGCTTGTACTGCTGTGATATGTACAGTCCACATACTTATGATTTATTTCACACATTAGGTAAAAGGCTAAAATACTTTCCCCTCCCCCAAAATACAAAATTTGATTTCTTTTGTATTATTATAATTTTAAAATTTCTAAACTACAGTTTAAGTTTAGGGAAAATCTAATTCATTCCTGGCTCTCTAAAAGCATGGAAAGACATCAGGCTTTCCAGACCTTCTGTTGATAGCAGGAAAACTAACACAATCTGGGCAGAATCATCATCATAATAAATAAAAGAATAATGTTTTGATTTTGTGCTATAAATAATGAGATAAGCACCTGATTTTTAGCCAAAAAATTAAGAGGCATAATAAATTCAGACGTGCTTCAGGGTAGTTCTAATACATGCTCTTTTGTTCTCAGGTTTTTTTCTCTATTTGACACAGTTGCTAGGATGTTACTGCAAAATTATACATACAGGGATCAGTATTACTGGGTTCTGTGGGTGTGACATGGTATTACTTCGTGAACTTCTTTTCTTCTTCAGACCCTGATGATTCTGCCAAGCTTGGTGTGATCGAGGTCTCCCACATCAACATATTTTTATAAGGTGGAATGAATGAATGAATGAATGAATGAATGAATGAATGAATGAATGAATGAATGAATGAATGAATGAGAGACTCCCATGTTCCTGGAGGGAGAGCAGAGGCTCTGGGGGCCCTTTTACCCCTGGCATGGCGGGCAGTACAGCACAGCACTGTTTGCCCACCTGAGAACAGAGATGTCTCAGGGAGACACCACCAGGACGCAAATGATGTCTATGCTTCTTGGAGTTTATGGAAGGAAAAGCAGCTAGAGCTAAGGTTGAAGGAACAGAGATATCTCCCTGACACCTTTAAGCTTCTATAAAGGCCTAGCCTTTGGAGAGGATGCCAAGAGCAGGATGTGTGGCCTGGGTTGCTGAATCAAATTCAGTCCTTTCTGAAATATAAATACTTCATTGTCCCTCTGGAAGAGAGCAGTTCTGCTTCAAGTACTCTCTGTTTCCAAAAAGTTTCATATTCCCTCCACCATATGAGTGCCATCTTTAGGTCATTAAGAGTAGGTGAATCTCCAATTCCAGCCAACAAATTTTATTAATCTTTTCCTTTCCTGTTTGCCAAGTGAAGAGTCATTATTTTATCAGCTTTTGTTTCTTTGCTAGCATTCATGAAGTTGATGAATTGGTTGCAATCTACTGTGACTCCTGCTGACTGGCAACTGCAGTCCAAGTCCTGAGGAGTGGGAGAGACGTGAGGCCTACTACAAGGATCTCTTAGCTGATGAGTTGGGGGGGGGGGGAAATCTGTCGCACGCAGGCAACTATTTTGTGGCTCTTACAACTAATTGTGCCAAGTCAGATTCACACAGATGATGACAAATTATAAAAGTGGCTGATCTTAACTATGCACTTAACTATGCTCTTAATGTAATATTCTAACTTTCAAAGCCCACATGAAGCAAACTAAGTGCAGGATTTCAGAGAATCTACATAACTGATTATATTAGAATGTTTATCCTAGTCTCAAACTGCATCAGATAGGAAACAGACACAATTTGTGTGATACCATTATCAATAAATTTAATCTCTCATACACACACAGATCCTAGAATCAGTCTCCATGAGAGCAAACAAAAGCAGCCAGGGATTATGGGACAAAGCTTTGGCCATCAGCTGCAGCTACAGCTCTTTAGGTCTATGACAGAAAACACAAGCTCTCAGGTGACCCTTGTTCTTGCATCTGCAGGAAACACCAAGGTAAGAGCACTGCAGTTCAATCCACAAATATGCAATGTATATGAATATGCAAATATGATCATGCAACACTATCAAACCGTTTACTGAGTCTACTCTTCACTTCATACCTAGTATAGCATCCCCAGAACTCATGTCATAGGAAGACCAAACCCCTCCAATTAAATGCTCAAGATGCATGCAGAGCACACTGCCATCCTGAGCAAGTATTTTTGCCTTACCTTTACCTCATCATCTTTACTTTTAGAGTAACTTTCAGAGCCAGAAAGGGTGATAGCAGTGCATTGCACAGATGGCCATGCTCAGATCTCTCTCATAGCTTTGCCCCTGCAGAGCAGCTAAACTGATCAAGCAGCTCCCTCATGCATCATGTGGATATCACCTCTGTACCGTGGGAATTAATTAGTAAAGAGACCTTATATAAAAAATTTGATGTATTTCTTCTGATCATACAGTGTCTCTATTCGTCTTTAATTTACTATATCTATTTTCTGTCCTGAGCTCAAACCAGTTGCAAGGAGTCCAATCTTAAAGTTTAACAATTAATTCCTCTGTCTGGAAAAGATGCTCTTTTCTTTGACTGCTCCAGTCCAATCTCATCTCTCATTTATTCAGTCTGGTTTCCCCTTTGACCCATGTTTTGTCTGTCATTCCAGTTTCTTTTTGCATACAGAAAATACCCTGACATAGAGTCTCTGCTCTTCAAGTGTATCCATAGAGGTTACCCTATCTTCTAGCCTCTTGTGACATCCCTTTACAGCTCTGGGCAAGTGGGCACAGGAGGCATAGCCTCTGTCAACATCCTGGGAACCAAACTCCAAAAATGTACTACTTGCTCTCAAATTTGTCTCTCTGGTATTGCTCACAGTTTCAGGATAAAACTTCTCACTCAAAGAAACGAATCTTTACTATTTCAACCTAACTTTTCCCTGATTGGGTTGAAAGGTTAAGTGGAAAATAAGCAGGAGTTTAACCTGAGAGACTGAAAGGTACTTATTATATTTTGGTTTAGATATCACGTAAGACAGTCTTTGTATTTGCTGAGGCCACCTTCTTCATTCTCTCCACCATCAAGTATTTTGAGCAGTCCAGTAATGGTTTAACCAAAACCCAGTCTTTAACATTGTTTTTTAAATTTCATTACATATTTTTTATATGTACTTGACTTTCCATTCTGAAATGACAATGTGAACCTCTTTCATGTAACTGAAACATGCCCTTTTGTCTCTATACTTAACTCAGCCAAATTATACCTGAGCTCTTGCAAAGAAGTTTAGGAAGGATATTGGTCTATTCTAAGACTTGCAGGAAATAAATATTATGAAATATGTTTTTCATTCCCTTTGTTCTGAAGTTTTATGATTAAATGCTGTGCTGGTAACAGAGGTTTATCAGGAATGCCTGACTTGTCCAGATCTTGAACTCCAATAAAATAATTCAACAGAGCAAGAAAAGAAAAGGAGAGAAAGGCGGAGAAAAGGGGAAAAAAAGAATGAGTAACCAACTACAATATATGAAAAGTCTAATTGTTACTTGTAACATAAGGTCAGTGTTTCCATCACAGCTGTAATATAAAAAAAAAAAGCTGAAATTGAGCTGGTAACATCTGCTATGTATCCTGTGATTTCTGTATTCCTGTTCACACTAGCTAAGGCTCTGGCCTTAATTATTTAGGCTTGGATCCTACTGGTTTAACTTTTTTTTCTTTCTCTAAAGACAGACGCTTTGATTGAAAAATACATATTGCAGAGTTGATTGACATGGACAAATAAGATCCCTAAGATTGCTTCTATAGAACATGGTCCTTTTCTCCTATTTTACAAAATACACTGAAAGAGGTAATTTGAAGTTGAAAAGCAGTAGGTAGAATATATTTCTGGCAATATGATAATAAGTCATTAATTAGAGAAGATTGCAACAAAATCTAGAATGGTGGAAGCCTAATGCAACCCAGAGTTTTATTTTTAAGAACACACTCTTAGTGGCCAAGCAGGTTAAAGCCCTCCCTGTACGCTCCACTGGCAAGAGTATTCCCAAAGGACACAGTACTCACTTCTGAAATCTCAACATAAGAGAGGCAGGAATAACTTTAAAGCAGCATTAAAAAAATAATACTGCAGGCAACAAGGCTGAATGTACATAAATAAATATTTACCATAAGCAGATTCAATTGCAATAATAACAAAATTAACTAAATTGAAGACTGAACTCCCAAGATCTTGGGTGTGGATAAAAAAAATGCCATGCCATGAACGCCTAATTCACCTCCCTCTTTTCCTGGTTGTCAGGAAGTAGCTAACAATTAAGGCTGTGGTTAGTAAGCCTGTCTGCTTACAGCTATCCTACCTGAAGAGGTGTTCACCCGATCCTCCATCTGCTCACCACTTCCCTCGCTGCAAATTGTTATCCCTTCTCATCTGCTTGCTCGGCTGCTCACATAATTGCTCCTCAGCTTATTTCAGCCACAAGGAACCACATTAATAAGGTACCGGCACTATTAAAGTAACTTGCCTTGCTCCAACAGCAAGAGGTGGAGGCAGAAGACAAAATGTTAGAGGCGACAAGAACTTGGGGAGGAGGAGAGGGAGCACGCGTGGGAGAGTGGCTAAAGACAATGTGTGCGCACTTTCTAATTAGAAGCAAAGCGATGTATGGCTCTGAGTATGTAAAACATTTTCTCCCATTGGCCTCAGCATACCAGAAATGAAAAAGAGTGAACATATGAGTCATCGAACACTGAGACTGTTTACACTAGGCAATTTGTAAAATGTATCAAGCCTAGGTGCATATCCTAAAATGAAACAAACCAATATTTTTGCCATCCCTAACAGACCTGGTTTAGTTTTATGATCATCTATTACTGAACAATGTCTTTCAATGCATCCATTTTGCAAGCAATCCTGCATTCTTCTCTGAATTTCTAAATCAGTTGAATTGATTGCCAGCAGAACACCAGCCAAGAGTGCTACACATCACAAGGTCACTATATCATAAAAATAATAGTCTGTGGGGATAGATTGTGGAACCTAAATCAACACCTGGAGCATGTTTTGGTTAATGTAACACTCTTAAATCTGAAAAACTGCTAAAATATAAACAATCTGGATTTTTTTTTTTAATTAAACTGTAAGCATTCAGTTGCTGAGGAAGCCAACCTCAACAACTCCAAGTGATAAGAACACATTCTTCTAAGACACTACTGATGTATTACAAATTGGTTTAGAAACCTGCTACCTTTTTCATTGTATGAGACATCCAGGGCATTTTATGAACACACCTCTGGGGAAACTTGGCAGACACTTGAGAAGCAAACAGAACATTACTTGGAAAACTTTAATGAACTATAACATCTGCTGTTTGATCCCAAGACAAACTTTCAGCAGTATCCACCCTCAAGTCTTCTAGTGCTGCCAGCAGATGACAGGGAGAGTTTTCTCAGGTGGAAGTGCCAGGTGGTCCAGGTGTGCTCAGGGAGAAAGAGGGCTGGCCTGCACCCACCATACTCTCCATGCTAAACCTTCGACATCTAAACAGGCTGGTGCCAGGATGCACTCATCAAGGCTGGTGGGACCATGCTGTTATGGCTGCTGCAACTGAGGTGTCTTTTTTCTGTGGTGTAGCCACAAGTTCAGCCATGTCTGAACCAGTGCAGTTTAAACCTCAGGAAAGAAATGACAGTGTTTCCTTCTTGCCTGAAGCTGAAGTCGCATTTCATGGGACTATACCCTGAAGACGCCATTTTACATGGTTCACAAGACTTAGGCGTGGAAACAAAACAATTGTGTAAACTGTGTAGGCAATTGTGCAAAAAAGGCTAGAGAGTCAATGGGGAGAACCCCAAAATTTGGGAGACCGCACTGTACCTGTGACTTAGCAGTACTGGAGCTAGACCAGTATTTAAAGAGAAAAATATTGACAGTAGCCTTGCAGCTTCCCTTGTCCCTCCCAGCCATTCCTAGCCCACGTACAGACAAAAAATCTGCCATAATAAATACATCTTAGACGGACAAGCCCCTGGAAGAGTTCAGGCTGGCACTTCACCCTCCTAGGCTGGTAAGCTACACAAGTACTGTTCCAAATCCTAAGTTCCACCATGTAATGTCTTGTCAGTATTGTCCTACAGATAGAGGAAATGCTAGGGAAATTGGGTAGAAACCACGTGTTCAATTGTTTTGGCAACTCCTGTATCAGGGACTCCAGTTCTCACTGTGAAGCAGAGGAATCTTCTACATGCAATTGGATGTACCATTCACACTAGATAATTGTCTTCTTAGCTCATTACTTAAGAGTCTATATGCTGTATTACATGCCTGATGCCCTTCAGCTCAGGAGCTGCCTCTTATACCATGCACTGTGTCCCATAGCTTTTAGGCAAGATGTATTCTGGGAAAATCCACCTAAACTAATATAGAAGAAACCACCCCAGAAATATGTGTATGTTTGACTTCCAAAATGACCTTACAGAAGTAAAGAGCTGGATTAAAGTGAACATGTTTTGCCTCTGCAAAGCTCATCAGTGGATAGTAAGTCAATATATTTCCATTGCCACTTGGTGTCCCCAAACCTATTAGCAGTGAGTGCTGGTCATGCAAGCTTGGCAGAACAGGTACAAGCTGGATGCATAAATGTGATCTGATGCTTATATTTTGTTTTGCCACAGGACTGTGCTGATACCAGCTAATCTCACGATGTGTGCCAGGCTCAGCCTACGCCTCCCATAGACATTGCTATCTGCAAGAGTTATGCAATGCCTTTGCATTGTGCAGCCTGTTCCCAGGTCCACCAGGCCTCCAGTGGTTGGGGAAATCCCTAAATGCCAGGAACACCTGGACCTTCATATTACAGGCCCAGAAAGAAAGCCCAGCCTTTCAGCATTCCTTTCTCCTCGCCCCTCTATACTACAGACCTAGTTAGAGCAGTTTTATCTGGGAGTGACCCTTAAGAGGTTGATGCATTTTATGACAGGGATGATTGTTAATCAAAATCCCTAAGCTTCCCCCTTTCTACCATTTCCCAGGATCTGCATTTTCTCTCTGCACAGCTTCAAAACATTGTAATTCCTGTGTCCTCAGTGCTCTGAACACCAGGAAGGCGTGCAGCAGGGCCAGCGCTCCCGCACTTAACAAGCATTCGGGCTCCAAATTCCACAACCAGTCTCACGTATCACACTTCCCTCAAGAATGCGAGCAGGCAAGTTGGCCAGACAGCTCTGGTGTTTGGACATGGGTATGGCCTGATCGACAGCTGAATGGAGTCAGAGAGACTCTTTCTGTTCATTATAACCAGTTGTAGAATCTGAGCCTGTGCTGCACAGACTTAATACCATGTTTGCAGCGATCATCCCCATTGGTGTTAGTATCCATCTCCACATATCTACAGTAACTAATTATTCATTCTGAAAAATACCACTAAGTGTGCATCTCATCTTGGTGAATTGTTGAAGTTCCCTCACTCTGACCTATGCTCTTCCACCCCAAAAAACTCCCAAATCAGCTGGAGCTACCTGGTGGCTGGGGCAGGGAGTCATCAGCCAGCCCTTCAGGCTCTCCCTTCTTCTCTGAGTTTCTAAAGGGCCACAATCTGCCTTCTATTTCTCATGACAGACATGCACATCTCTGTGTAAATAGAAGCACTAAGTAGTAGCCATTAAGGAAAAGAGAGAAGGAGGAAGGATTTCGTTCTGCTGGGTTGTTTTTTTGTAGCTGGCAGGTTCACTCTGTTTTTACTGTCTGCCTTCACTTTGGTTCTAGCACTTCTGTCTCTCCTGCTCCTCCCTTATACACAGTGACAGAAAAGGCTTAAAGAATAATTTGTGCCTGTAAATGATCAAGAGGACTACAGGTAGCATGCTTTTGTGGTGGCTGAATTGCAAGTTGAATGTGCTCTTTTAATACAGTAAACTGCAAAACAAAATCACAGGCGCTATAAAGCCTATGGTTTTCTATAAGGCCATATTAATATTTTATATCACTGTCATCTCTGAGCATTCTTAGCTGACTTGTTATCTTGCACAATCCAGAAGGAGCAGTTTGGCAACAAGACATATCAATGGGGGCAATGTGGAACAAAACTTCAGCAAGGGGTGTTGCATTCACAATGCAAATGAGTCTCTTGACCTTGAACTTCCCCAAGTGTGTGGTGTCACTGAGTGGGTTCATGACAGTGTAACACTACACACACAGTAGGGCTGTGGAGGCGGCTGAACAGCAATAATCTGTCCTATATATTCTTTATGCACAGAAGCCCTTCTTATAATTACTAAGCATGCAGCATTTTTAGGGCAGCCTTGGCTCCAAAATATGTTATTCTGAGATAACACAATGTGACTCAACACAGCAGCATGAGACAGAGGGTGACATGTGCAGGTAAGTTGTCAAAACAGATGACAGATGGAGTTGTGCTAAAAAACACTCAAGATATTTGCTTCTTAGCTTTTCCCCAACATGTATCTCCCACACAGTTTTAAAAATTTACCTTGAAGTGCCTCTACATAATCTAATGTGATGAAAGAGAGAGAACAAGAGTGAAAGAACGAATTGCGGAGTTGTTACAGATAATATGCGACATATAGCAGATACCAGCACACAGCAAATAGCCCTGTTTGCTGACAACCTATATTGCTTTGGAATAGTTTGGCACAAATTGCCTATACATGCATGATGCATATTTTCTCTTTTTCCTTACAGCTCTAGTGATTTGAAAGGTAAACTCCCCAGTGATCAAGGAAAATGAAATAAATCAGTTCATTACAACAGTACCAGATTTGGCACAGATCAGCAACGTATGTTTTCTTGTAGGACACACTGTCCTTCCACCCTTTATAAAGAAGTGACATTACCTCCTGCTTATCTGATTGACATGAGATATAAATATATATATGTATATAATGAATTCACTATACTCCATTGTCAAAAGTGTCAAAGATGGATGCTTTTCTGCACTTCTTCATATCTAGAAAATAAATACTTTGCAATGGGATGTAACATCTCCCAACACCGTTTGTCCCTGTAATAGACAATTATTTTTTCTGCAGAAGCAAGTGATACTGTAACAAACTCCATCAAGATGGGCATCAGTGAAGCGACTACCAGAGTATCAAGGCCTGAAATAGTTTGAAATACTTCAGTTAGAGAAACTTAAAGGGTTTCAAAAGTTCTGTTTCATCACAGATTTATTACTTTATTTATAATTATAAAAAGAAGATACCCACCCCAGGATATTTATGCATTTCAGTACAGATTTGCACCTATGCATTTATAAATTTGAAAGTGAGGGTTAGGGAAAGTGTTATGTCCCTCTAAATAATCCATGAGCAATTTGCTGGTTCTCACACTGTGCTGTATTTTGGGTTACATATCAGTGCAGTAGCGGAAGCAGCCTCGCTTAGTAGCTGCGTTTATGACCAGAACTATTTGAAGCCTATTTGTATATAAAAAAATAACAACAAAAATTACATCCTAATTTAGAAGCATGGCAAAATGGAAAGTCTATTGGCATTCAGGAGATGAAACACAGATGTAAACCTGTAAGCTTAGTGAACAAAAGAAATTGATTTTGGAAAGAAGTGTTGTACGTCAAGGAAACTGTACATACTTGACACTGAGAGAAACAAAGACCCAAAGAAAGGGATTTTAATAAAGTCTGTGTGTTGCTCCCCAGGTGTATCTGTCTGCTCATCCTCATGCTACCCCTTCTAATGTAAACCCTCTGTAGTCATCCTAATACAAAATAATCTAGGCAGGGTTTATTAGCTCATGCTCAATTTTATGCTGACCATGGCTTTCTGCACTACACTGCGTGGCATCTGGCTGTCTTGATCAAGGGATGGTGTAACCATCCAGTCATTCTCCCATCAATGAGTGGTCAGAAGAAGGAAACTACTGCATGGTTTGATGGATCCTGCTTGTACAGTGTGGAAAACTACCTGTCTCCAAAGCCACTGACAATAATTGTCAGTGAAGTCTTGCCACTACAAACAGAAGCAACAGGGACAATACTGCAATATAATTTCTGGTATGTGGTTAGATTATGGAAAATAACAAACATGGCAGAGATCTGTGAGTACGCATTATGAAAAATGAAGCAGTCTTAGACCAATTGCTGAGGGGTTGATATAATCCCATTCCTTCACGCTTCTGTGACAAAGTGTATAACCGACGACAGTCCAGGAAGTAGGAAGGAAAAGGCAGTTTGTGCAACATCTGCCAGGCTCCCATATGGCAAGTTCCAAACTCACTATTGACTGATGACAGCATGCAGATTAGGGCATCAGTGTGGTTGAACTGGAACTGATCTTTCACTGACTTTTGAATAACTTCATGGCATGGATTAAGAGGGGCGTGAAATTCATCTTCACATTACTGTTGGTCTCTTGCCCATAAAAGTTATTCCAAACTCAAGAGCATTTACAAAGGGTATTTTGAAAACACACATAAGGAATTGAAACTATTTGGAGCTTTTATTTATATAATCCACACTCAGCATAGTGCTAAATGCTTAATTCAGTGCTTTTGTAACTCTGGATCCTTATTGTATGTTGTATAAACATATACTTCAAGCCTTGGGTAAGACTACCAGTAGCAATTTTTAACCCTTGTAGCATTAAGTCCTTAGCTCCCAAACAATTGTTTCCATCTATTTAGCTCAGAGCATTCGCAAGGGCTGAGAAATGTTTACCACCTCAGAAAACCAAAGAGTAGAAAGGTGATTGGGAAACCAAGCTCCCTGGCTCCTGCACCATGTCTGCAAAAGCAGGTTATTTTTATGGACAGTCTGGGACAAACCATGGTAATTACATCTCATGTTACATCTACACTTTTAGTATGACTGAGCAATCTGCAATATCCAACTGGGGTATGCAAAACTCATTTGTCACCACACGTTTCCCTCAACCTTTCATTTAATTTTCCTTCTCCTGTGAGATTGATAACTGGTCTTTGTGCCAGTCCCAGGGACTGGAGTTGCACAATGCTATGTCAGCCAGAGACAGGCAAGCTTGCTTGGCATCATTTGGTACTCAATGAAACTTTGTAAGTTGGAAAGTTTCATTTGAACTAGAGCATAACTAACTTTGTCTTCCCTTAAATAAGGACTGACAGAGAGACTAAATGGAGGGAAAAGAGGGTAGGGAGAGAAAAGACAAGAAAAAAACTACAGTCTGCAGACCTGCTAGGCGTGTTTGGGTTTTTTTCAGGACTTTCCTGTCAAGACTTGCTGATAGATGAGCTCTGTTGAGCCTTACAGTGATGATTTAAGATGTTGCTGCATCCCTTGCTCCCCCCACCCTTCTGCTAGAGGTTACAGCCCACAAACTAGGATTAGCAGAAAATATTTTCGTCTGTCTTGGCAATTCCAGTTTAAATTCTGGCATATTAGCTTAACATATTTTGATGCAAGGCAAAAAAAGAAGGCACTGTAAGTTCTATTGAAGTCACCTAGTTGATGCTTCTGCCCAATGGCCGGATCAACTGTTCTGTGTCACATATGGCAAATATTTGTCTGGCATCTTCTTAAACACCCTCAGTGTTAGAGATACTACAGCCTACATGATCCATGCAGCTAATGAAAATTTTGGGAAGTACAGGGCCTGCAGCAGGCTCCCACAACAGCCCACCAGTTTAACCCCCCCCTTCCTTTTGCTAGCAACTATAGCTTTTCAACCTTTTTCAACAAATTTCCTAGATTTCAGATACATATAGCATGTGGGATGATGTCAAAAGCCTTACTAAAACACTGTGGGTCTAGTGCCCTTGAGAAAGACACCATATTTGCTATGCTGGAGCCCTGTGATGTGATCTTTATTCTGAAGCCCTGTGACTACTCTACTTTCTCATAGAAATTACAAGGAAATTCATTAGGGTACTGATGTCTTGGTTGCATCACAATTCCTGTATTGGTCTGTCTAACTGTATCCCACTACACTTACAAATCACAAATCTTTGATCTTAAAGCTACATTCCTCTCCTCCTCTTAGTTTTTGAAGTGAAAAAAATTTGTGATTTAGCTAAAGTGGTTTTTTACTATCCTTCCTCTCTTTTCTTTGCACAGGAACACTTTGAATTTGTTTGTTCCTTTTGAAAGATCTCCTAAATCTGTTTAACACTATTCCTTGAGCAAGATTTCATGATCATGCTGACGTTTACCTTCTTAAAACTACTTTGAGGCTACATGAAGGAAAGACCATTCCCGTCTTTTGGATAAAACCCATGAAGCTGGTCTTTTCCATGTCCTCCACATAGGAAAAGTTTCAGTATCTTTCAACAACTGCCTAAACCACTTGCTTTCGTCGTTCTTCAATGATTGCCTAATAAGTGTCTTACTTCTCTGTTTATAACAGAGTCTGTGCTGTAGAGGAGTTAACTGGCTGTTCACAGAGAACCTTATATCCTGGATCTTCCTGGTTGCCATTGCAAGCTCACATGGCCATGGCATCTAGATTCTTTTTCCCCTGGCAACTTTAACAGGTCTTTCGCTCTCTAACCTGGCCCTCAAAGCGCTGTGTGAGCTCTTGAGACCCAACACATCAAATCTCCCCATGCTGCTGCACAGTGTGAGCTGAAGTGCCGACACATGCTCCACCTTGTCAGCTCTCTGGGTAACCTGGAGCAGGAGGGCAGCCGCAAGATGCTGGGCAGCTGGAGGGAGTGGGGAAGCAAACCAGGGGACTTGCATCCCTTGCTCTGTAAAAAACAGAGGGCTCTTTGAAATTAAACCTTCCTTGACAAAGTTTAGGTTAAATTACAGGAATGAGATTTTGTCAAGAACAGCAAATAGAGTCAGGTTCCCACATAGCGCTTCACACCTGTGCTTCAAAAGCATGTGGAGAAAGCAGGGGGATGGGTGGGTGGAGGGCTGGCAAAGCTGGGGTGTGCCCCCTTCCTAAGGAAATGTGTTTCTCCCCTAGGAGATACATACCCAGCTCCCTCTCTTTTAGAGACCTCTGTTCGGGGTCACACTGAGGACTTTCTGTTGCCCCCACAAGGAGACCTTTAACAGTGTCATAGGAAGCGTTCTCTCCCTGGGGTGGTTTTCCACCTAATGTTCAGAAGGGGCAGTCCCTGCTTTTTTCTCAGGCTCTGGTATCTGTTCGGGTTGTTTCTGGGTATTTTGTGCTGCCACATTGTGGGTTTTTATTAAATGCCAAACAGAATTCACCTTCCCTGGCAGACAAACTAAAATGAGCTCTAGAAGTATTGGTATGCATAACAAAACTTTTACATGACCATTAGTAAAGCAGAATATTTCTATTCCCATTATTTCAAGTTGAATAATTTAATGTTCACCCTTTTAAAATTTACCACTTTTAAATTAAAAACTCATTAAAATATTTCAATAACAGTTAGTATTAGCATAGCAATAAGACATACCAAGTGGGCATTACCAGGAGATAATTGACCTGATCTGTAAATTGGTGCCCTTGGCTTTACCTCTGGATGTCAATCAATTAAAGCAGTCAATCATCTCCGAGTAGTGCCTGCCTCAGCAGGTCTTATTGCTTAATCGTATAACTGTTGAGCTAATACCATTCATATTTCTGGACAAAAAATTCCACTAGGAATTCCCATTCATTATCACATCAAAATTAACAAGATATTGAAATGCATATTATATTATTCATAGGATAATACTCTGCCAAATGGAAAACATAAAAATATATCTCCCCCTCTTTCTTTCAATTTTTTTTAAAGCATGCAGTTGTTAATTAGCCATTCTTTAGGATGATCAAGTAATTGAGATACAGGTTTTAGATCAGGTTCACAGGGAGTACGTGGTCAAGTTAATGAGTCATGAAGAGAGTAAAATGTCACTGTATAGAAAGCTGACTTCTGCTCAGCTGATATTAATTGCAGTGGCACTGGTGAAGTCAATAGCTTTATGCCAATGTAGTCCAGGTGAAGATCAGGCCTCATGTTTACAAGAGTGTAGAATTTAGTGAATTACTTTTAATGTTCTATATAATGAAATTTAGTACATGTAATTTTTTTAACTCTTCAGATTCTGCTTAAAAGCCTTTATTTGCATGAATTGTTCTACTTAAGCTAATGACTTTGCAAAATATCACATGATTAGAGAATTAAGTGGATCTGCCTGTGCCAGTTAAAGCTAACAGATTCAGACCCATTGTAAGTTGAAAGCTGACTATATATACTAGAAAAACCCTTGCCTTCAGGACAGTTGTGCAAGTAAATAGAGCACAGACCTCAGTCTTGCACATATTTATTCATGTATATTGCTTGTTGGAAGGGGGTTGCGAGTGTTGAGCTAAGCATATACACACACATTACCAGGATGAGGGCCTAGCTTTCTCTTTTAGATTCAGGGACATAAATATGTCTGATTTTGAACATTAAATAGGGTGTAAGTCAGATAGGCTTGATCATTATTGAAATGCTGAAAAGCTATCGTTTTGAAAAGAGGTGTCTTCCTATTTTCTCCATAATGAAGCAGCAGACACAACATTATTAATGATAACTGCGTCTGGACTGTGCATTCAACCAAGATAAGAGTCAACATGTTTGGTAACATCAAAGAAAACCTGATACCTTAAGTATAAGAAGATTAGTATTTGCAGTGATCAGTAGGGTTGGCAGTTCCAAGAATTTGAACATATGATGCCAGGAGGGACAATTAGTAATAAATTGGCACTGGGATTCTCTCCTGTGCTTGAAATCTTGGAACTGAGAATAAACACACATTTTAACGTTTTGTTTAGAACTTCCTGCTGCAGCCAGCAAGGCAATGCAGCCTGAGCAGGGCTCAGCAAAGTGTGAGTTGTTACAACACGCTGAGAAAACAGAGAGGGATTCTCCCATTGGCACTGAAAGGTGTCAGGTATTTTGTACAAAGGCTTCAAGGACAACATCTCCATCACGTTCTGTTAGACTCACCCCGTCCTTTTGGACTTGCCACTGCAAAGCTCCTGTGTGAAAGTTCAGGGATCTACAGAATACTGCGTAGAACATACATTGAGGCCATAAACCATCTTAAAGTCATACACTGCATGCTGTCAGAATAAAAAGGGTCTTTTTATTAATCCACTTTTTTATTTTCAGAGACATTAAAAAAGTATCCATTTTATTACATTCATGTTTATTTCTAATACTTTTGCACTGGTGACAGCACCAAAAATAAAGATGGATCCCAAGCTACCGTTATATTTACTTGGAATTTACAGCCATGCTCAGAGACAGTCAATTAGCTAAATATCACATATTGGACAGTTTTTTCTTTATTTTGATTGAAATTGCACTAGCACTGCTGAAAGCATTAAAACAATTTAAAAAGTATCCTGGAAAACAGGAAAGAGTAGAAAATTGTCTTACATGTGTTTGGCATAGGTCCCTGCAAATGAAATCAAATCAGTAATCTTTACAGTTTGATAAAGGTGAAACTAACGCATTGCAGATGGAAACTTAAGAATATTTCTGCTAAACTTGACATTTGCACCTCGCGTTATTAATTGGATGCTTTTATTATTGGATTACTTTCTCTGCAAACTTCACTGAAATCAATAGGAGGTATTGATGGTATCGAACCCTGGAAATTCCCTTTTGGTGGAACATCTTTACAACATGAAATGGATCTTCATGATAAATCTTTACACTAGGTAAGTGTCATTAGATCCAGTTGCAGATGAGAAAAAAGTTTAAGTGACATGAAGAAGGTGCACACTAGAGATAACACAATGCACATGCTAGAAAATTCCTTTTTCATTTGGGGCTAAAAGTCAGTCAATTGGTAAATATATGAGCACTGATTTTTCTGTTCATGTCCCCTCAAATATAAAAGTCAAACTATAATGACCATGTGTGTCATTGTGAAAGCTAGAGGCATCTAAAAACATTGTCTGCACTATTAGCAAGCCATATTTATTTCCTAACCCCTCCTTTAATTTGGGTCAACATTGTCAAAGTTTTTCAGTGCAAATCCCTTCATAACAAAAATTATAAAGAAGTAGTGATGGGTTCATGAGGTTAATGTAGTATGGACTCATAGAGGATCACTAGTCCCTACAACAATTCTGTATTAGAGGAGAATGATGTATATAGTTGCTTTTAATGTAGTTTGAAGACAGAAACAAGGAGATGAGCAGTTTGGAAAAGCATTGTAATTTAAAAAATTTCATGTTAGAAAAATATTTTAAAAATACTGCGTGAAGAGCCTATTGATGTTTCCTCTTTCATTGGCAACCGAGCATGGAGGTCAGGAACAAAGTTCATTTAAACACTGGCATAGCACTAACTTCAGAATTTTTCAAAGGTTTATATCAGTTTTCCTAGACTATATAAACCACAAAGCCACAAATATATAACTCATGGCTCTTTTCAGAGTGATCCTAGTTACACAGTTATTACACTTGTGTTTCTTTTTGGCTGAAAGATATTAAATATTTGCTAGTGCAAAAGTGTGTTTATCTAAGAAAACAGCTACTCTCATTATTAAGGGGAAAAAAAAAAAGGAACCTAAGCACTCATAATGGTACCATTCTTTGCCTATAACTGAAATAGAAGATTCTGAATTTAAATTATTATAATGCATTCTGAGGAGTTTCTTTGAAAATACTGGCATAACATATACATACATTTTTGGATTTGAAACTCATTCATCACAATGTGTCCTCATCATACTGTAACATTAAAAGCTTGTGGGAAACGCAGTGTTATTGGCATCATTGCACACCATAACATATTGGTCTAGGCGTCAGGGGGATGATGGGTCAAACCTTTACCACAGTTCAGATGTTTGGGTGAACACCCCACAAAAGCAATATGAACATTTGGGCCATATCTGAACAAATCAGCATTAGTTCATTTGCAAAACTCAACTGAAGGAAATCTTAAGAACAGCATTTCTCACATGACGTTTCAGTAATTCTGCCTTTGTTATGGATATGGCTATAACAGCCCTTTGGTATTTGTGTAGAAATCTGAGTAGAGTGTTCAGACATGTGTAGCATTTAATATGAATCAAAGTACTTTGATGAAAAAAGAAAGTTTGGCCCTTTGCTGCTTCTTAGATTTTCATCTATTAACTGACCAGGTTTCTCCAGCTGCCAGCACATTTTTTTTAAATACAATGTGTGTGCCACACATTTCAGCAGGTGTTAAACCTCTTTGTTGGACAGTTTAGGAGCTCATCATGTTTGACCACTGGTTATAAAAGATGGACCCAATGTCAGAATGCGTGACTAAAAACTCCTTTAATTAATGAGATAATACAAATCCAACTCTGAACTTTATTGCTTGAACCTTTCTTCATGGCATGGTCAAACTAGAACTCAAACATCCTCAAATTTCAAGAATGCTTGCATTCAGCTCCAATTTTGGATCTAAACTGGATGGCTTTGATCCACTTGTTATGAAGTCTGATCTCATCCTGGATAAGAAGCAGCATTACTCCATAAGGAGAATTAATACTAGAACTGTGACATTGGGAAAACCTGCTTGACAAGCAAGCTTGTTTAACCAACAGAAACAGGTTGCCAAGATCATGAGCCAGGAAACAGTTGAACAAAAATCAATGAAGAAATTACAAGTGACTAATAAATTCACACAATAAGTATAAGCAGCTGAAACTAGAGAAGAACCAGAGATAGACTGTAAACATTTTGCACTGAGGGCAGCATCTTGCCATTGCTGCACTGGTAACACCACAGCCTCATCTGCTCTGTTAAAGCGATTGGATTCTACTTGGTTAAAACCCAGGGGATTCAACAAAATCTGCAGGTTACCTTTGAGGGTTTAATTGCTAGTCTACTTTTCCCTGTGGTTTTGACTTTGATCTGTTTATCAGTTGTTCACCCAAATCTGACAGAACTGAGCCCTCTTTAGTACCACAATTGCACCACATGAAGCCAGAGCTTGAGCACAGTAAGTCACAGAAGCAGTTTTTCTGGAGGAAACAGAGGTGTTCTGATCCTGAGCAGAGAGTTTTTTACCAGAAAGGTGTTGCACAGATGAAAAAAGTAAAAAGTTTACTTTTCTTTTGGGGAGTTTGAGATTTTCACCTTCCCATGGAGCTCACAGCACGTATGGAAATGGATAAGCAACAGCTATGTCATGAGCTGAGGTGTTTTGTTCTTTTGTCCTGTTGGCAGGTCAAGGTGTAAGCAGTGGTTGACTGAATATTCTTCTGTCCTACAGCTGTTGCGACACAATAAGTTTGTGTTCTTGACCCTTATGTCTGCAGGCCATAATATGTTGCATGACATTTGCCTTGATTGAAAGGACAGAGAAGGTGACCACAATGGACACAATTTACTCAGTAAAACACAGCATGCTATGCAGACACTACTGAGCATAAGATTACTTTTAATACTGTTTGTGCATCCACTGCATTCATATATTCCACCCTGCACAAAGTCTTGCCAAAGCTGTGCCTTCTACAGTTCCCTGGCACCTCCCTTTGCGTGACCCATGGCATGCAGGGGCCTGCACTGTGAAAACGCCATTGTCTAACCCCACAAGGATGCAGAAGCTGAATGATGATTCCTGCTAACCTGTTAGGTCAGCGTTATCCTACAGCAATAGGAGTGCTGGGATGGTCATGTACCTGTTACTCAGCAAGCCACACCAATACAATTAATACAGAACAAATTGGTGAATAAAATGACTACAGGCACTAAAAGGTAGAGCAAGACAAAGAAAGAAAGAAAAAAAAGGCACTCTGGTTGCAGCATGACTGAGCAAAAGAAAAATGTTTCCTACATTTAATATATTTTAATGCATACTGTTTATATTTCCCAGCCTCTGGAACTTCAAATCAGCCCCATGTCAGCTGTTTCCTGGAAACTCTCAATAGCATTGGATATTGCACGCCCTCCTTATCTGGACACTTCAATCTCATGTAGCCAATGCCATCTCTGGAAGCTTTCGCCAATTAATTTAGTGATAGTTGAAACTTGCTACCAGTCATCAGACAAGTTTGTTTGGATCATATGGCAGAGTAGGTCTCGGAGCTGCCTGAAACATGCTCAAGGCTTTGTTGGGCCTGTGGGCCCTTTCCCCAGTTCCCACCAACAGGCCATGCAGTGCTGCTCACTCCTGAACAGCAAGATCACTTGAGCTTCAGAGTGCCTGGGATGAGCAGCAACGGGCCATGGTTGCTTCTCCCCTACCTTTTCAAAAGAAGTGTTATACAAGGTTTCCTCCTCTCCCCATTGCAACAGCACTAACAAAAATGCTGTTTCCTTGTACTTTTCAGCAAAGGCTCATTTTCTAGGAGGGGAAATATTCTTTGCTTGGGATGTTAAAATGAATCAGCTGCAAGCATAAATACAGCTATAAATTTGATTTTGAAACATGTTGAAAGGTTAGATTTGTAAAAATGTAGGCAATTTGACACCTCCAGATCACAGCAAACGCAAGGCTACAAAATTGAGCTTCCAGACTGTCAGTTAATTTCAGGCTCCTTAAAGTGTCTCTTGGAAACTATTTCCACGGGGAGCAAAATAACTAATGTAATTAGAAACACTGGAGAAGCAATGGGGAATGAAAGAGGATAAAGAGAGGCAGAAAATACACACCAGGATGCGCACATAGACATACAGTATAATTAGCTTCAGTCTATTGTATAACAGAGTCATAACAAATGAGTCAACTCCTTAGGTGGTGTAATTAAACTTCAGTGGACCATCCCCAATTTATAGCAGCTGATAATTATGGTACATAATTATACAGACTGATTCTGATCTGTATAAATTATTAGTAAACTTCAATGAGGGCAATAAGGTCAATCCAGTCAAAAATTGTGCAAGTAAGATATTAAATCAGATTCCCAATAAAATAATGAAGCATCTTATGTTCACACAGCTGCTCTTAGGTATTTTTTTTAATGAACTTTATGTAGACAGGAATTTCTTGGGGCTCCATTAAAATGTGGTCATTTCTATGATGCTACTCAGTAGCACTTGACGAGTTGCAGAAACTGTGTATGCTAGCTGGGAATGGCAGGGCAGGAAAATGTTATATCCATTTGGAAGTGCAGAGGAAAGACTTGCTCAGAAGAAGGTATTGGCCATGCCTGACTTAGGATGGGGTATGGCATCTGATTGCTACATGCTTTCAAAATGCATCACCTAACAACCCACCAGAGCTCAGTGCCCTTTGCCCACTGAAATGGTCATCCCCTTCAAAAATTGGAGGTGTAAGTACAGTCGCCTTCTGTTCTTTTAAGATCTCCAGTATGAAAAGAGTGGAGAGACATACCTTAGATCCCATCTCTAATATTTATTTTTTTCAGTCTAGTCTATGAATCTTGCCTATTAGTAAAAAACCAAAGAGAACTCCAGAATAAGTTGTTGGATTTGGTATGTTGGCTGTGAAAGCAAGCTGAGGTTCCTCTGAGGGCAGATAACAAGCACATCAGGAATTGCTTCTGATATCAAATCCATGTCCTTATAGCTGACCTTATTAAAGGCTCTATCTTGCTCTCACTGAAACCAATGGCAATGATTTCCAGTTTTCTATGGGATGTCTACGCAGCCTTGAAAGTCAAAAAATGCCTGGCTGTTTCTCCATCTACCACTTCGGCAAGATTTCTTGATGTATTTGAGGGAGAGCTGAGGTCTCTGCAAGCATGGATGTAGCTTCAGGGAGTGCCCCAAGGTACTGTCAGTAAATAGGAGATGCTAGGATGTGCATGCTCTCTTCCTCTTCGAGGGGAGGGTGAAAACGAACTGGGTGCACAGTAAGCCATCACAAACATAGACCTAGGAGCTGCCCAGCTCACACCTGAGCAGCTGCTGTGGCTCCACCTGAAACACTACATTGCAGAAGTACCATGTTGGGGTGCTGGGCTATTGCCTAACACTCATTGCTTTCAAAACAACATCCTTTAATTTTTCATCCACTGTCTGATATCAATGCTACTCCTCATCTAAGGGTTCAGACCCTTAAACCACACCTCACTATGGAGGCACACTGTGTTGAGCTGGTGCTGCCTTGCCACCTGGGGCACAGCAGTTCTGCATTCTGCACCTCTATCTGCTGCAGGGTTTTTTCTACTTGGAACTACAACACGAGTGGTGCAATTTCTACTTCTACTTTCTCTTTCCTCCATGAAAGGTGATAAGATGGATGAGAAAAGACAGCAGAGTGAAATTTCTCACACTCCATGTGAAAGAGAGAGCTAGGAAGTCAGGAAACTGAAAAGAAAAAGCAGCAGCATAGTAAAGCTGCTGCATCTCTCCTTGCCTCTCATGTCCTTACCCAAGTGTAAAGAAGTACTGTGCCGGGAAAGAACTACAGCTCAAATCTCCTGATAAATCAGAGCTTCTCTGGAGGGAGAAGCAACTAAAAAGGAATGTAAATGATCTTTGACCAATGACTTTTGTCTAGTTGTGGTTTCTGGTATAGTATATGTGGTTTCTTGTTCAGTACGGTAATGAGTGTGTGTACAGCAATGTGTTCAATGTGCACAGTGCTGAGAGATTAGAGAGTGAAGGATGGCATGGGACATGTCAATATGGATCTGCAATGATCAAAGGAGGCTGTCTCTTCTGGGCACAAGTCTGGGTTGGGTTACAGCAAAGGAAAAATGTGAAGTGCTTCTTAATGTGTTTTCTCTGTATTCTCTGCTCTAGGATCACTGTAAATGGAAGAACATCTTCTCTCCTAATAATCTATTTCCTGCATGTGGCTCCCTCAATAAATATATTAAAGTTTTCTTTGAACTATACTGTTTTCTAGAAAAACAGACTTGCCATTGTTTAAAACAATAATAATAATGAGTGCTGTTTAAAAGCTGAAGTAAGGTTATGTGCATATCTTTGCTCTGACTAGTTATCAGTCATGAATCTTGTACTTAGGTAATTATTAGAGGTTTCTTTTTAAAAGAGTTGATTTACTTACCCTGTATCTCTGCCAGATTTTCTTTCTTTTTTTAATATTTGAATTTTACACATTAAGTAGGGCATGCTCATTTTTCTTCTGCTTCTGCCCTCTTTTGAGTTATGAATCCCTTCAGTGAGTAATGAGCAGTTGGCAACTTTTATGCATAAGAAAGAAGATTCAATGAATTCCAAATATGCTACACGGATGCTCCTTTTCCTACATAAAAAGTATAACATTTTTATGAATTGGGCCCACGATGATCTGGCATTAAATCACTGCCCCCTTTCTTCTCTGTGCTCTATTTATGCTCAGGGGACATGCAGTCGCAACGTGTTATAAATTCAGCAGAATTACTAATTAAAAAACCTACTGTACAAAAATAGAACAAAGGGTGGAATTAGAGCCAACAGGATCTGAGCCAGTGCAGTGGTCCTGGGGAAATGGTCTGGGCTGCGAGGCAGGTGATCTGATCCTCATCTGGGATTAACTAACGCAGCTCTCTTGCTCCAGATGATTTACAATCCTACAAACCCAGCCCCTCTGCAGACTTTTGGCAGTGGGCGCCAGCAGGACTCCTGGCCTCCTGTTTCCCATTTTTTCCCCAAAGGGGATGAGCAGCTCCCATTTGGCGCCATGAGAATTAGAGCCCATAGGAAATGAGCAGCACTTCTGGTCTTGCTCATTGCATCAGAGTTTGGAAAGACCATGGAGGATTTCTACTGAAGGAGAGGTCTGGCACCATTCAATGGCCAGCAATCTGGTTTTCCAGGGAATTGTGCTGCTGAGAACTGAGCCCTCTGCAGCACTATAACAGCACGGCCAAGCTAGCACAGACATCAGGGAAAAGAGAATTCAGACAAGCAGTTTTAGGGTCTCAGCAAGAAAAGTTGCTCTTCCTCTGCTAGTTTTCCTAAGCATCTGCTCTAAAATGGAAGCATTCAATGTTAGGGCAAAACACTAATTCTACAAAAGCAAAATATGCAAGGGTGCACAGAGAGGTGTATTCTCCACTGGATAAGCTTATCCATCTTTCCTTAATTCCAATTATAAAAAGATGCCCTGCAAACAGAAGCAGTAAAAATACTTGCAAGTGGGCTGTTTATCAAAACAGCATCTCCTGGACACTGCCTGGGGGCACACATTGAGCTGACCAGTGGATCCTTCTCACAAGGGTCTTCGATAATAGGGGTGATACTTACAAAGAAGTGCCCCTATGATGCTCTAAGCTCCAAAAGAACCAGGAAAATCTTCCTGGAAATTCAAAGCAGAAAAAAATTAATTCATCTTGCAACTTTCCCTACATGGCCAAGTCTCTCACTCTGTTTCTTTGCAGACTTCAGTGGGTTCTGTGCATGTACAGAAAGCCTCTGTGCAGTGGGGAAAGGCAGTGAATGAAATGGCTTCCTCTTTCAGGAAAGGGAGAGAGCATAGGCTGTGTAGGGACAAATACAAATCATAACAAGTTCTAAGAGCCTTAATCATTGCCTCAGACTGCATAAATAAAAAGACACCTAGCATCATCTCTGCTTGATAAGTAAGGAAGTGTTGTTGTCCCATGCTGTCTGTTCCATTCTCAATACAGCAGCATCTAAACCACTTTTGCATCACGGTTCAGCTACTGAACTAATACACAGGTTAACCATAAACAATTTCAGCCCACTTTAAACCTCTTTGCTGTAGGAATCAGTGGCTCAGCAGCTAATTCACAAATGGCTCAGTTGACCATGCAGTGGGGACACAGCAGATAGCTGAGGGCAGTGACCTCGCCACTCAACCTCAGCTAATCTGTCCCCATTTGCCAGAGACAAGAAAGAAAGAAGACAAAAAAGAAAGGGCTACTGTCTGATGTCCTTTATAATTCAGCATCACACATGCCAAAATAAATAGTCCTCCAGAATCAGATGAGTTAAAAGTCACAAAACTAAAAAGCATTTCTGGATTCTTAGCTAAGTCTCATAAGACTACAGGGTTCCTTTACTGGAGTGTTTTGCTATGTGTCTGAAAAAAAAAAGCCTGAACTTTTCCTGAATTGCCTGACTTGTCACATAGCTCAGGCTTTGTCAAAGAAGAAGCTACTGAAGCCAAACAGCAGAGATCATACCTGAATGTTTGTGGTGTGGTACATGCACAACTCATTTCTCTCATTTCAAATTTGCACTTGCAAATTTCTCACTTGCATTCCAAATTAATCTTTCCCTGTGTTTTCTCTTTTTTCATATAATTTCAGTCCAGAAATCTAATATATTGTCATAGAACTGACTGGATAAAACCCTGCCAGAAGTACAATGACAGGCATGCAGGCACAGGGCTCCTGCACACTCAAACATGCAGCTCATCTGGAAATGATGTTGCTTATCAGCACAGGGCATAGGGCAGCGAGTCCTTCCCAAATTAATTTATTAAGCAGTTAATGGAGCTCTCCTAATGGGCAGAAGCTTTAGAAGGAAGGCAGCAGAGTGATCCTGCCACCCAAGTCTGCCTCTCTGACGCCTTATGATACTGGACAAGTCTCTCCTTTACTCTTTGTGGCTACCAGTCCTCCCACATTTGGACACCTCTTGGATCAGGACAGGCATTCCTGGGGAAGAGACTTCTCCTGTATATAGGCAGGTGGGACTTCTGGGCAGGCTGAAAGGCAATTGGCCACATCATACTCTCGGTCACAGCTGTGTAAACCCAGAATAGCTAAGACCAGTGGAGTTTCTCTAGGTCTCCATAATTTCGGCTGAGATCTCCACAATCTCCACCTCTAGATATCCATGATCCAGATTTCCTTGATCTGGATTCACCATCCAGTCGTTTAAATTCCTCTGCTCATCCACCCCCCAAACCTTAGGCTATCTCAGAAAAAGAGGTTTAAGCCATGAAAGGGATCAACTTTGTAAGAAATTACTATTTCTTATTCCATTAATAATACAATAATTAATAATACAATGTCTTTACCATTTATATTATCATTCTGTCATCAACCTCTGTATTCCCTTCCCTCCCTGAAGTCAGTTGCTGCAGGACGGACGAGCCGCACACCCCCTTGCATAAGCTTCTGTCATTTTGGTCTCTCCTTGCCACACGACACCTGGCTCACATCTCCCCAGTACACAGGCAAAAGCCTGGATATCAAGTAGTCACTCAATTGCCCTTGAGCACTCTGCATTTTTGAGAATTATGCCCTTTTGAAAACTCACTCTCCTATCAGTGCAGCTTGGAAAAGTCAGACAGCTGGACCTACTTTAGTGTAATTTAGCTGAGATGTCAGCCCTCTTAAGCAGGAAAACATTACTCAGTGTGAATAAAAGTGGCGCCATCTGTTCCAAAACGAAGAGACCTTTGCAGCATGGCCTGAAGGTCAAACCCTGCTGGACTCCGAATCAGAAAGTGCTGTAGTACACATAGTTGTAAATGGAGAGTGCTCTAGCAAATCCCTCCATCGAGCGCAGCTCCAGGATCTGCAGCCAACAGCCCTAATTGAGGATTTACTTAGGCAGCAACTGGTCTTCTGGAGTGATGAGAGGTGTCAGGTTTTTGAAGGAATAAGCTCTCTTCTCCCCATCATGACCAGTATTTTCTCAAATCTCAAACGTTTATTCAAGCGACCAACCTCCACTAGCAAATGGCTTGAGTTTTGATGTTTAATGTTGCAGGGATAGCAGTAGGCAGCTTTTCTTGTTTTCAGCTCTTTTAGCACACTGTTTTGCCTAGAGCAAAATATGGTTTCAAGTAGTCTCACTCTACCAGTACTTTCTCCTTGCCTCAGCTAACAGCACTTGTGTATGTATTAAAGATGTTGCAGCAGAAGTTGATGCTACAGGGCTCACTCATTTATTTCAGATAGTCAGCAATCCAACTTTTTAAAAAATCACTTTTTATACAAAGGAATTATTTGTTCCTTTTGTAGTTTACAACCTAATTTCAAAGCTTGTGAAAAGTTGGGGAGTGGAGAGGGGAGAGTCATCCACTTCATTGAGATATCAGCATAACATGACATTTCACAAAGACTATCAACATGCCTTCTTAAAGAGACACTGACATATTAGTTTAAGTGACTGGGTTTGCTGAGATTTCTTTAAGGTTGACTTAAATGTCAGATGCCATTAGCTCTGGAAGTTCAAACAGTCTACCACTGTGAGCATCTTGTGCAGTGGAGGTTGAAAGGGTCACAGGTAAGCAAAGCCATGCAAAAACACTGCCTATCATGCCCATGTAACATGTAGCTCCACAATGAAATGCAGAAACCAAAGCCCTATATCTAGAGAATTTATGTTAATGTCTTCTCAAATACACCACTAGGTGTAGATTTGTACTTCTACAGCTTCCTGCTCATGATCTGAAGTTTCACTGCTCTTCTCATCTACATGTAATAGGGAAGTCTGCTTGTGTTAAAACTTCAGAACACGTGCGTGTCTTTGAGGATAAGGAAAGTGAACTATTGATTAGCAATTGACAAATGCAATAGAAATTTTATATGGGCCAAGAAAGACCCATACATAATTTATAGCTGTGCCAAATATGAGTGACAGCGAACAGCAGGAGGCTTGAGCACAATATTGATTACTTTAAAAAACTGAGAAAGGCACCGTGCTGAGGACTGGGAGGATAAAGAGGAGAGGCAACAAGCAGAGAAAACAGGAGCAGAGCCATTAAGGATGTTCTGCTACCAGACACTGCTAGACTAGGAAACTGAGGAGACAGTCAGGTGGAGAGCACTGCTCTCTCCTTTCCAATCAATAATACCATGTCAAAACATAAAATGCATGCTTTTGCTCTTAAGTAAAATGTGTCTAAGATTTTTAAAAGCATTGATTCAAGGTGGATCAATGAAAATCTAGGCGTATTTTCCTGTGCAAAAAGGGGGTAATAACACTTTGTAGATAATCACACAACAGAAGAGATTTCCAATGCTAGTTATAAATGTCCTATTTATATTACAATCTTTTAGTCAGTTAAGGTCAAGAATAGTAGGTCAAGGTGTCTTGTATTGTTGAAGGGGGGAAGGCAGACATGTAAATGTGGGAGCAAGATATCTCTTTAAAAGATGGTTGCAGGACAGAACTGGGCTTGGGCAGAAGATGCTATGAAACACAGATCCTGTTCAGCTCCACTTCCAAAGTGTTTTCAGGAAGGTTTCTGCTTAGCAGGTTCAAAATCTCAGACTTGAGAAATGCTCAGCTGAGAGGCACTGAATGAATGTACTTTTCAAGGCCTGTTCCTGGGGGTACTGGATACCTTCAGCAGCTGCTCAGTTGCAAGGTCCTGGCAAGGCTGAGGTGGATGTTGAAAAGGCTTTTCTACCGTAACTATTCCAGCAAAATTTGTTCTAGCAATTCTTTTCTCCCAAAAGTATGTTTGGTGTTAGAGTATACAATGGTCCTCTAATTAAGGAAGTTATGTGAGGATAATTGCAGCTACAATTAGATTTTTGCCTGAAAAGATTTTGGCCAGCATTTGAGATGGCATTAAAACCAAAACAGAAAACATATTTATAAATGGCATCATCTTACCGGTATGGAGAAAGAAGGCTTTAAGAAAGAGGAAAAAGTGGAACTAGACTGCTAGCTGTCCACTTCTCCCCCAGAGAGAACCCAAATCATGTTCCTGAAGTTGAGCAGCAAATTTAAGCAAAGAAGATGTGCATTTCAAATGCTCAGAGAGAAAGAGAAAAAAGAGAACTGCACCTGCAGAGGGCAGCTGGGGATGTGAAAGGTACCTGAGAAATGGATCTCACTGCCCTTTCAGCAGTCCTGTTATCTACCCAGCACAGCATCTGCTTCGCAGGTACCTGAGCAAGGTATCCACTGTGCAGACAGTGACTGCTTTTGGTTCCAGGCAGAGGCATCCCTGCACAGGCCTGCACTGCATGCAGTGCAACCCTCGGGGGATGCATTTGTGCTGCTGATTGCAAAGCAAGATGCTGGGTTTGTGAACACCACACAGGCTTGCTCAGGGCACTCTCTCTTTGATCCATCAGGAAACAAAATTCGGCTTTTGCTTAATAGATGGAACACTGAAATGGGACACTGACAAAGGAAAAGAAAGCAATCCTCTTCATTAAAACAAAAACTTTTGGAATATATTAGAACACCACAAATTCCAGACATCCATTTCAAGCGAATCTCATCCTTAATCACTGATCCTTCAATTTTTTTTTTTTTTAAATGCAGGTAAAAAAAGATATTTTTTTTACATGCTATCAGTGAACAGCATAAGAGGGAAGACAAGAGGAATTGTCCACAACCCACTTAATCAACAGCATGTTTCCAAATCACCCAGATGTAGAAATAACTTTTTTATGACACTTCAGTAGTTTCGTTCTCTCTTATTCAAAGGCACAATTTTTCCATAATAATGCAATGTTTCACTGTCCTGAACATTTACATGCCCCTGAAGTTCTAATAGTGATGCAATAATTCCTTGACATCAATAAAATATATTCCCTTTGAGAACTCCTGCTGTTTCCCTCATCATTGGTAAAATCTGAAAAGCCTTACAAAAATAATTATTTTGCTGCACACTGTTTTTCATTTTTGATAGAATCTTAACTGCAGACTTCTCTGAATGCACATCTAAGGAAAACAGTGCCATTATTTTCACTGACCTGAGTAATGAGGAAAGAGCACAACTCCCTTGTCTCCCAATTGGCGAGAGGTACTGCATAAAGCCCACTGAGCAAGTCTCCCCTTTGGCAGCCAAACAGCACAGGATACAGAAAGCAGAATGAGAGAGGAGCATTTGGAAAAGTGAGGGGTACAGTCTAACTGAGTGCAGGTAGGGCACCAGGGTGGGGACAGGGGGGCTCATGGTGGGGCCTCATTGCAAAACACTGCCTCCAACAGATTTAAAGCACGCCACGTGCACAAACTGTTATGTGTTCACCATGGTCATCTGCCACTTGTGCTTCCCTGGGATTCCGTCCAAAAGGAGAGGTTTCCCCCCGCCCAGGTATTCCCAGGGAGGTATGTCCTTCAATCTCTGTGCTTCTGGATCTGACAGTTGTGGACTATGGCAGGGAGCACATTTGGCCTCTACTCCTCAATTTTTATGCTGGTGTTATGAAAATGACATTTACCTACTCCCTTCACAAGGCTGTGAAGAAGATTGATCAGGCACCTTATATATCTTGCTTTCTGTAATCTCCCAAACTAATTAGCTCCCAAAGAGATGCCATGCCAGCAGTCCAGATACCTCCAGCTTCACCAGTAAGAACAGCAGGTGGGAGAATAGCTCCACACAGTTCCCTGCTTGGCCCTTATGACACTAATTGATCAGTGCCAGTAGTGCTAGTGGCAGAGATGCAAACAACCCACAGGGAAGCTGTTCAAAGCTGCAGTAATGAGTAACCTATTGCTGCTTGAAAGTACAACAATGGGCTTTGAATTCAGCTATGATTACCTGGGCTAGCCAGGCCTCTGTCCCCTCACAGTGCTAGAAAGATGAATAATATTTTAACCTATTTAAATTTTATGTGAACAAGCTGGGGAAGTAAAAAAGACAACTCACTTCAAACTACTTAGTGTTCAGTGATGTGGCAGAGGGACTTCAGAGGGAGCCTGCCTGGGAGGATGCACAGTCGAGTCAGCACACAGAGGTGCTCTAGGTTGTTGCCAGTGGGGGACGTGGAAATCCTGCTCTGCTGGCAGCACTGCTCTATGCAGTAAAGCCCATGCAGGCAGAGAGCCTCCCCAGGCCCCAGCAGCAGGGCATGTCAGGGCATACACACAAGCTTCTGATGTTTTGGCAATCTTAGGCCAAAAAAGCAACCCCTCAGGAACCTTCCCTGAAAGCACCAGCTGCAAAACTCCTGAAGGATCACTCCAAACTCTGCTGAGGGCTGGCTCCCAGCTGCCTCAGCATCAATGAAGTAGGAAGAACCTGCCACTCTTTAGAGGTCATTGGGAATTTCCTAATCAGAGCAGTAAATCAAAAAACTTAGGAGAACAAGTCAGATGGAAACAGTACCAGGAGTACTGACCACTATTTCTCATAATTTGCCATTAAACCCAGAGATAATGCAGCTTTCAAAAGCAATACGTGGCTCTGCTGAATGATTCATGCAGCATGTGTTGCAGCAGACACTGACATTATGAAAAACTCTACAAACTAGCACAATGCTTAAAAATAGAAACAAAAATATACAACACCATAATTCAGAATTGAGTCACCTCACAAGTATCCTAAAATATACCTGCATCACTCTAGATACCTACAGCAGTCACTTTACAGTGTCACCATTCCAGGAATTGCTGCATTTGCAAATGAGAGGTCTGTGCTTCTGGGAAGGTTTGGGAGACCATGTCGTCACCAGGTCAGGAGTGAAGTTGTGTCAGCTGCGAGAAAACATCAGTGTCTCAGCTGTGGGAAATATCTCTGTGCAGAAAGTGTTTGCATCTTTTCTTGTCCTGCCACCCTGCCATGGCAAAATCTCAGCATTAAAATAAACACTGATCATAGTGGAAAATTTTCCTAGGCATGACAGTCTACACTGAGTACTTACTATATTAGTAGATAGGGGCTCTACTTTAAGAGCACGCTAATTTTTTCCAAGAATGAAATAAATTGCTCATTTAATTCTATTACCAGTTAATAAAAAGAATTAATACTCATTGTAATAAGCCAACTGCTGTCTTGCTTCAGCCTCTGTGCAGAGAGGAAGACAAAGCTGAGTCCTGGCCAAGTCTTTAATCTAGAGAGCATGGATACAAAGTTGTGTCCTTTATGTTCCCTCTGCTCTGCAGATCTGTGCAAACACAGCCCACTGAAATAATTTAGCATGACACTGAGATAGTTCAAGACATGGAGACTGCCAGGACCCATAGAGAGCTAGCCCAAAGCTGAGACATCCCACCTACGCTCACGGCTCCCAAAAACAAATTTTCTGCTCCCACTACAGCAGGTGTCACAAGTCCTTTCCTACCTCACAGAAAACACCAATTCCTCCCTCACAGAGGAAGCCTCAGTGTGTTGAGAGTGGAGCTGTAAGGTACGCTAAGCAGGTTACATCTGAGCTCAGCATGGTGCCGTTTGCTTCTGAATGCAATTCAACCCAGTGACTTTCATCTACAAAACCCTCCAGGTCCTTTTGGCTCTCTCAGAATCTGATCTGCTCAATAGCTGAGATCAGTGCCTGCATCATTGCAATAAGCCACAATACTCTTGTTAACAGCACACAACAACAACCCAGGGGCTGGGTGACAGTACACCAAGTTTAGTTTTCTCACCACAGATCGCCTGACATTTGCTTGCAGCAGGCACTGATCTGAAGGACTAAGCAACTTACCTGGGATCATCTGGACAATTCAGTGGGGCTTTTACCTTCCGTCTCTGATGTGGCTGCTGAAATGCCCTTACAGATTGCATATTCTTGTTAATTCCTGCAAGCATTTGAAATTTTTTTCTTTAAATAGCTAAATGCTGACATAGGCTTGAAAATGCTCAGTCAAAGTTATGGATGTGCTGTCAGATCATAGTTGGAAACACCTTTAGGTGTCACATAAGTTAAGCCTATACCTCAGGAATATTTACCTTTCCTTGGAACATTTAAAATGGTGCCAATACTCCAAGAAGTTTGTGTGTATTGGTCTTTTTTTGCTGACAGGGCAGCAAAACCAGTAAAGCTCCTTTCTATTAGAGAACCCCTGCGAAAGAATGGATAAACAAGATGCACTGGGCAGCAAGAATTCTGGATCTTATTTTCTGCTTGGCAGATGTTTGGCTAATAGCAAAATAGTGGGCAGTCATTTTACTAGTCATTGCTTCAGTTTCCTCTTTTTTTTTAGCACACTGAATATTTTTCTCCCTTTAAAGTTACATTTTCCTACACTGGAGATCAGTTCAACAGGGCACCAAATCCATTTGGGACCTTGCTGTACTACTGTAACAAAACCAGTCAGATTAGAAATAAAATGTACTGGTTTCTGAAAACAAATGTTTTTCACACTTCATAGTTTAGTTGGGCACTAGGAGTAAAGCTGTTGAATAACATATTTAAGACTCAGATGGAAAACAGAAATTTCCTCAGCCACAAGTTGTACAATACAATATATGTAACCCATGAATGAAAACCCATGAATGGAAAAATAGACTGTCTTTATCATGCTAATGATGATTTTTAAAAGCAGATGTTTCAAACTGTACATAGCTTTAATGATAGTTTGCTATAATCTTGGTTATTTTTGGCCTCCAAATTAATTTCTGTTCTTGTTCCTCTGTGAATTATTGTAGGCAGTTTTAGGCCCTGTACCTCTTTGGATAAATGGATATGGGGCTGCTTCTTAGACAGGAAGGTTTAAAGAAACAAAAATCCATTCTGGAAATAGCATCACAGCACTGCTATCTGTAAGCATACTTAAAATTGTTCTGCTGGTTATTTAATTAGCTCAGACAAAGGTTGCAGAGCGCACAGAGATCTATCAAGGGATCTGCCGTAATATTTGGAGATCATTTCTTTTACTGCTTCACCATTAAAGTTTTATGTACTCTTGCAATTGATAGAAGCAATAAAATATTTCTGAAAAACATAGAAGAAACAAAAAACTAATATACATGAAATAAAACCTCATCTAAAATTCCACTAGCACTGGACCCATGACATCATTTAACAGTTTGCTAGGTCTGGTGTGCAAACTACACTTCACTGCATCATGACAAAGTACTCAGATCTAAATACATTTCCTTTATTTATCCCTGGTGGAAAATCTAAATAGAGCTTTTTGAGTGAGAGTGAATATATCACTGTTTGGTTTACAAAACCTATATCTTGCTTCTCCAAAGTTTCTCTGAACATGAACTTGGAATGTTACATAAAACAAAGAAAAATATTTCAGTGAGATACATCTCAATTTAAAAAATGGTTATGGTTGTACTTATATAAGGGTAAAATTATCTGTTCAAATATTTCAGTATTGCCAACATTTCAAGTGGCCTGGACACAAATCCTGAATATGGCAAAAACCAAAATGTTGTGTTTCTTAAACAATGTTCAAAGTTTAAGTCTTTTTGCAGAATCCTTCTACAATTGCATAGTCTAGAAAAACAGAAAGAAGATCCATCGTTTTAATGGCTTCTCTTTCTCTTCAGGTTCTGTAGAAAACACCACAGCATCCAGCACTGGGATAGTTAAGTGGTTCATTTAATTTCAAGAGTCTCTTCATGGATGAGGTCGGTGCTGGGTGAAGGAGAAGTGAATCTGATCAGCAGGATCTTTATTTCCAGGTTAGCACACCCCAGACAGAGTCCAGCTTAGTTTTAGTTCCTAGCTAAGTTCACAGCTGATAAAGGCCCATCAACATTTTATTTGGATTTGTTGTCATTAAAATACTATAAATATAGAACCCTGCATGGCCTTTTTAAGGAAAAAAAATGTCATTATTAATTTTATTATTTTATTTTTGTCCTGGGAATTGAAAACATGTTCTACATATTCTGAAGGTAGCCAGTCTCCCTGCTCCCTTACATTAGCCAAAGGTCATAGTGTGCATACAGAGTGAGCCCTCCATCCTGCCTTTGACATCTTACATGTTCTTTTCTTTTTTTAAAAAAAACTAGAAGCCAACTGTTTAAATCTGGACTCGATTCACCTGAAGTGTAAAAGAACATGTCAAGTACAGACAATGACTCACACACCAGGAAGAAGGACACTTTGTGATTTCTCAACTATCTGATCAGCTATGGTTTTAGGCAAATGACTTATGTTAGATACTGGGTTATGTATTTTTGAAAGTATGCCATAACCAAGTCTAGCTAGAAACTGAGTACACACAAGGACACATGGAAAAGGTCTTTGTGCTCATTCTTTCTGGAAATATCATTACTGAAGAACATGAAAAAGAGATAATTTTTTTTTCAGTGGAATCTCTTGCACTTGGTAAAAATACCTCCATGACATCCAGAAATGAATCTCGTAAGTGCTTTTGATTTCTTTTTAAAAGCTGCTTTAAGAGAAGAACATGAATCCATACATAATAGAGCAGAAAAAGGAGAAATCATTTTTTGGCAATAGCTGACACTGCTGCTGGAGAAGCCTGGTGATGGGGCCATTAGGAGGAGACCTGGGTTACTGGGTTACTTTCCTCTGTCATTACTTTTCTGTTGTTACAGCACAACCTGCACACAAGTTTTGTGCACAGCCTTAGGCAACTCCTTGTGCTCCCCTGTGCCTTTACTGCCATCTATATCTTGAGAATGATAACACTTTGCTTTGTCACAAAGGTGTCACAAATCCTTTAAAGATAGACATGCATTTGTTTACTGGAGCAATGAGTTTACTGCAAGTACCTGAGAGAGGTAGACAGAGAAATTCAGAGTACTCTGTGGACATACTGCCAACTGCAGTTGCTTACGGTGACTTTGGGACAAAGAGTGACTTAATGGCTTTGTCACTGTCAGAAAGTGAGAACACAGTTGAAACCTTTTTTCTGCACTAATATCAGGGCTCTGTGGAACAGAGAAAGTGGGCAGAGAGAGTCCAAAATAAAGCCATCCTGCAGCACAAGGCGATGTGGCCTAAATTTCTTCTATTTTCTTTACAGAAAAATACTGAAAGGTTTTCTGAATTCAAAATGTTACAGTTCATATCAAGAAATCATAGTTATATGTAAGGCAACGGTCTCAGAGAAACAGGACATCGGCATCATCCTTGAGCTCAGTTTTTGTTGGTCTTCTTGAAGTATTTTAAGGTTCATTCAATTCACAGCAAAACACCTGAGCTGACTGAGAGAGCTTGAGGCACTGTAATCATAGAATTTCCTGTTGTAAATTTGCAGTGAAGATAACAGCCTTCTCCCCATTTTCAAGTGTTTATATCCATGTCCCAATATAAAGCAGATACAGGAAACCAACAAAAAAACCCACTGGTATAGAAAGGCAGCAGTAAGAAGTTTACAAATAAAGCAAATAATCTTATCAGCATGTATCTATGTGCTTCTGTATCTGTGTTTTATCTGTAACTTTTCACAATTGTAGGAAAAAATATAAGCTTTGTCTAGTTGGAGGCACTGGTTTATCTCGGCTCCTGACCCTTTAATTTGTCATGTGGCCAGCTTCCCCTTGGTGAGAATGTTTCTGGCACTCCAAGTCTGCAGTTAACTTAATAAAGAATGTAAGCACAGTTAGATAAATTAATTTCAAGGTCAAGCACACTGGCAATGGAAAATGGATGCAAGTGCAGGTAATAGAAGAAAATTCACATGCATACTGATACACTGTTAAAGGCAGATGTTACCAGATAATTTAATCTCAAATGTAACCGATGTTTTCAGTTGCCCTTTTCCATTAAAAGAATTGTAGCAGATGCAAAAATCAAAGATTATTCAAAGAATTAAGATATGAAAAGCATGTTAGATCACTAAACTCCAATTAGTTAAATTAAATTGTATACCATTATCTACCTGTAGTTTTATTGGTAGCCAGCATTAGCACTCAGCTTGAGCAATAATAAAATTAGAGAATAACACTTTAATTGAATTGCACTTAAAAGGATCATGCTGACAAATGTGATTGTATCTGGCTGTAATGCACACCTTTTCCAACGATCATTAAATCCAATGAAATGAAAGTCACAGGATGTTGACAGCTCTCTGAAATAATCTGTGAACCGTGCTGTATCTTGCAGTTCCTAATCAATTTAGAGAAGCCTCATTAAGGCTCTGCAGCTAAAGAACACTTAAAAATCAAAACAAATTACAACATGTTATGGATAACTAGCTAATCATATCGATACAACAAGGATGTATTGTGTTGCAACAATTCATTTCCTTTGTAAGAAGTGTTTGCCACAGATGATTTAGGAATTGTTATTCAAAACTGTGATCAGCCAGCCCTAATGTCAGGTTTTTTTCATCTTTGCTCATAAGAAACATTTCTTATGCTGTGTCTTCACTGTACTCCAGATCTAATACTGGACTCTATGATCGCATGTCTGTTAATTATTTGTGTGTCTGTGTGTGTATTTGTTTCTCTCCTGTGCTGTTTTCACCTCTCTCTGGAGCATGCAGAAACAATGATGTGTGATTCTGGGATCAAATTAGACATTATCAAATACCCATGTGAATATTTCTTGGCAATTTTTGTTCCCCATGAGTAAGTACTTTGTTGCTGGATTATTTAACAGCCAATAACTCACCCTCACTCTCTCCTACCTTCGGTGGCTGTTTCCTTTTTATATGGCAGCTAATACAAAATAGTGTACCTTGATGTAGCACCTACATATAAGCAATTGGAGCTGGGTAATTTAGCAGATTAATGAGACCAGCCAACAGGCATTTAAAACTGAGACATATCTGTGGCACTCGTTCTTGATCTACTTAGTCAACACGGACTTGGCCAGTCACCTTTCCCAGTGGACTCTTCCCAGCCACATGATAAATCAGTCTTGCTCAAATATTTCTTTTTAAAGATTCCCCCTCAGCCTTAGTTGATAAAAGTGCCAGGCATCAGATAGAGTGCATGAAACCAGGGACAAACTCCTTTCCTCCAGCATGGACATTATATTTAGTCACTTACTCTTGCTGTTGATTAATGTTCTTTTAGCTTTGAGCCTTTGAAGGACTGTTATAGTGTGACTTCTGCTCTCAGCAAAGCATAAAATTGGATATAACACCAAAGAGACACTATATAATACCATCCTGTTTTCTGTCCATTGGACTGATTTGCATGGACCACTCCAGACTGACGTGGGAACAGAGTTTAAAATGCAACAGTAGATTAAGACAGAATATGATACTGATGTTAAATACAATTTATAAAGCAGAGGTTAGGATATCTGGGAATATGGCTGTTTCTTCTGTTCTCTTTCTGCATGAAAAGCAGAGCAGGATTCCAGACAAAATATGCATTTCTACACTGTATTTTAAACAGTTTTTAGTACTTACCCAAGGTATACAAAGTGGCCAATACACTTAAAGCATACTGCTCAGCAAAGGCATTAGTGAGTCTCTAAACATTTGAGAGGGGGTTAGAATTTTAAACGTAAAAATAACAGATCCAACAAATGACAAGAGGTTTAACACCAGTTAATGTTATTGGCATCATGGGAGTGCCTAGAAGGCCAGACACACCAGAGCCTTTTTGTAAACAGCAAAAAGCAGATACAAAGACAACTCAAACATCTCCTGATATTCTTCTCCAGAGCTGCAAGGAGGGTTTGGACTACCAAAAAAAAAGGACCTTTGCGCCTAAGGATCTGATCCAGCTCTGAGCAGCTCCCACTGCTGTAACTCCCTTCTGCACAGGGATGCATGTTTGCCTTCCTGCAGCACGGAGAAGATGAGCCTTTCACCACATTAGCTCAGCAGCTGAGTGTGAGGGTTCACCTGGAATGCCCTTGAAAACTATTTTCTTGGCCCCTGACCACTGTGGCTACCATGTCATACTCGCTCTGAGAGTCTCATCTCCTGATCTCCTCTGGCATAACACACTATGCACGCATTTCAATAATCTGGCAGACATAGGGCTTCATCCTGCTCTTACTCTTACTCCTGACTGCCAGGATAAACACAATTAACTGAATTAAAGTAATGACACAGAAATCAGAATGTCTTGGACATGCTTAGGTCTGTGTCCTTCCACTTGGGACTGCTACGTGGAGAAGGTGCTTTAAAAGAGTGGCCATTGCTTCTAGTGCATAAATTTTCACTTCATTTTAACTTCCCAGACATAAGTGACAGGCATTGGATGCTAAATGGATGCAGGAATAGGAAAATACGACTTGAGTATGGGTCTAACAAAGAAAAGAGAAACAGAAAGCAGAAAATCTGAGAGGATAAACAGTTGTATGCAACCACAAGTAGGTCTCACTCATTGTTTCATCCTCCAGTGAGGTGTTGAAGGGCTAATGTTGTGAAAATCAGTATCTGTTTATAAACATCTGCACTCTAAAGAAATACAACCATCTACTGGAACTGTGACTTACTCAGACAAGAATAGCTACTCAAGACTGGCAGAAAAATGGGGAAAGCTCAGCAGTGTAAGGGAAGGAATCTCACTGCTGTGGCAAGCATCTCACTCCCCTCTATGGCACATTCTACATAACCCAGCAATTAATTAAAAATAACACATATTTGTGGTCCCTCTTCAGGCAACAAAAAATAACCAATGTACATGTGCAATAACTTTCCTTTTAGCAAGAAATTTCATCAGGCTGTTTCTACTTCGAACCAAAACACAGCATGTGCAATAACTCTGAAAGTGGAGAGACTGGATCCAGTAACAAATGGAATTGTGAATATACTTCTGAAGAGGAATCCTGTCAATAATTCAAGGCCTGTATTAGAGAGGGAATGATGACTATGCCTGCCAGAAAATATATTTTAAAAAATGCTACTGGGCCCCAGGGATTTTCTGTCATTCAAGTCCCTGTTATCACCAATATAGTGCCATGTATGCACCTCCCATGGGCCCCTCTCTCCCTGAACCCGATGACAGTGACTTTGAGATTTTTCAGATTCAATGGGAAGCCCACAAGGGCAGGCTGTGTAATGCCTCCCTCCAAAGAAGGGCTGTACCTACCAAAGGCATTTATGTCCTTTTCCAGTGTTTGTGTCCCCCAGAACTAGCAGCTGTTTAGCAGATGGACCAGGTAGAATTCAGCATGTGCACAAAATGTCTCTCCATACGCATGATGTTAGTTCAAAAAAGCCCGAGTTACGACATCTGCTAGTCCTTGACTGTTATGCAGTGCCAGTTCTAAGTGCAAAGTTTAAACACAAATCAGCAAAAACCAGTACTGCCAAACACAAATTTTCAAAACACTTAGATAATAATAAGTAACCAAAAAGGGATTTGACATTTATTTCTGCTTTCTCACAGATTGGTTCTGTCAAAACCCTAAGTGTTCACCCTAATCACAATCTGAAATCTATCTCTGCAACTTTGAGTTCTAAGAATTTTATTTTATATATGGAGAGGCTATCACATTTTCACCTATTTTCAGAAACAACAGTACTAAGAAAATCAGTAAATATTCAGATTCCCACTAAGATCCCTGTAGTTGGCAATGCTGAACAGTTCCAGAGCTGCAATGTAAGCTCAGACCGGTTCTGTCAAAACCCTAAGTGTCCACCCTAATCCAATCTGAAATCTATCTCTGCAACTTTGAGTTCTAAGAATTTTATTTTATATATGGAGAGGCTATCACATTTTCACCTATTTTCAGAAGTAACAGTATTAAGAAAATCACTAAATATTCGCAGATTCCCACTAAGATCCCTGCAGCTGGCAATGCTGAACAGTTCTAGAGCTGCAGTGTAAGCTAGGCCTTGGTTCCATGTTTGCCTCTGACTGACCTGGCAAATTTATGTCTCTGGGAAACCAGACTAACATAAGCCATGCACTTCAGGAGATGGGCTGTATGCTCTCCATACTGCCTCTGTGCAGGACACAGATGCTGCTAGATGTCATTTTAAACTCAAATCCATTTGTAACACTCANACATGCTTAGGTCTGTGTCCTTCCACTTGGGACTGCTACGTGGAGAAGGTGCTTTAAAAGAGTGGCCATTGCTTCTAGTGCATAAATTTTCACTTCATTTTAACTTCCCAGACATAAGTGACAGGCATTGGATGCTAAATGGATGCAGGAATAGGAAAATACGACTTGAGTATGGGTCTAACAAAGAAAAGAGAAACAGAAAGCAGAAAATCTGAGAGGATAAACAGTTGTATGCAACCACAAGTAGGTCTCACTCATTGTTTCATCCTCCAGTGAGGTGTTGAAGGGCTAATGTTGTGAAAATCAGTATCTGTTTATAAACATCTGCACTCTAAAGAAATACAACCATCTACTGGAACTGTGACTTACTCAGACAAGAATAGCTACTCAAGACTGGCAGAAAAATGGGGAAAGCTCAGCAGTGTAAGGGAAGGAATCTCACTGCTGTGGCAAGCATCTCACTCCCCTCTATGGCACATTCTACATAACCCAGCAATTAATTAAAAATAACACATATTTGTGGTCCCTCTTCAGGCAACAAAAAATAACCAATGTACATGTGCAATAACTTTCCTTTTAGCAAGAAATTTCATCAGGCTGTTTCTACTTCGAACCAAAACACAGCATGTGCAATAACTCTGAAAGTGGAGAGACTGGATCCAGTAACAAATGGAATTGTGAATATACTTCTGAAGAGGAATCCTGTCAATAATTCAAGGCCTGTATTAGAGAGGGAATGATGACTATGCCTGCCAGAAAATATATTTTAAAAAATGCTACTGGGCCCCAGGGATTTTCTGTCATTCAAGTCCCTGTTATCACCAATATAGTGCCATGTATGCACCTCCCATGGGCCCCTCTCTCCCTGAACCCGATGACAGTGACTTTGAGATTTTTCAGATTCAATGGGAAGCCCACAAGGGCAGGCTGTGTAATGCCTCCCTCCAAAGAAGGGCTGTACCTACCAAAGGCATTTATGTCCTTTTCCAGTGTTTGTGTCCCCCAGAACTAGCAGCTGTTTAGCAGATGGACCAGGTAGAATTCAGCATGTGCACAAAATGTCTCTCCATACGCATGATGTTAGTTCAAAAAAGCCCGAGTTACGACATCTGCTAGTCCTTGACTGTTATGCAGTGCCAGTTCTAAGTGCAAAGTTTAAACACAAATCAGCAAAAACCAGTACTGCCAAACACAAATTTTCAAAACACTTAGATAATAATAAGTAACCAAAAAGGGATTTGACATTTATTTCTGCTTTCTCACAGATTGGTTCTGTCAAAACCCTAAGTGTTCACCCTAATCACAATCTGAAATCTATCTCTGCAACTTTGAGTTCTAAGAATTTTTTTATATATGGAGAAACTATCACATTTTCACCTATTTTCAGAAACAACAGTACTAAGAAAATCAGTAAATATTCAGATTCCCACTAAGATCCCTGTAGTTGGCAATGCTGAACAGTTCCAGAGCTGCAATGTAAGCTCAGACCGGTTCTGTCAAAACCCTAAGTGTCCACCCTAATCCAATCTGAAATCTATCTCTGCAACTTTGAGTTCTAAGAATTTTATTTTATATATGGAGAGGCTATCACATTTTCACCTATTTTCAGAAGTAACAGTATTAAGAAAATCACTAAATATTCGCAGATTCCCACTAAGATCCCTGCAGCTGGCAATGCTGAACAGTTCTAGAGCTGCAGTGTAAGCTAGGCCTTGGTTCCATGTTTGCCTCTGACTGACCTGGCAAATTTATGTCTCTGGGAAACCAGACTAACATAAGCCATGCACTTCAGGAGATGGGCTGTATGCTCTCCATACTGCCTCTGTGCAGGACACAGATGCTGCTAGATGTCATTTTAAACTCAAATCCATTTGTAACACTCATAATTTAGCACAGAACTGCTCTAAACTGTTTACAACTTTTCTGTGAGAAAAATCTGTGAAGGGGTTAAAACCCCATATGTCTGTGAAATATAATCATATGCATTTTTCATATTCCACAATTTCCTTCTCTCTCTCTCCCAACTCATTTCCAACATATTCCGTCTCATATCCACTCTCAGCACCCAATTACCATCCTTCTGAAGTTATTTTTCTGCTTAAATGATGCTGGAATAATGTTAACAAGATTATTTTTTTTTGATTGTCAGATTACAGTTCACATGTGAATCAAAATTGCATTAAGGGTCTGATCCTGCCACCCTTGAAATCAATTGTGGTTTCATTCAATGAAACCAAAAGGTCTCACTCTTAGTGAGCCGTAACTCCAGGACTAGTGACCATTTATTATTCATAAGTACAGTCTGGGACAGGCTGATAAATGAACCCTAACCATCCCACTCGATTTCAAAAGAACCAGAGCGGGCTGATTAATGGCTTCAGCAATTTCAAGTCTTGCTAACCTTACCTTAACAGGGATAGGGAGATGCCTGATGGTATAATATTTATATAACAAAGCAATTATCTCCATATTATGGATTGTTTCAGGATGCATTCACTCCAGCTCAATGTAGTGGGGCTGTGGAAGACATTATTTGACACAGCATGTAAAACTGATAGATGGAGGTTTGTACTGTCCAGTTTGCTTACAAAATACAAGAAAAGACAACCTGCATGACAAACTTTGCACAAGCCAGGGTAGAGGCAGCCTTTGCTGCAGAGGGCTAGGCCTAGAGAGGATTCATGTTCCTTTGACCTAAGATGGAGGATTGTTTTAAAACAGTGAGAAATGGTGACATTGCTGGCCAGGATGCAAAAAGACCTGCTTAAAACTTACAAAGAAAGTAAACAACCTGAAATAACCATACCATCCATCCTCAGCCAATAAAAGCCCAAATCCAGAGCACACCTATCAGTCTGGGTGGCCAATGAAATGACCTGAATGAGATTGAAGAAATCAAATAAAGTCACAAAATTACTGGTGAGAGAGCATAACTCAAAAAGACATGAATGCAGAAGTCAATGAGTAAGAGAAGCCTCCAGGGACTCAAATAGGCTGCAAAGAGGAGATTACTAAATTCAGTAAAAGAGGGGGAAAGCAAAGAAAAAAAGCTCTGCTCTGTAGAGGACAGCAAAGCACTACTGTTAAGAGCATGCAAGGAGGAAAGGACACTGAACAAAAAGCAGGAGCTGGAATAGCCCATATTTGCTGCAGGAGAATGGCCATTATAACCTGTTAATATCTGCATAGTGATACGGTGCAGCATCAGCTTTCAGCATAGGTGGGATGGTGTTCCAACAGACCACGGGGTGGCCATGGCCTTGTCTCTTGCCATGGGCCATGGAGTGGGGGCTGAAGGGAGAGGGCAGCATTCCCTGGCTAAACTTATCTATTCTTTCTGCCTGCATTACCTGAAAAAGTTTCAGATGGCTCTGAAAAGGTGAAGATGGTGCCTTTTCCTGCAGGTAGTTCTCCCAGTGGGGAGTAGGGAATGGCTGGTCCAGTTGTATACAGCACTTACACCCCAGCTCCCTGAGAGCCACCTTTCCACATGTCTTCCCACCTCTCACACTACTTGAGAGTCAAGGAGGTGATCTATTTCCAGTTGTCTTCTTCGAGGAAGCTGTCTCACCAGAAGCTCTCCATGAGGCCGCTTCAGTCTCAGAAATCCAAACAAAGCAGAAATGTAAGATGTGAAATAGTGGGCAGGTTGCTCTGAACCTCTGTGAGTAGTTGACAGGTACCTGAGTGAACTGGGCCCATTAAGAAATGAAGAAAATGGTACACCAATTTCAAAGACTGTCTTGGGAAATCCTGCAAGAAACTGCGTCTCTTTCTGCAGGTAGAGCCCGGTGGACACAAAGAGCACTTCACATTCCACGAGCTCCATGGTGGACCGACATCTAACACAACAGAAATAGCAGCAAAGCAGGTCATTTCAGAATTGTAGCAAACCTGATCAAAATGAACAGTTCTGAATTTATGGCAGAGAATCAGTGACAGTAAATCAAAGAGGGGAGGTGGAATGATAAAAACAGAACATTCAGGAAAGAAACTCAAATACTCTTTTGAGCAATCTCAGCTGTAAACTAACACACACCAGCTGTTACAAGGTGCAAATTGAAAGTCTTGGGCAGACCAACAACTTGACCAGTACTATTCAGCTATAACAGGCTGCATCTGACAAGTGTGCCAGTAGATGGTGTGTTTATTTTAACCAAATAGTTACCTGAACATAACTAGAGTTCCCTTTAGCGATGCTGCTTTGTTTTGAGCACATATTGCTTGCTGAACATGCTTGAATTTTACCCTCTGAAGTTTTCTCTCTCCTATTTCATTCCCTTGTGAAATGTCACAAAGAGGATCAGTGTGGCCAATGTGATAGGAACATTCGGATCATTGAGTGTAATATACTACTCATATTTGCACTTCAAAGCATTGTGCTTTTGCAGTTAAATATAGTCCCATGCCATCTTTTACATGATGAGCAATAGAAATACCAGGATCTTTCCTCATATGCTGGCACAACACCTCAGCTCCAGGTTTACCTCTGCTGGCTTATCCAGGTCCCAATTTACCTTAACAAATGTCCGTGTCCCTAGGAAAGCAGGAGTTAACTAATGGATTTCAGTGTCCTTATGACATGTAGCACTGTTACAGATATCTTGGCTCAGGCTCCAGATCTTGCTTGTTTTCAGAGGAGATTTTAAGAATTTGTGAAACATCTTTTCATTTGCTTTTATCTTATGATAATTTGTTCAGCCCCCTTCACAAATAGACATTTTTATGGCTCAAAGTGGCTGCATTTTTTCNTTTTTTTTTTTTTTTAAGCAGGTTATGTGAAACATGAATGCATTGCATCAACACATCAAGAAGGCTTAGTCTGTCTGAGCTCAGGCATTCAGCATTTGAGAGTACTACTCTGCCTCCAGCCAGCCATCACATCCACTGGTGCTCACAGCTCACCCAAGACTTCTTCAGATAGAGATGAAGGGAAAAGGATTCTTCCTCAGAATAAGTGGTAACTTATAGGAAGGGCCAACAGAGAAGAGCCAAGAACCAGGAACTCCAGATCTGCTCATCCATGACCGCTGCTTGTCACAGCATGACACAGCTCCCACCTGACAGCCAAATAGGTCCAAAGCATTTCTTCTGACAATCAAGATACCAAATGAGGAAGCTACTGACAATGTATTTATTTTCTTCTGTAACACAAAAGAACAGCCTACTTGCCTCTTTATATCAAGCAGTAGTATGACTGGTGCACATTTTAAAGCCCAGACTTCGAAGCTGATTGGTGTTCCATGAGAAAAGAAGGTATGTGACTAATTCTGTAAGATAGTTCATTAACTGATTGTATGAAATTCCTGAGAAGCACCAGCACAAAACTTGAAAGCTAAGGAACATGCTCCTGCAACCATGTTGAGAACTTCAAAACACACATACTTGTTGAACTGAAAGGACCAACAACAAAATTATATGCTGAAACACTGAACTACTTGACTCACAAACAATTAAAGCATTCTTTCAGTATACATTATATTTTGTAGAGCTTTTTTTTTTTCTCAGGCAGTATATACAACAAAGTGGATATGCTCACAGGAGTGGCATCAAGCTCTTAGATTTCTTTTCCTGTAAATTTTGGTCAGTCTAATTCCTTTGAACTTGGGGAGATATTGGCTGGACCCCCAAACTGAACTGAACTAGACCTCCAAAACTGCTTCTGGAGATTAATTCTCTGGAGCAGCGAGGGGCTTCATTCCATAAGAAAGTGGCACTGGGTTGTCTGTTTTTTGCTTTCTTAAATTCAGCATATAGTAATTCCCACCCTTACTATCTTGGACTAGAAACAAAGGTGCCTATGCATGACAAGCCTCTCATTTCAGAGCTACCTCTCCTTCTCTAGCCCTTTCGCAAAAGAATTACAATTGCACTCATATTTTAAGGTTGGTGTCATTCAGCTTCTCAATCAGTTTGGGAAGTCCTATATCTAAAAAGCAACAAGTCTGTTGTAAATTTATAGTGAAGTGATCAGACTCCCAAATAGAGCAGCACTCAAGATTTAGCGCTAACAGCTCCACAATTTCTTTACTTCTAAATGCACAAATCAACTTTTTGTAATGTGGTGTCCAACACAATTCTTACATTTGTAACTCTCTAGTACCAGAAAGTCAGGACAGACTCTGAGTTTTACTCAATTTTTGACCACCTGCATAATCTTAAAGACTCAATTTTACCTGAAACACGTGAAAGCAATAACCTTATGGCTGCTCCATGTAGTAACAGTTCCAACATGTGCATAGACATGGGATCACATTGCCAGTGCGTTGTCTTCATTTTACAGCTGGTTTCAGTCCCAAAGGCAGAAAGAATGGAAGGATTTGTTCACATCTGGTTACAAAAGATCTTACACACATGCCTGAAGTGACTCAAGGTTAGAATTGTATCTACCTTGGATCTGAGAATCCTCTTCAAGTAGGTTTCTCATTCTGTTTACTCTCAAGGAACGTTTTTTAATCAGGTGTAGCAACAAGTAGAATAAAATAGCCTCGGGATCTAGCCTTTAAAGACCAGTTAGAACACACTGGCACTCATCGCAATTATTTGCCTTTCCTAACTTGAGATACAAAATGTCCTGTCTGCCAAGAACAGCCCAGCACAGCTATGCCTGTCTTTGCTTGATGCAGACTGATTTTCCACTGTAGATTCATTATGTCATTGAATTCAGTCACGGGAATATTAACATTTTCACACATGTGGTAACTCATTTTGTGAATGCAAAGCTCATTTATTACAGTGATTTCTTCAGAGACTGAAGTATGCTCATTTTGTAATGATGTCTATAAAAAAAGACAGATTCTGAACCAGCGAAAGCATGTAAATTTACCTGAAATACAAAGTTTACAGCTAAGACTGTTTATTGTTGGTAATCAGTGGTGTTTTGTCACCCTGTTTCCCCTTGTTGTTTGGTATCTCGAGTAATTTAAAGTATAATGTAATAAGAGAAGCTTAGGGACTTTGTAGCTAAGTGGCTTTCGATTGCCTACTCTGACCTCACTAATGACTCTTATAAGACTGAGCAATTTAAAGAGAAGTGCCATCTCGAAAGCCACGCTGCAGAAATGATATTTGGACTATTGCACTAAAGCCTGAGGAAAGAACCAACTAGAGTCTCTCTCTCTGTGTAACAAAAGAAAACACAATTTAGATATAAATGTTAACTTAATGGTGTTATGCATTTATTGCAGCATCATAATTAGAGCATATTTTTATTTTGTATCATAATATTACGATGCTTAGAAAATGCAAACCATTCATATTTATCAAGTGCTCACTCAATGCTGCTGCTTGTAATTCTGAGCACTAAAACATAAGAGGGATTTTAATCAGATATTCACAAATCTGTGCAACAAGAGGAAGATTAAATCAGCTTCAGTTCTGAGCACATATTTATAAATTCTTTTCCTTAAAACATCAACAACTAATTATCTGGGTCAGCAGAAGAGGGAGCTACATTTTTATTGCAAAGTTGAATAACACAGAAGCTCCTTTCATAAATATCATAGCTGTGGTTGGTATTAAAATAAATAATAATAAAAAAGAACTCTTGTTTTATTGAGTTAGTAAGAGATGGTCTCCCTGGTGGTTGAAAAGAGAAAGTCCAGTAAAATGCTACTTTTGCGTTTCCTGGAAATGTGATGAATTTAAAGTTTCAAATTAAGCAAATGTTCCAATTCAAATAAATTGATCTTTTTCACCACATGAAAGTAGATACTAAAGTTGTTATTCTTTTGAGTTTTGTACCTGCGCTGTCATTGATATGATTGCAAAGACATGTTGTCATCTGGCCTAATTCAAACCCTATGTATATTTGAGTAGCCTCTTAATTTAGCTTATTTTAAACATTGAAATATCAGTCTTGTTTGCAAGAACAAGGCATTTAACTGCATCTTTTAATGTACATTCTAAAGCTGTAGGGCCTGGTTCCTGCTCAAGATGTGCTCTGTCCATGAAGCAGATGTATATGTCCAAGCAAGAGTTAGGAATGAAGTTGAGCACCCAGGGTAGAAAAGATGAACTGCTTACTCAAAACTGTTCTCATGTGCACCATCTTGTATCCTGATGCTAATAAATACACAGAATGCCACATATAGAGTGGCCGGGAAAAAACCCCACAGCCTAAAAATCAGCAGGCAATAGGAACAGGTGAACAGGTCAGTAAGAGCACACCCAGGCTCCGACTCTGGGGGATCATGCTGTGCAGAAAGGAGTAAACTACCCCATATCTACAAAAGATAATCACTGAGAAAGAGTGTGCATTTTTTGTTCACAATCACATGACTTTTGAGAGGGGTAGGAAGAGAAAGGCCTTTAAATCTAAACACAAGTACTGACAGCAATGAGAAATATCATTGTTGGTCCTATCATTATAGAACAAAGATTTAACACACAAAACACACCCAACCTAATAGTGGGAAGATAAACACCCAAAATTCCTAATCTATCCAGATGGACTCTCATTATTTTCCAGCAAATCTCATGATCTTAGAAGGTCTGAAATTTTCATAGCTGAAACAGAAATAAGATAAAAGATCCTAAAGTTGTCAGGATGGATCATCAAGCTCTTGAAAACATAATAAAGGAAAAGTTAGTCTACACTTTACTCTCCAAATATGTGTCAAAGACATGGCACAAGACAAAACTGGATGCTGAAGTATGAAAATCATGTGTCCTTCACCTCCGTGCACGCACTGAATAAAATTCAACCCCACTCAGATCAGGGATCTATGCACAAGGGTCATATTTTCCTGTAAACTCCAGCAGACGAGTAGACACATCTGCAGAGGGCTCTGCCAGTGTGCAAGGCATTCACCGAGTCTGAAGCCCAAATCCACAGATTACAGGAGAAATGATGCCCAGTCAGAATATCTGGCCTCTATAGAAAAGGCACGATTTTTTTAATCCATACAGTCATCAACATGTGAGCAACACATTATTCAGGACCAGACAATGTGGAGTAGACAAACGGTCAATACAAGTACAGGCACCCTGTGTGTAAACCACTGTGTGTGGAGGTGGTGGGCCGTCTGTGGCCTCTGCCAGATCCACTCTCCGGTGCAATCCCTGGAATGCTTCTATTCCCCTTTGCAATGGGTTTTTATGCACAGACACTGCATTGTCCAAAGGCATTCTAGCTCCAGGCTGGACTGGGGCATGCCTGAGGCACTGTGCCCCAGATAAGAACCCTTCAGCAAACAGCTGCAGCAGGGAGATGGGCAGGAACCAGATGCATCGGTGTTACCAGGGACTTTCCATTATCTGAAGTGTTCCAGCTCCACTTTACCTCATGAAACAAAGCTGGCTGTGTTGCTAACCCTCAGCATTGAAAAACCATAAAGCAGGAGTCACATACATAAATCACGCCTAAATGCCTTCTGGGGTTTAAGCCTTTAAAGTTCCTTTTCCAGGCTCTTCTCCATAACCATAAGAACAAAAACTTCTCCTTCTGCATGAAAATTGAAATATTTTTCTCCTCATTGGAATCCACAAGTTAGAACTTTAGTCAAATAATGCAAGACTGGAGGTGAACTCTTGAAGGCTGATGACACTGTGCTGATTGTGCAGTGGTTTCTGGCAGCCTGTTGGAGGGACCAGGTGTGAGGCCCTGTGGTGTCCTTTGGAGAGCAGACCTGAAGTCCCCTTTGTGCTGGGGTTTGTGCGCACCACCAAAAGTACGAGTCTGAACTTTGCATCTCCACATGACACCCAGTACTAGCCCTGAGGGTCTAGTCTGGAGGTCAGCCAAGCTTTGACATAGATCCCTTTGTGAAGCATATCGTGGTTATTTTGTCTACTCTACCTTGATCTTGTTCTCATGAGGTTGAGAAAAGCCTTCCCACTATACGGATTTTAAAATGGCTCTGTAATGGGAGCCTATCATTTATCAAAGAGTCCAATTAAGAACTCCTCTTTGTTGCACTGTCCCTTCAGAAAGTCAAGAAACATATCCCACAACATATGAGGCTCTAGCACTTGTAAGCAAATGGTCGTCTTTTGGGTTTGCATCTGGGTCACTATATAAACAAAGTACAAAACACACAGTAGGACCACTGCCTTATTGTCTATGGGATACTTTTAGGCAAAAATTTCAGCTGCAGACGGTAAATACAGCTTCAAAGCATAATGATATCTAACAGTGAAATAGCTGAGTCAGGTGCATTTACCGAAGCAAGGTGAGCCAAACACTAATTACAGTGCGGTTGCACAAAGATTAATGTTACATCTGACATATTTTAAAAGTAGGCTTAAACCAGTGCCAAATGAATTTGATGAACTTCCATAAGCTTCATCCATAGGCATTTTATTGTGGCTAAAGAAGAAAGCTGTAAGAGATACAGAACACATTAGAAGATATGCTTCTCATTTCTGAGAATCAGCACCAAGTTTTCCTGGAGCTCTGACTAAGTGTCTGAAAAGTTTAGTCACTCACAGGTGTTTTGCTGCCATCTGTCAACAGCTGATTATTGCAAACCTGTTTACTCAGTCTAGTGCTGTGAGAGAGAACTTGCTATCTTTGCTCAATCTCTTTATACAGCTCTTGAGCATCTTCCCTCAGAACCAAAATGCCCCCGGGCTTTGGGAAATTGCAATCCACATCCCCAGATGAGCTTTACAGCTGGCCCCTATCTCTGTGAAGTTCCCAAACTTCAATTCTGGCTCAGAGTACTGAATTTGGAGATTTAATTATAGCACTGTCATTCAGAGGAAAGTCTTCACAGGCTGAGGTATTGCCATTACTTGCCAGATGCATCCACACCCTGGTACTGATTACATACATTACTGACCTCAGCTGAACCATGAGAACAATAAAGCTGGCCCTGGTCAAGAATCTTTCAGACAAAACCTGGTTTCGCTAGAAGAGGCAGATGAGAATCTAATGTATTTCACAGACACTTGCTGCACGCATGAGCTGCAGACAATCACCAGCATACCCCAGCTGAGCTGGCTGGCCGGCCCAGCAGGACCCTCCCTGCCCACTGCCTGACACCTCTCAGGGAATGACCATGACACTCGTGTGTCCAAGATTCATCAGCCTGTGCACTCGGCCAGGCCAGGCCCAATATGGAAGCTAATTTCCGCCTGAATTGGAAGGGAATTTCAGTGCATGCCAAAGACCTTTAGAGGCCAAAGGAGCAGGTCCAGAGCCATAGGGTTTGGAGAAGATTGCAGTCGCTGTGTGTCCTCCTGCTGACATGGATGTAGCTGAACACTAAATGTTTTTACTTACACTTATAGGTAAGTAAGAACATTTGTAGAAAACACTTGAAAACTTTCCTCAGCAAATTGCTAATCTGGCCATAATGCATTCTGCTCTGTCTGACCATCAGCACTGGATTTTTCTAAGTGATCAGGATTTTATTAAACATACAAGTTTATTTTTATAAAAATTGATAAATATAAATTCTTGTAAAGGAGGACCTCTAACTACTAATAACATCTTTGTATCTACAACCTTAAAACAGGGCATTCAGCCTTTTCCTCCTAAGTACAGGCACCACAGGGTTTTTTTTAATCTGATCATGACTCTTTAAGTAGAGAAATTCTAATTTTGGTCAAGCATTTTGCAGTGTGAAGGGGGTGGTATGCTTGCCATGGTTCCTGTCAGAAGATATACACGCTAAACCTAAAAGTTTACAGGCTTTTGACTTCTCTGCCTCCCTGAATCACCTTCCTCATCAACAGCATTAGAGTAAGTTAGCCATGAAGGTAAAAAAAAAAAAAACAGGAAAAAGCTTGACATCAAATTGTCCCAGAGTTAGAAAACAAGGTTCAGCATCGTTGCATCTTCCCATGCAGCACTATCCCATTAGGAATACTTTCATTTGATTAGACTGATCCATTGGCTCCTAGTCCATATTACTTAACCCTCAAACCATTATGCCCTATTGAAAATAATTGGTAATGACAGTTTCGGGTTTAATATTTAATACAGTGGTTAAATGGAGTCGTACTGTTTGTGGTTATAGTTTCCATTGACTAATAAGCAAGTCGAGAGCAAAACGCATTTTTCTTCAGCTGTTACATTAGCAGAAAGCTAAACACGACGTTACTCATAATAGCCTTAAACATTTTCAGAGAAATAGCTCCCAAAGCCAAGTCAAATATTACTTTGATTTGTGGTTTACTTGTTTTCCTTTTTATTACTGGAGGACCGTCTTTTCAGTAGCTTTAAGGAATGCTGCAAGGTGGATGGATGGACTGAAAGACATTGCTTTGCACGTCAGGCCAATTTTCAAATACTCCTTCATACAGTGCGCTGTGCATGAGCTCCTCCTGCCTGTGCAGCTACAAGGGTAGGGTGCAGAGTCCTGTGAATCCCACCTCCCACTCCCACAGCAACTCCTTCTGCCCTTGGCCGTGCCAGCACCACCCTCTATGGGGCTTTGCTGTGTGCCAGAGACCTGGGTTGGGTTAGAAAAACCAGCAAGGAAAAGAAGATGGAACCTTCCTCACCCAAACTGCTGTACTGTGACAACACCATCTCAGAGAAGAAGCCTTCTGCACGGTGCTCCCTTTTCTTCACAATAGGGGAGGAAGGTTCTGGAAGAGCAGGGATTGAGCAGCTGTGAGATACCTGAAAGTAATGTCAAACATATGGAGGTTTGTACTGCAAGGACTCACCCACCTGTACAAATTTTGGGTCAGGTTACCTGGTGTCTCGCCAGTAGCTTCAAAAGGGCTTTATTTATTTACTCTAGCCAAGAATTTGGTGCTCTATTTTTTAATCTGCCCACATCTTTCACCTCCTCCTGTAGCGCTTGTTCTCCCAGGGCTTTTTTTTTTGCCATTAACACTCCCAGTTCTGCGTGATTATTACATTAACAGGGATTCCAGCTGAGGGTGGGGCTCACTCACAGAAAATTAGTCAGTGTGGATCTCCACTCCCCCATGGCTTGGTTCCCACCAGTATCTGAGCAGGCTTGTACGTATTGCAACCACTGCTATGATTTACTGGAAAGAGACCCCCTTATGTGTCATTCATAAGCTGAGTGGATGAGACAGAAATACACCCAAATATCTGAATTACAGAAAGAAAACTGACATTCATTAAACATGTTCATTATTTTACCAGTGCTAAATGCTGCTTTTGCAAACCTTTCCTGCTTGCTCCTCTATACTGAGCTATTGTCTATTATCTTGAATGTAGAAGACTCAAAAGACTAGATACAATCAGAGTACGCTCCAAGGACCAAGTCCTTCAAAGAATAGAGTACCTTCCCAGATGTGCTAACTACCTGTCTCTATAATTTTCTTTGGGACCTATAAAGCACTTAGCCTCAGACTCTGAATTCTTAGAAAAGGATTTGCCAGCATAAGCAAATTAGTATTGGAATTTGGTCTTACCAAATTCTTCACCACATTGAGACAGAGACAGTTTGAGAGGGCCCATAGCAGCATTCATCCTTTCAAAGGGGAGACTCCTAATTCCATAGCTCACACTTGAACTATACCTCAGGTATATTGAGACGTAACACATCACTTACAATGGAATTGTGCCTTATCCAAGCTCTACTGTAGAAGTACATTCAAATGAACTTCCTGAACTAGATAGTCAACCAAGGTTAGCTTCACAGACTCTAAGGTGGGAGAGGAAAGTGATTTTCTATTATTGAAACTTCTGAGGTCACATACTATAACAGAAAGATCAATTTACCAAAAAGGGAAATAAGATTGCTGGGTGGACCCAATGCTTAAAAAGTACTTAGCATTGTTTTTGAACTTATATAGAAGCATGATGGAGAAACACAGCTTTGTTTCCATTATAAATGTACAAAATGACAACCTTAATTTAGAGAAGTGCCTGACTTGACCAGTGCCAGGCTGATCTAATTGGTGACAGAAGGACCATATTCTTGGCTGAAATATACATACACTACAGGCAGGAGTCAGGCAACCTGCCCCAGCCAACTGCAATGCTGCGTGGACAAAATCAAGATAGAGAAATGCTTTACTAAGAATTTTGGACATGATTCTCACATATACCTGTGATTAACCAGTAATGTCCATAGACTCATGTTAGGGTAGCATTTTAGATTTATTTTTCCCTGATATCAAACAGTGAATAGCCCTACTAAGAGTTCTCAAAAATGAAGAGTCTATAGTTCAAGACTCTTCTTTCAGTAGCAAACACACTTATTGCAGATGGAGACTGTCTAGTCAGCAACTCCCGATAGATTTCTTCTAAATTTCTTCTAGTTGGACATAGAGCAGTATAATTCAATAGCAGGGGTTGAAATGGAAAAGGCCATTTCAGAAGCCCTCAACTTTTCTCTTTCAGAAGTCTTCAGGGAGCAGCTGCAGTTCCTTCCTTGAATCTTGCCAAAAAAACTGAGGTTTCTGTCAACCGCCTCAGGGTGTATCTGTCCCAAGGGAGCGCAGTGAGGAATAAGGGGTGAAGGCTGCATTCTCCTAGACAAGGTGCATGGAATCTAGGCCTTTGGTGGTAAGTCCTCTCCCTGCTGCTCCCTGTTTGCTCTCAGCACCTGCGATAACACAAGTGCTTCCATTGCACCAAGCACAGTAGCAGCAGCAACAGTGGTGACCAGCTTCTCTTCAGACAGGCCCAGTTTCTCCAAGCTTGCTTGAGAGGTTCTGAAAGCTGTATGCAGTCAGTGACTTGTTTCTTAAGAATTCTCCCAACACAAAGTCATATAAAATATATTCAGTCAAGAACAGAAATCATTACTGAGTATAAACTATTTTATCTTTCATTTTTACCTATTCACAGAGGGAAATGCACCTTGTGCACCATACAAATCCAATCTAAGCTCTGAGAATAGGCTCTAAGTAGGACTTAAGTAGTATAGAGGCCGTTAGCCTGACCCTCTACACGGGGGTTAATTTCATCCAAAAGCTTTTCCAAGAGATAAGGAAACAATCTTTCATGTACAAAGTGCTTGAGGAAACCAAGAAACAGTAAAAGAATCTGCCTGCTTTGAAAGCTTTGTATCTCACCTCAACACTCAATAGAGAGATGTGTTGTGTTGATGTATTGTAGATTATACCTTAGCCAAATGGTGAAGTTAAAAGAAAACAGGATCCCTTGACACTGTCTTAGACAACCCATAATATGGCACTATCATTAAAAGAAGTTTACAAAAGGCTTCTATTTACATGTCTGCAGAAAATAGAACAGGGCGCAGGATGCTGATTGCAGTGTAAATGTTAACTGACGGACTGAACGGCACTTGCTGGGGTGTGGAAAACCTAGTGCAAACAAAGGGAGGAGAAAACAGTCTCACTGCCCAAAGCAGCCCTGCATCCTGACAGCAGGCTGGCTTTCAGTGGAAAACAACTCTGTCATGCTACAGGAATGGAGGGTAAGATGAGGATTAATGGGAGATATCTGGCAATTGAAAAGATAACTGTGGTAGCTCATTGCTGAAAGAACAAGAGACAGGACTAGACATAACTCAGCCTCTTTGCTGCCTGCCTCCAGAAAAGATCTCTAGATTTGGTGGTCAAAAGTTAAAAAAGATGGCAATTGCATATTCTGTACTTTGGGAATGAAACACTGTTTTCATGGCAATACTTCACTTTGTTATAAACACCCAGGCCATGGTGTTCACATTGGAAAGGTTCTCTAGGGGCAAGTGAATCCATATCTGGATTGGTTTGGAATTGGTAGGGGAGATTGGTTTGGAATTGGTAGGGGAGAAGGAAATCAAAAATGCAAAAGGAACAAATATCTCAGAATAGCAGTGGTGACAAGAATATGACCAGCAAGGACCAAGACACCAAGCTTACATTATTTACAGACCGTGGTTATTTTGGGCAGTGATGTGTCCTTATTTTCTCTTGCTTCTGTAAACATTCCCAATGAAGCTGTGCAAAAGGGCCTCCCCTCTAGAAGTGAATGCTATTTGTGACTTCACTGTTTGTAACCAACTCCTTTCACCCATACACACAAATAACCCTAAAATGACCTCTATTCATGACTAATCTAGGGCTAAATTGAAAGCGCTGTCTCTAAAGAGAAACCCCTGTATTGCCCAGGAAGAGCCAGTACCATCCTATGCTTCCCCTCACAGTCAGTATGGCCAAGCTACTCACAGCCACTGCAGCTCTTGCCTCCATTTACTATATAGAAGTTTTCAATGCCTGGGTTTATACTACAGTCAAGATTTACTAGACTTTAACCCATTTGCAAGGGAAGACATCACTCTGCGAGGTCAAACTCAATGTTCTCTTCTATTATGTAGCTATTAAGACCCAGCCCTGCAAAGATCTGCTGTGAACAGCTTTCCTCAGAGGAGCACTTCCCTGTAAGGCCTTTGCATCATGGACACGCTGTGTCACACACGCTCTAGTGTCATGTGTAGCCACACATTGTCATTAACCAGACTTTAGTAGGTAATAGGGTGAAACATGTCAGTGAACCATAAATCCAGACTGATTTAGAAGATAAATTGTAATGGCCCAGAAGTAGCTGTTATAGCCTTTCCTGTCAATACTTCACCTTTAAAAAAATTCCCTAAATACTTACTAAAACTACTAGATGTAATGGCTGTCAATAACGTTTACTTTAAATAGTCCCCAAACACATTACATAACCTGCATTTAAAAAGTCCATCTTGCCAATATTTGAAGGAGGTGCAACAAGCCACCCTGTCACCTCTGGTGGACCCCTGGGAGCAATGCTACTCGTTGCTTTTCCACATTAACCCTTCATCATCCAACTCACCTCCTCCTGAAAGTTAAGGTGAGGATGAGAGAGGTAGAACTTTGGGTATAGCTGCATGATGCATCATGTCCAGAGGCAGAGATTGTGTCTGTAGTTCGTGCTCCCTCCTCTACAGACCTGGGATGGAAATGAACAGGAAGGAGCAACCCAATGGGCTAGAGACTCCTTATGGCAGTTTCTTGGCCCAGTAACATGTGTTACATTGCTGTACCCGCAGAAGGATAACAGCAAGCCTGGATGGAGGCTCTGCCCTTGCTTTGTCCCGTCTCCCAGACTGAGCTGACTGAACCACTCTTACAGCTGCTCTGAACCCCATACATCCACCTGTGATGCCAAAGCTCATAGGTGAAGGTCCTAAGGGTGCAACTTCACTCGTGACATGTCTCTAGGTCACTCAACTGTTCAGAATAGAATTCTTGAGAAAAGGAAGAGCAGAGAAAGAACAATACCAAGAACTGTCATATTAAAAAAACAGTTCAAGAATAAAGGGGTCTTTTGATTCCACAAGTAATTCCACATTTTCTATTTCATCTTCCTAACATACTTTGGTAACAGCAGGGATTCATGTTGTCCCATCTCTGTAGTAAATGCCCCAAACTAGTGGTATTTCTAGAATAAAGACCAAGCATACTGAATTACCGTTTTGTAAGATTTTTTTTCAATTCATGTTTTTGAAATGGGAGCATTTCAAATTGTATTTTAAGATATCCAAGCACAGTTTGTAGGCAGAGGTGCTACCTTTCATTGTGTCTGACACAATCAAAAAGGCTTTAGAGCACAACAGAGATCTTGGTGAAGCAGCACAAGAACCCTCCATGTACAAGTAGTACATGGCTATTAATTTGTGTTTGCAGATGCATCTGTTGGAATATGATGAAATTATACCTCTTCCAGTGTAGGCAGTGGTAGCTATTAGTTTGAAAGATGCCTGCAAAAGCATCACTAATTGTAAGCTTGCAATATAAAAGGTGGTACTTAGAAAGCCTAGATGACAATTCTACCCTTATCTATATCTGAAAATTCACCATTACTTTAATGAGTTAATTCATCATTATTTATCCAAAGACTTCTGTTTTTCTTATAAATCTTAAAAACTATGAATATAGTGTGAATTAGCCATCTGCAAATCTATTGTCAGAACTAATGTTTCAATGTCTCATGGTATCAAGGCACTGCTGAAAATGAAGACACACTTCTGAAAGAGTTAAATAAAGCAGGGTCAATTATCACTGGAATGCTAACCAGAACTCTCTAGGGCAAGATAAATCAATAGTAAATACTATCTTACTAAGGAAGTGTGTGTCATTTTCAGTTCAGTGTACTGGAGAGCACACTGCTCTGCTAAATTAAGTAAGAATTGTAATAATATCATGGCATGTAGTGGAAATAGCAGTAGGTGAAATTTCCTCTATGAACCCAAGAAGTGACGCAATGGCAGCTTGTATGGCTATAATTGTATATTTTGCTGGAATCCAAAATAAAGGTTTTAATGTATTATTAAATTCCTTGCTTGGAGGCAAGCATTCGCACACCTACAATTATTTTAATTGCATGTTCCAGATTTTTTTGTTTTTTACAATTTTATGACAGAAGTTGAAGTTAAAATTAATACTTCTCAATATACTTTCCTGAGTTTCAGCAATAAGTTCTTCTCTTTGGGTAATAGAGCGGTTTGTTCAGTGTGTTACATTTTTAGTTTTATGGAAAGGTTTTGGAAAAAATTGTGCCAAAAAAAATACGTCTGGTAACCAGTAGTCAAACTATAGTAAATTAAATAAGTCTGGAGAGCAGAAAAGAACAAGTTTGGAAGCTAAAGACATCACTACATCCTAGGAAGAGGTGACAGTGGATTCTCAACCTGCAGCTGAGTCTCTAAAAACACAGAGAAGAAATGGGCTTTTGTGGTTAAACTGCATGTAGGGGCTTGGCTCTGTGCACTTGATATCCGCTCATGGTAGGCTAATGTGTGGGTTTGCAGCATGCCCCTATTCTGCACTAATATTTCATATATATTCTTAGTCAACAGGTTGTTTCACTGTCACGACAGGATGGTCATGTGGAGGACAAAATCCTTCTACTCAGCACAGGTGCTGTGTGATTGCCATGGAACATCTGTCAAACTACACACACCCCACCTGAGCTCCTGGGAAGGTCTGGTGGAGCCTTTTACTATGACTAGGCCTCTGTTCCTGATTCTTCCATCTAATTCCATGGTCTGAAGAAAAACAGGCTGTCCTCCCTCATCAAAGCCTGCTGCTGGATCTCCCAGATTGACATTTTCCTGGACCTTACCAGCAGATAATATCTTTCATCTCCTCTACATCAGTAGATCCAAAGAATTACCAAGACTTGTTCAATTTCACTGATTTCAGAGGTATTTCTCCTGATTTATAGCAAACTAAGTGGAATGGGAATTGGGTCTGAGCTCTGGGGAGGGTCACACACATGGCCATTTGCCATCCCTTCCCACTGGGGCAGGAGGCTGGATAGCAAATGCACAGTCTCACAGCAAGGGCACTTCCTCTAAGGAAAAATATTCATATATACCCAAATCTTGACTTTCATTAAGCTTAATGCATTTACAGCCAATTGCATTTGATAGAAAGCTTTTCCCAGGTAGTATTTAAGCTCATCAAGAACACTAATCAATGGCTGGTAGTTAAATGCATTCTTAACTTTTTATGTGCGTTGTCCTTGTGCCATGTGATGCGATGTCTTTATAACAAGACCATTAGGGAAAATCACAAAGATTAATAAAAATACAAGGAGAATTGGACGCAAGGGGTTCCATTAAATAGAGCAGGATTACAGACAAATGAGGCTCTGTGGTATTCTGGGCTGTAATATTTTAAGTGGGTTTTTGCTACGCACTATTGTTTATTGGCCTTTTTCTTAGTTCTTCCTTTTACAGCTGTACTGATCTCACATAAAATAGGATGGTCCCAAGGCAAGCCTAGAGTTAGGAGGAGAAAAAAGCCCATGTTCCCAAACTGTCGTGTTTCTATTCTCCCTCCTGGCAGGAATATGAAACCAGGACTTAAAATAAAAAGCAGAAATTCAAAACAATCCCTTTGACTGCTTTTATCCAAAGGCAGAGTTTACATCTGAAAAATTCCACTGATCCATCGATACATTTCCTAGAGAGGAGTGGGAGAGGAGACTGCATTTATTTCAGGAAGATAAGGTCTATTTAAAAACAAACTACTCTGCTTGAGGCTGAGGTCCACATACTGACTGCCCATTACGGGATGGGAAAGATCAGCAACAAGCAGTTGCTCACCAGCTGCCCTTCCAGCAGCATGAGCAGCAGTCCCTGGTACATGGAACTTTTGGAATAGCCTGGGACAAGTCACCTCATTGCCCTGTGCCTCAGTTTCTCAATGTAAAATATAGAACGATGGATTCATCTTCTACCCTTTGTCTTTATACAAAATGCTACAACATATTATACCTCTCTTGTCATATATTATGCACAGCACCTAATACAGGGGCCAGAACTAGTCCTGGAGCCTGTAAATATCGATGTACGCATGATACTAATAACTTATCACAAGAGGCCAAGCAATGAGGGCAGTCTGGGAATCTAGGAGTGTCTTTTGCCTTGATTTGGGGTGAAGATTTAAAAATTAACTCTTTCAGAATGATAATAAACTTGATGTGATTCAATTTTTTCTATTTTTCACAGAAAATCCTCTACATAATTTCTTTGTTTCAATGAAGTCTTAGCTAGTCTGCTCTAGCTCTGCTGACCTGGGAACAAGCTTCAGCAGTCTTTAAGGCACCCAATATTAACATGTAAGTCTGTAATCACATCTTCCCAGCTGTTAGAGCCCACAGTGTCACTGGGAGTTTGCATGGCTAAAACAGAATTTGCTGTATAATCCATGTGCTGTGCTGTTCATGCATGGTAATTATGTATAACAAAATCCATAAGAAAGAAAGCAGCTATATATAGTCTATTTTTAAAATATGAAGTGAAGGACTTATTTTCACTATACAAAGAAACTACCTGAAAAGAATTTTTTTTCATACTTTTTTGATGACCAACAACCAGTAAAACATCCGTGGCCCTAAATTTCACAATGCACGTTTTGAGTATCCTTGCTATTTCAGATGGTCAACTAGTCATCTCCTCCAGCAAGAAGATACAACTTTCTGAGTTACAGCTATTTTCTTTAAGGAGTAGATCTTTTTGTTTCATTCATAACACAACTAAGAGGCCCACATGCTGGGAAGAAGATTGTATAGAGAGATGTTAGAGTAGAGAATGACCTGAATTTCTGACTACCACCATCCACTACCGCACATCCACTCCTGTGTATTCTGTAGAGCACAGAAGATCTTGTTCCCATTCAGAGGGAGATATATGACCAGCTTTCCAATTTGACATAACTTATGAAATACTTCTTCATGGAAAATTTAGTCAAAATCAAACTGTCGCTGTTGTGTTTCCCACCCCTCTACCTCTGCCTTTTCAGTATTTCATGGGAGTTGTAATTTGGATGCCTAATTTAGTTCTGTGGTTAGGAGCTCTTATGATGTATGAATTCTGAGACATTAAAAGCTGTGAAAAAAAATGTCCTGCCATAGTAGAAGCAACTTAAGCAAAGCCCCCAAAATGCAACAGATATCCTTATGTATGTAAGAAATAAGTGAAGCAGAATTTCACTAAGGCCTTATAGTAGGTAAAAAGTAAAAATAGAATTGACAAGAAAAGTGAGGCTCTGAGGCAAAACTTGGTGTCCCTAGCCTCAAAAAACCCATCAACCCCCTCAAAAAAAGCCCACAAAAACACCCTCAAAAACTCACCCCAAAGCCAAATCAGTTTTCAGAAGAAAAATGTCACAAATATTTTTTATATCACAACCAATCTAGTTGAATGTCAGGAAAAATAATTTAGCCAGCAGCTGGGAGAAGCTCTGCTACAAATCACCTATGACTAAACAGGCCTGATACACGGAAAAATCAGATGTTCTTAAGAAATGCTTTACTTTTCAGCCCCACAAGAACTAACTCATCTCAATATCTCCATTACATTTACTTCCCTGTTCCCAAGCCATGTCCTGCTCTCCAAAGCTTTATCTGCCTACCTAAGTGCCACTGTCTTTGGAGAAGATTCAGTAAGCGGGACAAGGAAAGGAAACAGCCTTTGGCAGAGAAGTGGAGCATTCAGCAGGCGACAGCCCCATGCTTCTGCTTTTGAGGCTGCTCTTGGGACTCTGGCATTGCCCAACAGGAATATTTCTGCTTTGTTTAACACAGTGAAAGAACATCAGTTGACACTGTAATGTTAAGAGTGGTGGATGCAAGTACAACCGATAAACAAACACATCTTTGTTTTAATATGGGGAGTGACTTATCATAGTTAATTATAGGAATTTAAAGCTATTTATGTGAACTCAAGAAAGCAGAAAACATTCATTTGTTGGTAGTGTAACTGCTGGGTGGAGGCAGCCCAGATGCATGGAGATGAATGCTAGACTGTATCTTGTTTGTCTTGTTATGCACAACTTTACTATGTAAATTTGAACTTCAGTGAGTAGCTGCTTGGCACATTAGAATGTATAATTACAGACACACAAAAAAACCATGGAAAGTGACATTTAAACATTGTTTCTTTGTCACATATCAGTTAAATATAGCAAAAAAACCCATATTTACTTTAATCCACAGTAGACACTTGGTCTCGCACCTGCTGCTCACACGCAAAATATGTCATTATCACTCAGTGTCCATCCTCTTACATAGAGAAAACAAAGTCACTTTGGTTCAGTTTCGTCTCACTTCAAGCCTCAGAGGAGCTGCACTTACAGTGGAATGTTAAGCAGAAAACAAAACCAAAATAGCACTACATCAACCACAGTTCATTTGCAGGGGTAAGAAAAAGGGCTGCTCTTGTGCACATTCAGTAATTATCCCAAAACAATTGTGATATGATGGAATGAACTCCAGAATCAACTTTTACCCCACTTTTCAAAGACAGTGCAGTGCTACTGATACACCACTGTCATCATTAACAGTCACATCACCACTGGAGAAAGTGATTGGCCAGCAGTACAGAGCTGGCAGGGCCAAAGACAATATGGTGCACTGCACTCTGCTGCCAGATAGTGCTGCTTATGTCCGACATGTTTCTTCTGGACAGGACTCATTGTGAACAATTATTTAAAACAAGTAAACCACCAGTTTCTAATGAGCACCAGATCTTCTGCTAGGAAGGACCTAAAAGCATTCCTGGCTCTGTAAGGACAAGTTTCAGCTAGCAATCACCTACAACTAAAACCCCTAGATATATAAATAATTCTCCAGTACTGCTGTGACTACCTGCATCATACTTATCAGTGTATGTGTCTTTGGAAGACCTCCTGGAAGGAGGGAAGTAAATTTTTTTCCAGAGGGAAGACCAAAGCATAGAGACATTAAGGAAGAAGTGGATTCTCTGAAGCAGCACAAGGTCAGACCTCTGCAAGATGGCACTGACCTAACCTCATCCTCTGTGGCAACATGCAGCTGTGACAGCTCATGCTCACAGACACGAGCCTGGCTGTGCTCAGGCTGGGCTATTTTTGAAATCAGATGCTCAGTATGACTTAACTAGATGCTGAGGAGCAGTGCAGGAGACAGTTCCATCCTCACTATGGACACAGACATCCTCCCTGTGACTTGCCCAGGACTACACCCAAAGGAACTGTGCAAGGAAAAGAAGTGAACCAGAATTTCGGGGAAGCAGTGGATCACGATTATTCCCATAAAAATGTCATTTACATTTGACAAGATCTTGGAAATTTTCTGTCCTCCTAAGTAAGGCCAAGAATTAAATGGGTGCAAGGACCCAGTATGTTGCAATCTGGATGCTGCAATCATGATTTTGAGTCACGCTTTCAAATAACTCTTCTCCCAAACTCAGGTTTCTCCCAACAAACAGTTAATTCATCTCAATATCTCTGTTGCATTTACTTCTCTGCTTCCAATCCATGCCTTGCTCACCAATATCGTCAGCGAAACAACTGATTAAGAACAAGTTTTACATGTTACCCCCACAGAACATGTCTATAAATTCCTCAAACTATTTATGCAGGATGCAGCCATCTCTGGAGTGGAAAATGTGAACTATGCAATTGTTACAAAACAACAGCATTGAGAAGAAAAACCTGTATTTAGTTAAAAGTACAGCAGGGGATTTGACGAGTATGGAGTCAGTGCTGAAGACTCCCACAAGCCAACCAACTGCCCATGGCTGCCTGTACCTTTTTCTCCTTTTTTTTGAAAGAACCAAAGACATAAAGCTAATTTTTTTCCCAAACCGTCCTTGCCTAATGATATCCTGTCTTGTTTCCTTGCCTAAAACCTTTCAGTCATTTATATATTATACCCCCAACCTGCACATCATGCAATTCAGAAGGAAAAGCATCTTCTGGACCATGTTCCCACAGTTTTGATCCACTATTTGATTTGCAGCTATAATGATTATTTGTAGTTAAGAGATCAATGGAAATTCTAAACATATTCCTGTGACATCCGGCATAAGGCTTTTATTCAGTCACAAATGAAAATAACCGCACTGTGTGTGGGTGTTTGAACAGGCAAAGCAAACACCCAAAGCATAACAGGCCTGAGGAGATACCGCAAAGAATATCAATTCAGACTTAAAATGTCATATAGCATCATTACACTATGCGTAACAAAAATAAGAGAGTAGAATGGAAAGGTTGCAAAACTTCTTGTCAACACCACTGCCAGGTGGGATGTTGATGCATCCTCCTGAAATGGCAAATGAAGCAAATTGTGTAACCCTCAATTAATGTGTCTAAATCCAGGCCCTTCCTCCAAAGAAAGTATCACTCAACCGGTTGTAGGGAAAGAGAAGACGGAAGTGAAGGGGGGACAGATGGAGAAACTATAAATTTTCTTAGAGATTTTATAGGTAGACAGGTTATAAAACACCAAAGACATCTGTAAAGTCATTCTGCAGTAGTAGTATGTGTCGCACAGGGTGCTTAAAACTTTGTGCTGTTTTTGACATCTCCACATGTTTAATTTTCCATCCATTAATTCATTTCAAGTCATTCTTAGGCATATATCCTACTTTAATGGAACTTTACAAACTGTACTATTTCTCAGGTCACACTTCAATTTGTAAAGAAGAAAAATACTCATTTCCAATATTTTCAGAACTTTCCTTTATAAAATAATACTTATTCCAAAAGGCTTTCTATGGATCTGGTTGAGTTTTTGTTTTCTCTATTTCGTTCCCAGGGCAAAAATTGTAATTCTTCTTGTTACTACTGAGCTCCTCTTTAGCAAGTGCTAAACAACTAGAAATACAGTGGCTATTGGCTAAACTTCAAAAGCCTGGAGTGTAGTCCCAGCATGGAGTCTGCACATGCACATTAGAGAGAACTGGATGCATTATACATTTGTCTGACTTGAGTATTCACAGCTGAGGATATCAGGTTGATTGATTCTGGATCTTTTGTGAGCTCTGACAGATCCTGACCCACATTTGTTATCCTAGTCATTTTTATTCTAACCATAAAGGCAACTTTATTTCCACTTCTTACCTGTCCACTGGGAGGCAGGAGACTGGATTATTAGGAAAAGAAGTAAGCATTAATCAAGTTATTCACATGACAGAGACAGGGTGGTGTCTATCTGGTATTTCACATGTTGGCCTATACCCATGTTTCAACTCAAATATATTCAGTGTCCAAATGCAAGTGCAGTCTGACCTCCGCATCTAAAGAAAAGCACAAGCAAGCTTCATTTTCCTTTACCTCAGCAATGGCCAGAGCAGGTGCCTACATGCATTATTAATGGGTCCGACTGGTTAAGGACTCCCAGACAGATGCTGCTATCATCTCTTTTAGTCACCCACTAGCTCCATGCTGCCTTTAGCATGTTGACTGCTGAGCATACACAGATGAAAGACATTCCGTTTTCCCACCTGCCTACATTCTGTGGAAGCAGGGACATGGGTGAAGCCCTGTAGACCCAGATGACTGGACTCCCCTGATACTCACACAGCTCCTCACTCAACCTTCCTGCCAAAGCTCAGTGTTTCCTGCACTAAGGAACTTACTGGAATCACAGGTCACCTTTCACATTCTTGATAGGCATGCCCAAATCTTAAAACTTCTCTTTCATGGATAAGCTGTTCGAGTTGCTTGTTTTGGCACTGTTATCCTGACTGGATCAGTGTATGGTGCTTTGAGAGGTGAGAACATCCATTTAGTTCACCTTCGGACCTCACTGTGATTCTTTGTTTTTCTCAATGTAATTTTCTTTCTCAATGTTGTCTCAATGAGACAACATGTCCTGCTCATTTTCTGATTGTGTCCATATTGCTTCTCTCCCAATAATGGGGGAGCTTCATGATTTCTGAAACTAAGTCAGAAGCAACTAAAGCACTCAACATATTGAACAATGGGGACAGGAATTGATTATGGCTAAGTAAAGCTGTCAGACCACAATTTACTAAGACACAGTCATCTACATCACCTAGCTCCTTACAGTGTTTTGAAATTTTCAGACATGTTACTAGTGGGCTTGTATCGATCACCCTTCCTTGAATGTGACAGAGAGCATTTCCCTACTGAGTGGCTAAATGATGTGTATGTTGAAACATTTAATTGAATGTAAGTATGTTATCAGTAATTTTACTCAGATTTCCCACGTGAGACAATTCACATCCATTACTGAGAAGTCCAGCGCCTGGAAGGTGGCCCAAACCTGCATCTGAAGTTAAAGGTGTCAGAAAAATACAGGGTGAGAGGGTGGAAGGGAAATTTGATTGCATAAGTATTGCAGGGATATAAGAAATTAATTCTTCTCATATTACTTAAGCCACTTAAAAATTGTGTGCTTAGACTCCTTTTCCATATACAGGTACAGTATTCTGAAATATTTTTCAGGAGGGAAGGACAAATAAATGCCCTGAAGTAAGACACAGTGATTCTACTCTGTAGTCCAAGTCTACCCTGAGATATTCCTTATTTTCTTGGCCTTTTGAAAAATATTTCAGAAGAATGTAGAACAGGTACAGAGTAACAGGGGTAGGAATTAAGTAACTGATATATGCAGGTACTTTCTATGATACAACAGTTTGGGTATTTTGATAACACATATCCTTAAACATGAATATTTGCACAGCAACAGTTCCTAATTTTGCAAAGGTCTCTGAGAGTGTGAAAAATACTACGCTGAGCTTGTGTGAAGACAGTAAAATGTAGAAGATGAGTAATACAATCTACCCTTCACTCAGCATGCAAGTGTTGTTATCCCTTACATTAACAAAAATTGCACACACGCATTTAAGTGTGTGTAGTTTGGAGTGCCTACAAATCAATATTAGGGCTGAAAACATTATTCCAAAGAAATACACAAGCTGTTAAGGTGAATCCTAATTCAGCTGACAACCACTGAGTTTTCAGTTGTTGAAATGCCATGTTCAATGCGCAAGAGAGAGAAAAGATGCATGTTCCAAAACTGCATTTATGACCAAAGCAAATCCTCTGACTGCTTACCAGTGGTGTAAAGCAGAATGCGGGGCTGCTCCAACTTCCCTCTGCACAGAGTAATATCACATGACAGAACCTCTACTGCACGAAATGGCAAGCTGGGAAAAATAGATAAGGAAAGCGTTGGTATTGAAACACACAAAGAACAGCAGATATTCTTTATTGTGTAACGCATTTAATTATAGTGGATGGTGTAAGTAATTCTTAAGTGTCACTCAAGTGTAAAAAAAAGCACTTAAAGGAAAAAGTTTGCAAAATTCATGAAACCTTTCTTCTCCAGTTTCTGAATCCCCCCTTTTGAGATATCCTCAGGGTACAGATGGGAACATGCAGATTTTTAAGTTGGAGTATGTACATTTCATAAGCCCAATAAAACCACACAGCATGCTACAAAATCCAATATCAAAATGGCAGGAAACAAAGACAGGATTCAAACTGACACTGAAGATGTAGCTCGATTTTTTTCCTCAGTCCACCAAAGGAGAAATCCCTTTGCTACATGGAGAGGTGAATGGCACCTGGATTTACATTTCTGCACCTGTTCTCTTTTGCTGAGTGCAAGCTTGCTCATTTTTGTCCAGCACCAACTAGGTGCATCACCCAGCTTATGAAATACCAGTGGCTGAAAGTTATTTACTCTAGTTATGGGTAGATATCCTTTCCTGTTCCTTTATTTGATGGCAGATGTCCATACCTGATTTCCTCAGAAAACTAAGAAATGCCATAACAATATGAATCATACTGCATTGCCAAATCCAAGGTCACTACAAACAAACCCCCTACATTTTATTTCTCATGAACTACATGTATTAGGGTTTCCAAATTACTGTCAAGTCCAATAGACTATTCACCTTTCCATTCACCTTCAACGTTAAATATATCAGAGGAGGATTGTTTTGTACTCAGATGGAACATGTACATTTAGTGAGGGCATATCAACAGGTATTTTCAGTTTGCAGATAATAATCTCTAAAATTTAAGTCTAAAATATTTACCACACTGTGTGAAATGATAACACAATCCCAGCTTGCCTGTGCTTGACAAACTCTTGCCAGCACCATTGAAACCCAGCTCTTGTACCTTTCCTCCTTGAGAAAAGTAATTTTACTAGCAACTTTTATTAGCATCTTCTCTTCAATAAGCTGCTGATAAATTGGATTTCTGCTGTGTTGGGGAAGTGGTCAGGGACAGGTGGGAGACCAGCCTCTGGCTCAGGCTGGGCAGGAAGAGGCTCCTGAGCCTGAACAGTGTGATATCTCAGAGTCACATGAGCACTCCTGAATTACGTGCTGTGAGCTCTGGATGACACTGCAGGTTTTAGTCCAGCTTAAAACAACAGTAGAGTCGAGAAAGCCTGTGAGTTCCCAGTGCTGCTCCCCACAGACTTTACTATGTCAAGCTTAAAGTTGCCAGGTGTGTAAGCTAAGGGAGCCCACAGGCAGTTTTTGCTTGCTTGGCGAGCATCATTCAGCTTTCATTGACCTGGACAGCAATATACAGAAACTACTTCCACGTGAATGAACTATTCTTGAGCAATTTCACCAAATATTTTAAGACCCAAGATGCTTGCTTTGAAATACTAACCTTTACCTATCCTCCTTTTATCTTCACAAACCAGGAAGAGGAATGCTGCCAAGGCAGGAAACTGTTTGGCTCATGACGAGCTCTGCAATAGGCTCCTTATAACATTTCAGTGCACTGCAGGCCTCTTGCTAATCATTGAGGTGAACGAGCTTGAGTGGCTGCCTGGAGTGAGCTTTAGGAGTACTCGAACCCTCCAGAGGACAAAATGATAAAAAGAACATGGGCACCTATGGCCAAATCACTTCAACATGAGGGAGAAGCATTTTATTTTGTTTCAGTGGGTTTCTTTTGAAGTTGTAACCTCTCAAAAGTGAAAACTAAAAGCCATATCTTTCATGTTTTTTGCATTTCTCCCTATATCATTCTGTCTAATAACTACCTTGATGTCTCCTTTAGCTGTCCTGGATGCATTTGATTTCCATGCAGTGATTTTTTTCTCAACTTAATTAGTATCAATTTTTCTTTTGCTTTGTCCAACTCACAAAATACCTTTTTTCTTGCTCCCGGCTGCTACCAAGTTTCTTTCCTTCTCAGATTTTATGTATGGTCGGGCTACTCTACTGAATGAACATAACAATGAACCTCTTCCCATTAGATCCCATTTAGAGTCTAGATTCTTATTATAACATAAAATTCTCACTGCTACAACTGTTCACTTACTTTTCATGCTATGATTATAACCAAAACTCTGCCAAAATTAATATCAGTCTCCAAAACATAGGCTTGTGTGTTGCCATCCATCTGCATGGGTTTGTGCATTCTTCTTGTGAACAGCCCAGTGAGCAGGGCTGCTGGCAAGGAACAGACTACACGATCATATCTGCAGAGAACAAACCCCGTGTGTGCAAAAGTGCCGCACTCCCAGCTGGTAATGCGGGTCTCCAACCCAACATAATCCTGTTCACATTGCCAACTGAGAGTAACAGACCTCTTTTTGAATAAGCTGTAGGAAGTTAGGAAGGTAAGAAAATTTAATTAAGAAGCCTGTTCTATCACAATCACTCAAGACATTATTGTTGCTGGTTTTGGTGTCAGTAGAACCAGAGTTTTTCACGATTCTTTTCCCTACAAAACGTTAAGGATGAACGGTGCCTCAAATGCAAACCCTTTGAAACAAACATAAAGCAGAAGTGTAAAGATTACTCTGGTGATCTTCAGCTACCTATGAAGACTAAAACTATCCAACAAAGCAACAAAGAAATATTAAATTGGATCAAACTTGCAGCTACATCATCAGTGACTATCTCAGTTGTAAGACTGGTTCAGAGTCTGTAGCACCGTGAGTTGGGTCTAACATCCAGTGGTAGGAACATTCATTTCTTTCCTACTTTGCACTATTATAATCTGTATTTATTTTCTAAATCAGGATAAGCTCCTTCCGATTTATATGTTTAGCTGTCTCTTGGTTTGTTTTTTTTTCCGTTTTTTGTTTGTTTGTTTGTTTTTAATTCCTTGAAAAGAAAACCCAACAATAAATAGGAAAACAAGAACCTTTAGTCTTATTTTCCTTTGTTTTCCAGCCACTTTATTTCTGCCTGCATTTGGTGTGCATGCAATAAAGACAGCTTCCCAAAACTACAAAAATTTTCCTTGATTCTTAGTTGGGTTAGTGTGAGTGGAGCTGAAACAAGGCTCCAAATAGTTTGTTTAGATTTTTTTGCCTCTGTTTTATTATGCCCTAACTACAAGAATGTTTGACATAAGCAAATCCCTATTATAAACATGATAGACCAGAGGGATACAGTGGTTGCACCACTGCACTTCAGACACAGGTAGATGAGAGTGTTACACTAGGTTACTGAAGACAGAATTAGTAAATATGCTGTAGCCCCATGATTGGGAGATGCAATTAGATGTCTGCTTTGAACATAAAATATTAGCCATTTTCTTTGCAGAGCTTGCTATATGGTTCCCTTGAGAAAACTAGATGCAAAAAGAAACCCTTAAAGCTTTTCACACTTTCACAGATGCCCAAACTCACATTATTTTACTCATACTGAGCTGCTGCTCACAGGCTTTCCAATAGGTATTCTCACCCACTGGGCCCTCTCATAAGTGAGTCACCCAAGAAAGCTCAATCCCACAGCAGACAACAGACGGTGCAAACAGCCAGGCCTATTAGGAGGAATTTCTCTAGAAATTACTGTTGTTTTAGTTTCATGGACTGAGTCACTGTATAAACTTTCCAATCAGATTTCAAATATAACAGAATTCATGTAAGCCTGAGTCAAGAGCTTTCATTCTTTCAGTTCAAAAGACAGGGCTGATTTACCAGCAACCAGACTGCAGTCGCTACACATGCAAGCACTTGTTCAATAGCTCTCCCATTAGGAGTTGGGTCCCATTAAAACTAATCACACAAACCTTTATCGTATGAAGTTGAGTTCAAAAATCGACCCAAAGTCTGTATCTGCACATAGCTGATGTCAAATGTATTACATCTTCCACCTGGAGTCCAGAATTTTGTTTAAAATAACTTTTGCTCAATTGATAGAAAAGGCCAAACTCCAGTCTGCAAATGTTTCTGATTACAAAGCCACTGAATATTTCAAGCTTCCAAGGGTAGGATTTGACAAAAGTTGGAGCTGAACTTAGGAAACTGTGTGGAAATCCCCCTTGGTATAAATGCAGGCATGGTAGTTTCTCTCTTTTTTTTTTTTTGCCTACAAAAGCAATATGCAAAGTCATAAACAATAGGAGCGATCAAAACTGTGTGAGACCCATACAAGTATCTGGAATCCTACATTGCTTTTATGCAAGTTTTCCAGACAACTTCAAACACTTATGAGGCCCATAACAAACCTCACTCTCAGAAATACCTCTGATTTCCTTTTGCAATAAGTATTTCATTTAATGAAAGTTAAGAGAGATTTAAACATTATTTTTGGCTACAGATATTGTAATGCATTAAAAAAATCAGTAGTAACAAGAATAAACTTTTAAAAAGATATTATGATTAAGACAGTGCCTAAAGTCCTCTTGTTGCAGTAGACTCTACCTGGTCAAATCTTAATTGACATCTGTCCACTTAATATCCTTTTGGGCAAAAGATATTCCAGAGCATACTTATTCAGAGATAACTTCAGGGGTTTAATTTCATCCATTCTCTTAATAACAAATTTATTTGATAACATAGATAACCCATTGTTAAATGCAGGTTACTCTGGACCTGCAGTCTTTACTTCCAACAGAATATTATAGAGCCAGGTTTGTTCTGTATCTATAAGCAAACAGTAAAATGTAGGAACAGACGCAGGGGAACACTTTTAGTCTGGTCAACACTGATATAATCAGTCTTATACTATCTGAAACAAAGCCCAACCAAAAGGGCCCTGGAACAGGCTCACAAATATTTGCAGTAAGACAATTTAAACTCTCTGAATGGATAGGAAACTTGCCAAGGTGTATTACTGAAATTATTCTTTCTGCAATGAAAAGAGTGGCTGCTGTCTCTGAGGCCCCAGTGTTCTCTACCTTGAGATCTACACATGTTCATGTGCACAGCAGATCCCCCATAGCTCCACAGCTGTGATCAGCTCTCCTTTTAAATATGGAAATATCTAACAAAGGCAGTGAATATGTTATGACACATGACTTGGGACACCTCCAATTCCTCACTTGAACACTCCCATACAGCCCTCTAGGTGACCACATGAGGAAGACTCAGCTCACTCTACTGCTAAGACCCCATGGAAGGAGAGAGGCACACAGTTATCATAAAAGCCTATTTCAGTCTTCATCTAAATGCAAAAATAAATGACAACAGTAAGTTCTAGAGATCCTGTTCACTTGCTGTTAGCTGCAATGTTGATGGGCGGCAGTCAGGCCATGGCCGAGGACTTCTGAACATGCCCTTCTCACAGCCCAGCTGTGC